>VZTA01013360.1:70880-246474 GCA_013398855.1 Mohoua ochrocephala
GAGCCGGAGCTCGGACCGGGTCCTTGAATGCCGCATCGCGAGTGTTTCAACTGCGGCGCAGCCCACGGTTGTTTTTTCCAGCTGCCTGCGGCCTCTGGGGTGATGTTTTTCCCCTGGCAGCCGGGCCGGGCCGGGCCGAGCCGAGCCGGGCCGCGCCGCCCGCCCCATCTTCCTCCCACCACGCAGGAAGTGAGAATCCCAAAATCCCGCTCTGGGTTTAGCAAATATGTGAATCACAGAGGCGGTACCAGCTTCTGATTGGTCTAACAACCTGTCCATCTGACCAAGTTTTTTCAAACCATAACAGGATCAGACGATCTTTAAGGGCTGTTCCAACCTCTTGATGTTCTATGATTCTATGATAACCACCAGATTTTTCTCCTCTTCACCCCTGATAACAAAAATGAAGGGTGATCTGACACCAAAGTGATTTTTCAGTTCTCTTCTGAAGGGGTGGACAGCTCAAAAATGTGTCCTGTTTAGTCTAGGGATTTTTCCACACAGCTATGTTCTTCTGTGTCTTTTGTCGAAAAAAATTAAGTTACACAAGAAAGCTTGTTTGGATTAATTTAGAAATCATATCTATTTTTTATAAAGGACCTCATTTCAGCTCATTTTGTGGCTTGGTTTACTAAGTTTTAAGGAGGTAAGATGACTTTGCCAAGAGCACACAGGGCCCTAATGTGTCAGCTTTGATGAGCTCTCTGGTCCTGGTGGGTGTAGAGGTGTTATGGATGCTTCAGGCTGTGAAAGAGCAGCTGAGCTGCCTCTCTGTGCTGAGAAGGCAGGGTTGCCTGTAGAAAGACTCTGTCTCAACACGCTGCAGCTTTCTCCTTTGTTTTATCCAAAGGTGAGAAATGTTTGTGAGTCACATGGCTCATAGCATGGCAGATGTGTAGCCAAGGGATGCGTGACCTCGCGCTGGTGAGGAGTCCTTGCAGCAAGCACGTCGTTGCTGGACCGAAACCTCTGTGTCTGCGGCGTCCTACCTGTGGCAGGAGCAAAGGAATGCAAGGCGGCTTGTAAATAAATTACATCATTTGGGTGGTATGAAAGCTGGCTGAAAATGTTTTGTATTCCTTTCCTGGAGGCTCCGAGATGTGCAGGATAGCCGTGCAGGGGCCTACTTGTTGTTGTAGTTGTTGCTGCAGGGCCTTAAGTTTGCTGATAACATATGTTAAGTTCGACTTACAAGGAGATGCACCAAAGGGGGTTGGCAGTGTGAAACTGTAATTAAGCCTCCACAGATTTGGGCTTTTGGGGCATGTAAGTTAACACAGGGAAAACTTGGTTTGACTTTAATGGAAAAATACCTACGGTGAACAAAGAAAAACTTGTAATTGGTTCATCAGAAACTTCTGCATTGTGGAGCTTCTAAGGTTTATTTGTGTGTTTTGAAACCAAGGGTTTACCAGGTGAGAGGGGCTTCTCAGGCACTGACAGCATTCGGCATTCATGGAGAAGACGGCTTTGCTCTTGAACATCTTCCACACCTAAATACCATTCATCTCTTATAAGAAGGACAAGGGGGGCCTGGATCACCAAGTCCAGCCCTCCAACATCGCAAGCAGCTATATGGTGTGATGGCACTGGCACCACTGGAACCTGTTCTCTTGCCATCCCTCCAGCATTCCTCGGCAGCATTGGTTCCTCAGCATGGCACAGGAGGGGAAAGCGCCCCCCATGCAGAGAGCTTTCTGGGGCAGGGCAGCTGTTCACTGGGACCCAGATGCATCCCTGCTGCCCTCTCCGGCCCACCTACCCTGCCAGGTAGTGCAAGAGCCCTGGAGCATGATAACCACTCACAGCTGGAGGAGGAAAAGAGTTTAAACTGCTGAATCGCACCAAATGCTCCAATTTATGCGCAAGGGAGATGTGGGGAAAGAGCTTGCTCTTGCCATCAGATATGCCATCTGCCCTTAATAACCTATGATCAACTCATTTTTTATCCTCTTCTGTATGTAGCATGGCACCGGGAAACTATCATGGATCTGATGTTAATACACAGATAGTCAGCAAGCTAGTTAATCACAGCATTCAGATGGCTCTGAGCCTGCCTTGCTGTTTGGCAGAGATAAATTAGGGCATGGGAGTGATACAAAACAATATTTTAATGTTATTAAAACCTGATGCCACATTTCAGAAGTTATTCTACCAATTACAATTCCAATAGAAGGTGGAAGTCTGTTTTCCGTTCTTTGTGTAGAATGTGCATACATACGTGTATGAGTAATTGACACTGCTGGCAGTTTTTCTATTAATAAAGCTACTGTATATCAATAGAAGTGATTAATAGCTGCTTTGTCCCCAAATTACATTAGATCATTCAGTGCAGGGCATATAGATCCTTCCCCTGCATTTCCAGGAAAGCAAAGCAGCCTGGTCTCTTTAAAAGAGGACACAGCAGTTCAGGGGGACGCAGCTTGTGGGGCTGCTGGGCACCTGAACCTGCAGGAGAGGTTGCAGCAGATCTTGTGCCTGCAGCTCTGTCATCAGTGTGTTTGCAAACATCACTGCAAAGTTTTCTGGGAAAGGCCTCTGTCACTGTGGCCCCCAAATCTTGTGGGTGCAGTGGCAGAATGAGCTTGTAGAGAAGCTCACTGGAGTTTGAGTTGTACTTTTTAAGGGAAACCACTGCTACATGACTGGCTCAGTCCAAGTCCCCTGCACAACCCTTTGCAAACAGCTTTGCCCAGAGGGTTTTGTGACAAAGGTCACAAAAGGAAACCCCTTTCATGACCTTTTTGTGCACTGATGATGTATGCTTTAGTAAAGAAATCTTCCGGGAGATCTCTGGTTTCTTTCAATAGCAACCATGCTAAATGTTGATATTTTGGACATTCAGAAAGGATTCCTCACTGCAAGTAATTCAGCATTCAAGCCAGCACAAAGCCAGTGTATCTTCAAAGTCCCACAAACACACCTAAAATTCCAAACACATGGCCAAGACCCAGATTGACATCAGGTAAGAACCATTCAATGTCTTTATTGCATTTCGGCTTTGAGCTGGCCTTCTGTGTGACATGAGTTGCCTGAAGAGTATATGGGAATTCAAAGGATGCAACTGCATATCTGTATTAAATCGTTTTCTTATCAGGGTGCCAGTACAAAAGCTACCATATCTCAACATACTGAATTCTTTACTTTCCTGATTCTCAAAGCGTTTGCTCTGAAAAGGGCTTGATTGTTCCAGCAGAGTTGGTGGAAGGCATTGTGGTCTAATCTCACTGGATGAAGGGACTTGCTTCTTCCTTGACTAAGAAGCAAGGGAGCCTAGTAGTGAAAGAGCTTTTATGAGCTTTTGGATGACTCTGGGATGAATTAGCTTTTGCCTTTCGTAGCATACACCTTGTCACGCAGTTGTGATGAGAATTGCATATCTGAAAGAACCACTAGTTTGAAAGATAAAGCTCTTCTGAGCAGGAGCCAGGGGCACTGGCAGAGTCACTTTCACAGCAGTGCTGTCCTGCCTTCTTATCTCCATGGCCCGTCAGCCAGAAAGGAAAGCTGGTCCCAGGCACAGGATGTGTGTACTTCTGTGCTTGCTCATGGCATGCAGGTACCTTGTTTTGTTCCCTGAGGACCATGACATTCTGATGCACCCCAGGGCATTGCCATGGAGAGAAGAGCATGTGCAGAGCTGGCTAGAGCGGGAGAGGTGGCTTGAGACCTTCGGTACCTTGTTATTTAATCCACACCCCAGGTAACCATTATAAACCCTGAGATATGTTCTCAGTCTGGCAAGCATCAGGCTGTTTTTACTGCAGCACTGGATTTCAAAGCATTTAAAAATACCTAAGCATAAACTCATGACCTCTGAGAGGTTTTTTTTAAGCAATGTGCTTACTACATTGCAGTTTTGGGAGTTGGCCCAAAAATCTCTCTGAGGCAAGACCAGAATAGCATCCTTATAAACACATGTAAATTGGAAGGGATTATAAGGATTAATGAATGCTCATAGCTCTCCTTAGGTAGACACTGATGTGCAAACCTGAACCAAACCACGGTTTTTAAAGTTAGTAATTCTGAAAACTTAATGTTGCCTTCCAAACAGCGTCCCCTCCAGTGCTGTTGTTCATTAGTTGATAATCTCCTGTAAAGCTTTATGCTTGGGAACACTTCCCTGCGAGAGCCCAAACCACAGTCCTTCCTAGTTTTAATAGCAGCTGTGCCACTGATGTCAGCTGGCTTTGGGTCAGCTCCTAAATGCATGTAATATTGAATTATGTGGCAACTGTGCATTTTCCATTGAACTCAGCAACAACGAAGCAGTCTCCCACTGAGCATTGGGGAAAAGTGGGCTCCACAGAAAAGTGAGGAAAAGCCTCCCAACAGTATTTGTGTAATTGTTGGCCACCGCTGCTGCTACTTTCATTATAGGAAATGTTTCCTTAAAATTGCTATGCTGCTGGTGTCGCCCATTCTCCGGTCACTGCCTGACAATATTAATAAGGCAGTGACAAAGTTGTGTCAGAAAGTTCCAGCTCTGACTTTATTTACCCTTGAGGGCAGATACAATCTCAGGAGGAGCTTTGAATCCTATTATGGCAAACCGTGGCTGCAGTGTCAGGCTGATGAGATAGAGAAACCCACACTTCCTTGTCTGGAAGCGTTATTAATAATGTTTCTGAGGATCGTTCAGTTATTTTCTAGTTTTTCCTCAAATGTAAGGCCACCTGTATTTAATATAAATACTCTGCTTGGGATGTCCTTCATCGTGTGTAAGAGAGGTTACTGTAAATGATTGGAAGGGGTTGCTTACTTCTGTCTCTGGAGCCAAACAAAGCCTGTGACTCCAAGGTTCACAGGCCAGGAATGCTGCAGATTTGTTACCTAAGGTCACCCCAACATGTGGCAGGGAATGCTGACTCTGCTTCACTTTTGATGAGAGTGATGCCGCTTGCATCAAGCTGCAACAATGGATGCTGGGACCTTGGCGGGGCCACAGCAGCCCACTGCTGGACAATGATGCTTTTGACAAACCGGCAGCAAGGCAGTTGTTTCCAGCGACAGCAGCCCCCACAAAACTGGATAATGAGATTTTTTCCATGCAGTCCCCACAAGAGATTTGTTTGCTCAGGAAACATAGATGCCTAGCAGGACTTTTAAGTCTATAAATGAGACCGTGTCTCCCCTGCTCATATTTACAACATGGCTAGCCCTGTCATCTTTGATAACAACACCAAAAGGACTGTTTGCTTAGAAAACAAGCCCTCATTGTTCAGGAAATTACCACCGAAATTTATTTTATTAATTCTCTTCTGTTTGGCTGCCCATGGTGTGGGAGCACTGAAACGTGTACAAAGCAGAAAGACTGCTGAAGTCTAAATCAGACTTTAATAAGGGAATGTCATGTTTCATTTAAAAGATTCTCCTCACCTTCCTTCTTGTGCCATCAAGTGAAAATAAAAGTAGGGCTATAACTACATCACTGCCTCCACTCCACATTAACTGTGAGATCTCTCACATTTCTTTCCACACCTTTTCTACTCCTCCCTAGCTTTGCTGCTTGCTTAGCAGGCTGTCAGGATCCCGGCACTCTCTCAAATAAGCAGATGACTAGCTGTGGTCCTTGTTCATTATGGGGTGACAAGCTCAAGGAATAAATACCTACAACATGGAAAGTTTCATGCCTCAGGGTGTCAGCCTGACTTGGTTGGGTGGAAAATGAGGTGGCCTGAGCTTCCCCACTCTCTCTGGAGCGTGAAATTGGACAGAGACTGACTCTGACAGATGCTCACCCTCTTTGGGATCTTGTTGCTGCTCTCAGATCCACCCTGTCACATTGCTGCATTATGCTCTTATAAACTACTGTCAAGTCTTGCTTCTCCTTAGAGGGCTTGACAAACATTTTGGCCCAAATCCTTCTTTTTATTACCCCTAAGCCTTTCCTTTTTTTCATTCTTGTATCCTATGCCCTTTCTTCCCGACTCTTCATTTTTTGCTTCTTGGCAGTTTTTCCACATATGTTCTTTCCCATATTTCTTAATTCCTTTTCCCTTTATATCTTCCTCGGGATCAAGCCGGTTGATCCTCAAAGATTTATAGGCCATTCATTTCCTTGGCCTTCCCTGAATTCCTAATTCCCAGTTTTGGTCCAAACCAAACTTTATGGAGCGCCCATAGGGCTCCCAGGACTTCAGAGGGGCTCCGTGCACCCACTGGCATGACTTTGGGTAATAGGGACCCAAGACTATAGTTTCTACAGGCTGGGATTTTTTGTCTCTGAATTCCAGTGCCTGCTAAATCCCTGGATCCCAGGCTAAATGGCGTTGCATGGTTGCATTGGTGATACTTAGGACCTCTAGAGTAGGTTTATTTTTTGAGAATTTTGGAGGTGTGAGAAACAGAGCAGTGAGGACAACCAGAGGCTCAGAGCTTCAGGTCCCTCCCTACCCCTCTCTCTTTAATGGAGTGCAATTATATTTGGTCTTCAGGAGGCTGTACAGTCATTACTAGAAATTAAACACTGATCCTGAAGTTAGTGTATTACTAAGTGGCAATAATATAATTGTGAAACTGAATGAAACTCCTATTTCACTGAGTTTAGTCTTCTCTTACCACAGGTCATCACAGCATACACGACTTTACCTAAAAGGTAAATGTTTTCCTTTGAGATAGCAGGTTGCCTTCTTAGATTGGGAAACTACATCACTGAGAATGTTGCATTCATGACAGGATTTTGCCTTTTGAAAATGAAGCTGTGGTTATAAAGGATCTCTCACCTCAGAAACATCGCTGCTCCCTCCGAGAGTGGTGGGCCCACCTGCTTCTTTGCCTCAGCTGGCTTGTTCTTGGCACCTCTGTCGGGCAGCATAAGCTGTCACAGACTTGCGTTGCTAGACATCCTAGGTGTGTCCTGCAGCTGGAAGCTAACATGGACAGAAAAAAAACCAAACCCCAAAGAAAAAGAAGAATATTATCTGATTTGATGAGATGAGCCCCACCACACAGCATTATGAATACTAGCGCCAGAACCTCGACACAGCTGGAAAGAAGAGCCAGGAGAGTTCCAGAATACCTCTTCTGAGCATTCTGGATTTATGCCAGGTTAAAGTTACTCTTTGCTGCAGTCTTAAAATCGCTTCTTTTGCTCGCCTTCACAAGAGACAAGAAGGAACCAGCTGCACCTCACTATGTTTTATCTGGTGAAACCTTTTTCAAGCTTTTCATAAAAGTAGGCAGCATTGTTCTGAGCAAAAGAGAAGCACAGTTTAATGGGAAAAATAAAGGCTGAGCACTTGATAGTTAAAGTGACAGCTATTGGTGTGGGCAGGCACTCGCTGGATGCTGCACATTTGTCTTTGGCCCAAGCAGCAGATAGGAGTGCAGAGGTTATGTGACACAACTGGTTGTTCTCTGAAGTTCTCTGATTATAAAGATCTCTTCATCTGGAATAGCTGCAAATATATCACTGTTACAAGAAGCCATATTCAGCTTAAACTGCTTTGAGCTAGTACACTTAGCAATTTGCCATGCTCCAGCTTTTAATAAACACTTATCAGAAATATTTCATGGTAATTTTTGATCAGATACGTGCAAACATTCAGTAGTAGCATTCAATGGAAATTTCAGAAGCTTTACCACTAAATCTGCTCAGTGGGTCTGAATTCATCTGTAGGCAGACCGATCAAAAGTAAAGTGCTATTGGCATCTAAATATAAAAGATTCAGTTTGTAACTGATCACAGTCCTTCGTAAAGCCAGATGGATGGGAATTATTCTAAAGGCTTTAAACATCTTTTTATTTCTTATCTTGTTTATTAATATTATCTGTGGCAAGATGCTCAAGCAAAGCACAGGATTAATCTGACCAATGTATCACTTACTGCTATGATGTTAATTTATTGTACATGGAAGTACATGGATGTGCCAAACAATATATAATTTGTGACTATAAACTCCACTATTAGTCTCCTGGTGTGCACAGCCAAAGGGCTGATCTTCAGGAAACAGTATAAACCAACAAAAACCACTGCTTCATCAGCACGAAGTATACGGCAGCTAATGCAGCTTCGTAATAATAGACCATCCTAAAAATCTTTGAAATAGAATGATCCCAGTAAGGACTGACATCTGTTATGATTATTTGTACTTAAGTAAAAGCACATATTGGACTTGCCATACTTAAAAGGATGAAGTCAAAGTTCAGTCTAGAAGTTACTTGCCAATCCAAAGTTTCCTGGAATTAGCACGAATTATGAAATATGTTTGATCCTGCCTCAGAACAAGGTCTGGATTGTATCTTTGATACCTTCCAACCCAATATGTTATGATTCTGTGGAGTTAGTGTAAAAATATAGAGGAGCAAATGAGCATTTCACCTGGCAGATCAAAAGTGCAGAAAGATAAAGTGACACCAGGCAGTGCTGTCACTAGAAGAACACAAGATACAGGCAAAAGCACTTCCTGTTTTATTGTCCTTTATCTCCTGCTGGAAATTATTCCTGCTTTGTAATTCCCTCCTCCTCCATATTTCACATATGCTATACTGATGTGTTGATTTGTAGTCGTGGCACTTTTATTACCCTTAACATCACCCTGAGTGTAGCTCACACAGGCGTCACTTTCCAAACAAACACAATCCTGGAAATGGAATAAATGCAGTGGACAAGTGCTTATTCTCGTCTTTGAAGAGCTATGGCTGTTACGTGTCACCTTCATGGTTTTGAGTTATTCTTTCTTGCTTTTTACTTATGTTCCAAGCAATGTCTTCTGCTTTTTTTCCGCAGGTAATATCTGAGTTTTATGCTTCTTAATTGCAAAGCACCCTGTGTTTGTTGGTTTCTCATGGGCAAACAGATGGAAAGTCAAAACACATTCACCTGGTGATGCCAAGCACAGAACTCATCATTGCTGGGTTTAAATGTAATGCTCTTTACAGAAACAAAATGCTACTACCAGTGCAGCTGATGCATGCAAAGAAAATCAGCTTGTAAACACAGAATTAAAAAAACTTTGACACATTTTCCTTTTCTCCCTTCTTCTCTCTGTTAATGTATCCCTTTTGTATTTCATGTCTTTACCCATAGAATTAGTGTTCCTTGTTGTTTTTCTCCCTCATCACATCCTTCAATAACAAATACAAGCTGTATCAGTGTAAACCCTGTTTGCTGGCTTTGTAAAACAACAGCTTTTCTCATACACTGTCCCTATGTTGACAGTCCTGGGAGCGTAAAAATTCCGAAAAAAATGTTCAAAGTTTCAAAGCTTTTTTTCTGGCTGCTTTGTGTTGGTGTTGCAGCCCTGTGCCTGTGGCTGCAATAGGTGCTTTTGTGTCTGCTGTGGAGTTCTTAGTGCTGGTGCTTACTCTGCTGTCTTCTGTTCCCGGTGAAATCGATGGTTTCAGGTCCTCTTTGAGCTACGTTAATTACAGAGCGGCATGAAAGCAATGTTAATTGTTTAGCTTCTGACTCCAGTTCTTGTCCTCAGAAGCACATTTCTCCTCCCATATTGACTCTGTGGATACAAACATATGGGTTTTATCCACCGATGGACCGTGCCCTTGCCAGTTCCCTGTGACCAGATTTGAGCAGCAGCTCATTCTGCTCAGTCATCTGCTGACAGGTGCAAAACCAGGCTCCTTACTTCAGAATTGCTTCCTGTTGGGTGTGAAACCTGAGCAAATAATTCTCCTTCAAAAGGAAAAGCTTGCATTGTTTTCTGGATATATATACCCCACTGTGTAGGTATTAATCTCTCTGTTATGGGCAATATTAATAATTGACAGAGGGCAGGAAATGCAAACAGATTTAATCTTAGCATCATACATTTATTTAACAACAACATATTCATTTTTAATGGCATTATGGATTTTTAAGTAGGGGAAAAAATGTGCATTCTCTCACTAGGGTGTGATTGAGGTCTTACATTCCTATGTGGGAGAAAAAGGTCAGGCCTGACCTTGAGGCATTTAAACACAATCTTAAATAGCCATGATAGTATTGAAACCGACTAATTCTTTTAAAAGTGTCTTCAAAGGGAACCGTGATAGGGTGCAATCGCTGGAATGTATTTCTGCTAGGTCTCTGAATTGCAACCTGAACACATAACAAGAAAGATAGCACCTCAGACAATCTTTATTAAGTACCCCATTCTTTGAGGGGCAGGTCATAGACTGTGCCACCATTTACTAGATTTAATGGCTTTTGGGAAACTGTACCACCAAAAACTTCCAAGCTAACTCCTAAAGCCAAACACAATGTGAGAGCCTACTGTATTGTAGACTCTACCCTGCTATTCCCAAATAATCAACCTTGAATCTCCAAGTGCCTCAAATATATTTGAAAATACAGGCCAGAGAAAGTTTTTCTTATCAGGCTTGAACGTCTCCTCCTTGGGCTAAGTGCTCTCCATCCAAAACTGTTTCACACAAGTCTTTTTCTCTCGATTCAAGGAGTCCTCATCCACAGCTCTTGGTGGCCCCAGCCTTGCACTGGTGCTGGTGTTTGTGAAGCTACATAGCAAACTGAGCCAGGGAACTGGCCTGGCTGAAAAAAACCAGAAACAAAACAGGGAAGCAGGAAAAAAAGAAAGGTCATGGGATTCCCTGCATTTGCCCTCTGTGTGGCACACAAATCACTGGAGGTAGAGGAGAGGAACTGCCCTTTGGCTTAAATGACAATTGCTACAAGCTGTCTAACCCCAGCCTCAGGGTACAGCCCTTCAATGATGGCACAGTTTCATTGGTCATCTTAGAACATAAATTCCCTGATCTGGGCTTGCTAAAATGGTCTGAAACGGAGCTTCTGCAGTCATGGAGACCTGGTCGAACTGTGCTTGATGGCAGGTCAGCTGGAGGTCACTGTCACAGTGCTCACCAGCAGCAATTGTCTCTAAAAGGGTCACAGAATCACGTTTAACATCTTTCTAGCTGAGAAGACACCTTACCATTATCTTCAAGATGACCCTAGAGAAGTTCAACCTTTTATCTTGCACTTTAGCTAATTTGTTCATAAAACAGATGCAAAAACATTTGCCTGCCTCCAGTATGAGAGGCATAGCAAGCAGTGGTGTCTGGGGGTTTTCTGAGGAAACACAAATTCATTTTATCAGAATCAGATGGCTCAGGTCTTTGATCTGAATCACTTGATTTTGGGACATCAGTTGCAACCTTCTAACCAAGGCAGAAGCTCTAACCAACCTGTCTGCTACATGCTGTAGAGAAAGAGTGCTTAGGGGTTTGGCATTGGCATTTCATAATTTTTCAGGAATCAATACTGAGATAATTCTAAAGGAGGACAGGAAACAATTTTGAAATCCACGGAATTTTTGAGAATGGGCAAACATGTTTCTGGATCATAATTCTGAGCAGCCAAGAGCTTGGGGAGGGATAGGAATTTTAAGTGCTGTGAGGGATGTAAGTGATAATGAGTGTTAACACACACACACTGGTTTTAGTTTCCCCCCCTTGGATTATCTTTGGCCAGGAGATACAACGAAAAACCCTACTGCATACTTTGGCATGGAAATATTTATATACATGTGGGCAGAAGCTGAAGTTGCCTGCAGCTGACTATGGGTGGTAGTTTGTGTTTATTTTGTGGTGGTTGTCTTAGACAAAGTCCTTTGGGGATCAGGGGCTTTCCCAGCTGGAGGTAGCTTGTCGGGGCCAAGATGGGAATTATTCCACAGTGGCATGCGATACAGATACTTCCAGCTCAGCTTCACAAGGCCTGTTTCTGCCAAGCTTTACTCCCACGAGTAAGCCTTCCTTGGACTAATTGTTTCATTGAATTTCAAGGAAGAACATTTTCTGCAGGTGAGAGCAGGCCGAGGTGAGGTCTCGTGCCTTCTCTCCGGTTTGGCCAGACGCAGAATAGCAGCATGGCTTCAGGAGCTGTAAAACTGCTCCAGTGCCAGGTTGTGTTTAACGTGCCTTCTTTCACAGCGTACTGACTCAAAGGCCTGCAGCAGGACTGAGCTTAAGGACATTACTTCAATAGTGTGGCTGTAAGGGCTTCAGGATCAGAGCAGACTGTAGTCTGTCTGCTCAGCTCACGCTACAAGTAGCAGAGCTCAGGTATATGCATACCAGTCTGGTAGATATGCATTAAACATCTCTCTCTGTTGCAAGATTGGATAAGATTGCATCTAACATCATTGCCTTGGAGGATTTGTACCCCTGCAGTGACAAAATACTCTTACTCAGCCAGGTGAGATCCCACAGAGAATCTTCACAGAGCCCAAAACCAGAAATTCAACCCCCCTAAACTCCCAGCCACAACTGTCTCTGCCTAAGCAGGATTGTCAGCATAATATAAAAAACAAGATAAAGAACAAACGGAGGTGCCTTCTGAATTAGTGGAGAGCTGTCTAACAATAGAGAACTCTCTCTAAAGTCCTGCCATTGTTGCTGAGAAGAATAATTTTGTCCAGTCCCAGTTTTGCTTAAGGAGAGATATCAAAGGAAGGAGTGAAAGAAAGACGAGCTATTATAAGCATGAACACTTTCATTTCCCTTCATCCAGAACACTGAAATCTGTAGGAATCTTGTGTATGTATCTGGCAGCAGAATTGCACCTCATCATTTGTGACTTCTCTGTTGTGTTTTTGTTTGGTTTTTTTTTTCTCACTCTGAACTCCTCCAGTTCTTTTAAGCTCTTGAATAGATGTGGTGACACAATGGCTTTCCCTGCCCCCTGCCACTGCCATGATCCCTCTAATAATTTTGTCTCCTGAACCCCATCTGTACCCTCAGTTTGAAGTTTAAATCAGGTGTTGACTGGAGCTCTTTCAGCTGTGTTTGGTGGAATTTTACTGCTTTGGAGTCATGTTAAATCTGATATATAGCTCAATCTACACTGCCCTCAAAAGGTAATTGTTCAGTTTTATTTTTATGGTGCTTCAATTTACAGCAGGTAGTTAGATTTTGTATAGGCTTATGCATTTCAGATGGCAAAGCCCCATCATTTTAGTGCAGAAGTTTCACGTAGCCACCTGCAGACTGTATTTTAAAAAGCCTGGCAATTTTTTGTTCTGGGTTCTGGGACAACTTTGCTACTTCCTGTGGTTTAATATGATGTAGGATTAATTACACCCTGTGGGTAACTCTGCAGCTTTTGTCTTTGTGTCTGAAAAGAATGTTTTAGAGGTGTCCAACCACATGAAGCAGGGGGGAAACATTCTCTGCATTATTACTTTGCCATTCTTTAGCAATAGACTGGCCTTTGCTATGTTGTGATGGTTCTGCAGCTTCAGGAATTGGATGCGAATTTCTCCTTGTGATGGGTTATTTTTTCTGTCAAAATCGTGTTACTGAGGTCCCAGGTATAAAATGAGCCTAAAGAGTAGCACAGCAAATGAACACCACTGCATGCCACACTTAATTCAAGCAGATTACCCTTATGAGACACTAAAAGGAAAATAAGTTGCTGACTTTGGTGGGAGACTTGGATGACAATCACCTAGATTAGATGGCAAAGCGGAAGAAGGTGAAGCAGTTTGGCTTTCACAGGAGACTTCACAATGTTGTTTAATTTAATGGTAGTCCATTAAGCAATAAATAATAGAATGAGACTCCGTGAGGTGTTTCTTCTTGTCTTCCCCATGCCAAAGTCTTATGTCTTTATCTAGTGGCCCACTTCAACATTGCACTGGAGCAAAGAGCTGTCTGTTCTGATGCTCTAAGTGAATTTCATCTAATATCCTCTCACCATAATGGTCAGTGCATCTGAAAATGCTTCTGGGTGCTTCATATTGGTGCTAAAGGGAAGATCACTTTCAAAACTTTATCAGTTGGGAACATGTGTGTCATACAAAATACCTTATGCTTTTTCTTCCCATGCCTTGGATGTTGCTGAAAGGTTAGCATAAATAATTTCTTCAGTGCTAGCTGTTGCTCTTGACTCTGTATCATTAATATATTCAATAACCAACAGCTCTAGTGTGGAATTTGTGGGCATCCTGCTGTTAATCTTTTGCTACAGTAAAAGCAAACTATCTTTGATCTCAGTCTCTTAGCCGCTTCCCAGTGCATGACGAAATGTTACCTCTTATCCCATGAGTACTCATTTTTTATAAGTCTCTAGAGAGGGACTTGGTCAAAAGCTTCTGCAAGTTTAAATAAATGGCCTCTGCTGGTTGCTACGGGACAGGGTATTTCAGCTCCCATTGTGAAATGTGCGAAATGCAAGAGTATTTGCAGGCCAAGCTTTCTTAGTTCCCCAGCCACAGGAGGGGGATTTGTCTCAGCTGCCTTTAACTCCCTACGTGCCAGCTGCCTAAGTTACCTAGGCTATGTCTTTAGTCACTGTGGAGAGAAAGAAGGACCTCCAAAGAGCAATTAATTCCATCCTAAAGAGGTGTGTTTAGAGGTTTCATTTGCCAAGAGGCTGACTTCAGTGACAAACCTGGTTTAAGTAGTTTCTGCTCCTGAATTTGCAATTCCCATCCCTTTGGATGTGCTGGTGCAGTTGTTGCCAGGACCCTGCTAGAAAAGGGAAACAGAATAGATTTTTTTCATTTTTAACCTCTCAAGAGACTGTTGTGAAAATTGACGATATGGTTTTGCAAGACTGCTGAGCTGATTTAATGGCTGATTGACGCTGAAAGGTGAAGGTCTGGGTCATCTTCTCTCTGCCTCTCTGACTGAATGGTCTGGT
This sequence comes from Mohoua ochrocephala, assembly GCA_013398855.1. Classification (NCBI taxonomy): domain Eukaryota; kingdom Metazoa; phylum Chordata; class Aves; order Passeriformes; family Acanthizidae; genus Mohoua; species Mohoua ochrocephala. The sequence goes on from VZTA01013360.1 coordinate 85,483, forward strand.
CCTCCCTTACGTGTCCAGCTGTTTGTTTCCATCCTCTGTGTGTCAGCACAAAGCTCCTGTACTTGCATGAATAACTTGCCATGGAAACTATCAAACGGAATACGGGCACTACCAAGCATAATAATTTCTTTAGATACATTATGACCTTGATTTTGTTGTTGTTGCACCCACCAGAGTGGTGGCACCAGTGGTCACAGAAGAGAGTGTGGAGGAGATTGGGCCAGACCACTCGGCAGGTGGTGTGTGTTTTCATGGATACAAAATGACTCATGGATCCAGACCTTTCATAGTCCCTGGATGAGAGTTAAGGTTATGTCATGCTTTAAGGCAGGTTGCCCAAGACTGTAGCCAGATATTCCAAAACCGACTGGACACCGTCCTGGACAACTTGGTCTAGCTGGGCCTTATTCAGTAGAGCATTTGAGCTAAATAATTTCAAGAGGTGCCTTCCAACATCAACAGTACAATTATTCCTTGATTAGGGACTGCACCACATAAAGGCTCTTTTTACACTTGTCAGATCAGTTGTTTAAATCAGGATTAAAAGCACGGTCCCATAAATAGCTGTAATGGAAGGATTGAGAAGTGGCAAACTGGACCACAAAAGTGTGAAAAATTGACTTGAAGGTGGTAGGAAATGGAAATCTTATAAACAATTTTTGCTGCTGCAGTCAGCATCTAGTCGAGCAGCCTTTATAATAGTCTGAAGACATTTTGTTCACTCCAGGCACCTCTTTCACTTCACTGATTGAAGGGGGAGGCTTGATGAGTAGCTTAGATTGAGTGGCTAACTTTCAGATGACTAAAGTTTGTCAAGATGAGTGTTACTATAAGCTGCTACTTGTCAGTGCTACTTGAGACCCAGAATGCAGCAGTTGTGAAGGATTGACTAGAATAGCCCCAGAGGGCTCAGGAAAAGCCTTTCATAATACGATAAAATAATTTCATTCCTGGGCTTGGTTTTTTTTGATGTTAATGTAATGCTAGGAAAACTCGGCTGATCACTTCACTTTCCTGATTTCCTGTCTCAAACTGATTTAAGTGGGGACTCCATTAGGACATCAGAAATGATGCGGTAATTTGGTGTGCTCAGAGCCTCTTTACTTATTTAAAAAGAATTAAGGCAATGAGTGAGCCATCCATTATTTATTGGGAGCTCTTAAGAAAGCACTATGGTAGATGCTGTTGCAAACAGACATATCATGTGATTGAGAAATTAAAGCCTGTGGGTGACAGTTTCTGCAAATTGTTTCAAACAGTCTTTCAAAAGGAAAATTTTCCAAGCTTTGGCAGCTTTGAAAGGATTGCTTTGGAAACTCTTTCTGAGTTGTATGAAATGGTATTTTCAGATGGCACCAAAAAGCCACATAAATTCCTCTACATCCTAAGATGCCCCGATGTTGTACATCCTTCTTGAATGAGGAAGGCCAGAAGGTAGCTAACTCACCTGGTACATAACCTAGCTTTCATGGAGCCTTTAGGGATGAACTGTATCCCTGATTCAGTGGCTAGGAGAGAGCAGGACCTAGAGCCTTACCTTCTACCACCTTCGTGACTTGCTGATCACCAGGTACTTCCTAAAAGCAGAACCTCCTTAGACAGGCTGCAGATGTGGTGAGTCACAGTGAAGAAGGGATCCAAGAAGAGGTACCCTTTCCTTACCTATATGCAGAGATCTCAATCCCAACTTTTCTCGCCTTCTTGCCAAACCAGAGGTTTATTAGAAACTGACCCATGTGTTGCTGTCTAATGACATGAACATACTCACAGATTACCTTCCTTATACTTCGTATACTTACTATCAGAGGGAGATGGAATGTATCGTGTATTTATGAGACTGAGTCAAACCGATAACCAATGGCCCTAGAAACAGTGTAAGTAAGTTACAAAAATACTTAGGTGAAAATTTTAGGTTGGGGACTCATTATCCTAGCTTTGAACGCTTGCAGCATTATGATTGTGTCTGAAATAGATGTCTATGTACACTTTATGCTCTAGATGAAGAAGAAGGTACTTCTGGGCTCTAATTCATCCGGTTGATTTTAATCATCTTGCTTTGGTGCAGAAACTCCAGTTTGTGCACCAAAAAGTTTCTGTCAGTTGACTGCAAAGGAAGACCAAGTGGGCACATCCACGTGGAACTGAGTCCTCTCTCAGTGTGCAGGAACTGCAGCGTATGTGTGTGTGCAGTCTACCTTTCTGTGAGTGTGTGAAAACTCTTCCATAAAAATCAGATCGTTGCAGCACAGCATAGGTAATAAAAACTTGAATTCAGCTGGATTTCAGGAAATGAGAAAATCAGTGTGTGGCTAGGGGAAGAACATAAAGGAGACTTTACTGGTTTAATAGCACCAAGACTAAATATAACTGCTGGCCTGTTCTTTAGACTCCTGGAAAACAGGTCCAGTCTGTTGTTCCTATGAGCATTTCACTAAAAAATGCAAACCCCTTGCCAGGTGAGATATTTGCTTTTATGTTTCTGCACAATGTGGAGCCATTCAAACTCATATTCTTGTCTGCTATTTGTCTATGTTGCAACACTTTCCACTTTTTCTAAGTACCTTACCAATGCGCAGAAGGGTCAGTACACGCAGCCTTGAGCCAGCTGAAGATTCTCCATCTGTATTTGGAAATCACAAAACTCCTGTGTCTCTGCATAATTAGTTCAAGCACTGTGCCAGACTAATAGGACTACATACCTTCCAGATTGTGTCTGACTGGCTTGGAGACATCAGAAATTTAAGCATGTACTCTGTTGGACTGAGGAATGTCTGAGTGCTATCAAACACGTTTTTTTCTTTTGGTGTTGTTGAGTGTTGTGTAAAAGAACTAAATGAAAACAGTCATTAGAGTAATGAGGTCTACTTTCTCTGTAACTAGTCATGGCCCTGCACTGAAGCCCTAACGAAGAACTGAACTCCTCAGAGGAGATTTGAATTTTGCTGCTGTGTTCTTCCCTGCTGTAAATATCACTAACTCTATTTCGTGCAGGTAGTCTTCATTGTTATGCAACCTTGGTATCTGACTAAAACTGAAAACCCCTAATAAACAGGAAATGAAAGGATATAAACCCGAGGTACCTTTTTAGTTTCTGTGTGATTTTGAAGGCCCAGTTGTTCTGCACCGCTGCTGGAAATGCTTCAGTTTGTCTTAATATATATCAATACAAAAACCAATCAATCTCAGAAAGTATCTGGTTTTCCTTGGCAGAAAAAATAAAATGAACTGTTGTAGGATTTTTTAATACTGGTTTTGGGCTTTTCCTACTTTCACAAAACCTGGATGTTTTTCACCCATAACAAACAAACGAATATGTTTAGCATTTCTCCATATACTTTTATTGTTCATGGTGGAAGCCCAAATTCCTAAATTTTCCCATGAAAGAGGAGCTGATAACCAGAAAAAACCCCCAATTTGAGACTCCTGTGAAGAGTTCCTTGGACCTTCCTGAAGTTTGCCTGTAAGAAACTTTTTAAAAATGATGAATCTGCAAATTATGCAGAGGAGAGCAGTTAGTGAGTAGTCACTGAGGAGGTCTCATGACCTGGTGCCTCTCTTCTCTTTTCTACCCTTTGTATGGACATAATCTGTAGTCTTGTCAGCATGCCTCCATGGCTTTCAGCAGCATCCCCCAGAAAGAGTAATTATTATATTTAGGCATCTGGAAAGCAATTTGCTTCTGCCCTGAATGAGCAATAAAGAATCTCAAGTTACTGGCCAGTGGGTTTGAAGGCTTCTTCCCCTGTTCCCATTCTTGACTGTCTACCAGATCTGTAAAGGGAGGGGACATCTTTTATTCTGCGTCTTCATAACCTGCAGGAGGAAAATGAGGCGCAGAGGAGTTTCTTAATCCTTTGCAGGAGCTTGTGTTCCAAGCTGCAGTCTCAGCCAGTGCATATGTATTTTAATTCATTTGTAAAAGGTCATTTCTACTAATGAACGTCCTCAGAAATTTCCCTCTTGCTTTACAGTATAGGCCCGTGAGATTAAAATCCTTGTGCATGGCATGAAAGATGGGACCTGCTTTAATTGTAATGCGTTGTTTGCTGACCATTAAATAAAGATGAAATAAATTGTCCATTTCCTGTCTCGAAGGCTGGTTGTTTGAGCGTATTACTCATCTGGGGAGAGTGCATTGTATTGCCAAGGCTGAGAGCACATACATTTATCATTATCAACAGCACAGGGATGAGTTGCTTTGCCGTAGCCTTGTCTTTTGCTCGTGGGATTAACTTGTTTTCAACATTGCAAATTCAATGTTATGGAACAATTCCATACTCAGTTGTTTTAAGAGCTGAATATGGTTTTCCGTCATATAGAATGCAAGTTCCTGTCCTGAGTAGTACACTTTCGAGATTTTACAGTTGTTATTTACTATGAAAAGGGTGTATCAAGCCTAAATATAGGGGAAGACATGTTTTTTTCACTATGGAAGTACATACATGCTCGCTTTGCTCTCTTCCATTTGCTCTATTTTATTTGCCAGTGAGAATATTTCCTCTGCAGAGTTTATGGACTCAGGCACCTTTAATCCAAAATCTGACCTTGCCATAAACCCTAAATCAAAGGCATTTGGTATTTGGAGGTGTGGAGTCTTTTTAATCTCCTTTGATCCTTGCCCCTACCGCAAGTGAAGTCTCTTCATTTGGATGTCAAATATGGATTGAAATGCATGATATTGTCAACCCTTTGGCTTTTAGTGGTGATAGGTTTGTTACCTGCAATGACAGGGTGGAGAGATGGGACAAAGGAGTGATGCAAATGAAAGTGATCACTTATTCTGCCTTGTCTGGTATGGAGTCATGATGCAGGCTTTGCTTTGTTCAGTGCCTGAGGAGATTCCATGGAGACTTCTTAAAAGTGTGGTATGGGCAGGTGCACGTGGAAAGGAGTGAGGAGAGCTTCACTGCAATCTTTAGGCATTGGGGTCAGAACTTGCCACCTGACTTCCAGCTGGAGCTCCTGCAGAAGCCAGGTTCCAAAGACATTGGTGGCTTTGATCCACGTGCCCTTACCAGCCATGCTGCTGTGAATCCATGGCAGCCAGAGATCATTTTAAGCCTGGTATCTCCAAAGAGGCCCTTGGGGAGCATGTTGCCTTTCTCTCAGCTGCTGCAAAGAAGAGGACTTGGGTCTTCTAGGTGCTTGTGCCCATCTGCTATGGGTTCCACACTTCCCAGCACCTCCTGGTTTCTCTGTGACAGAGGAGAGAGCAGTCCCTTTGAGGCAGTGATGCTTTTATTCCCAGCCTCACAGAGTATAGCACAAACTGCTGGTGACCCAGGAGAGGAAACCCATCTTCAAAGTGAGGAGGGAATGCAGAGGCTGCCTTGAGTCTGAATGGCCTCCCACCAATTATCACACCACTGGACGATGAATATTACATTTATTTCTGTGTAACAAAGGATGCAAATTCTTACTGCTTATGGAGAAGAGGTTGGAGGCAGCTCCAGGGCACTGTGTGAAAAGAAATAAAAAAACGGTTGTAAATTATTACAACCCAAAGAAAAAAAACCCCAGACCATTGTCTTTTATTACAGTGCTAAATCAAGGAGAAACAACGCAGGCAATTTGTCAAGGTGGAATCCACATTCCTTACAACATCCAAATTTGCTTTCATTAGAATGTCAGTGTTCTGATCAAATGATTTTGCTTTTATTAATAAGGCTTTATGCAAATGAGCCCCCCAAAGCGCTAGTTCCTGCTCACAAGGAATCCTATCTGTATGGAAGTGGAGTAGTTGTGTAACTCTCCTTCTCAAGGTGAACACAATTAAATGTAAAAATACTAACAGACCCAGAGCCCTCAAATCTCTTTATACAGCCACAGTGATAACTGATAATACTTAATGCTCTGACAAACTTTCATCCCTGTTGTTGAAAGACAGCACTAAGGCAAACACAATCATACACAGCTGATCACAAACAGCAAAAAGAAAGCTGAACTAAGTTATTCAACAAAAGCTTTGTCCAAAATCAAGTGATGGGCAATTCCAAGCATAGAAAAAACATAGTTTTAAAATATTTTAATGTCAGCTGCATAATCAATATTTTTCATATATTGTCTATACTATTTTATTGCACTTTCTAGTTTTGTTAATTGCCAGCTTTCCATAATGCTTTGGAACACCTTCAGCAGACACTCACACGTTCTTAAGGAAGATTGCTTCAGTGATTGCACCTGCGTGGATGAAGAGGAGAGGGGGGAAATGTGTGGGTAGCAATGGGAATCTCTTTGTAGCCGAGAAGATTTTTTGGGAAGAGAAAGAAAAGATTTCACGGAAGCTGTCATGTTGCTTGGTTATGAAGCATGTTGAAATGTAATGTAGGTATAATATAGTATAATACTGGATGGGTGGTAGACAAATGTGGAGAGGGCATGGTCTGTGTGGTTGATGTCTGGAGGAGGGTCAGATCAACTGTACCACAGAGGTAACCCAGAAGGTGCTGAGCCTGAAGAAGTATTAGGGCTTCCTGGGGGTCCCTTCAGAGCTTTTCTGAGTATACCACAGCCACTGGAAGAACCAAAGGCCTGTGGGAAAGGGTACCAGAAAGTTAGTTGGAGCTAAGAGGGAGATGGATTAAACCTCTGCAAGAGCTGGGTGTATTGTTTTTTCATTAAAAGTAGTTGACTCTTTAGGTCCTGGAAGCATAGTTATAATAGGGGCTGGGATGGCTCAGTCCAGATTTTGTGTGGGAGCAAGACTTCAGGGCATACCAGACACCCTCACTTAGACTGTGGTTTCCACAGGTTGTGGATATTGTGTTTTATATTGGCTCTCTTTCCCCTCCTTCCCTAAAAAGATGGACTAGAAGGTGAAAGAAAAAGTAGAATTTAATAGAAGTTGTAATAAGTGCTAAAATTTACTGAATAGCTTCTATATAAGGGCTAAGTAGGTAGGACTTTTCAGCCTGGAAAAGAGGTTACTGAAAAGGTTATGTGAAAGACTTACAAAAAAATGAAAGAAGGAAAAGTGAATAAAAGACTCTCCTATTCATGAGAAAAACTGAAGGGCATCAAAAAGTATTACCAGGCAGTGAGTTCAAAACAAACAAAAGGAGGTGTTTCTTTACCCAGGTAGTGAGAAACGTGCATAGCATTGCTTAAAATGCTGAACTGCCTCTTTTATGAAAGTAATTCATGGCAGGAAAATTCCCCGAGGGCTGTTGAGTATAAGAGCATTGCCTCTGGCTCGGAAAGTCCTTGAGCTGCAGAGTGTGCGAGCCTGGAGGAATGATCTGGAGAAGGGTCTGTAACAGACTCGCTCTGTTCTTCTTCAGATGGCCAGATAGGAAACTAGGGGGGGGTCTTTGATGTGACCCAATAAATCCCTAATTTTGGTTTTAAAGTTCAGGAAGAGCTTCTATCCTGCTGCCTCTGTTTCAAAGACCCATCTGTAGGAGGATCATTTTGAAACCTTTTCAGACATCTTCCTGTTCTTCCACGTGCACGTTGCTGCTTGCTGGTTGAACCATATGGATTGCACACTGCTGTGGCTGTGGCCTGGGAGACTGGTGAGCACAAAGGAACAAAATCCAGTGCTTATGCTTTTAAAGTATGTTTGGAGTACGTTTTAAAGCACCTTTTTTTCTTTATTGTCTCTTTTTTTTCTTCCAATCACAAACCCACAGCCTTACACTGGTGATCTAAGTGCACTGGGTTTAATTGTCTGGTTTTGTGCCAGGGGAAGCCATGGAAAGGTAGAGATAGCATAAACTGCCATGGGAAGTTCTGGGGTCCAGTGTTTTCCAGAGAGTATTGCAAGGACTGTCGGCCCCTGATATGAAGATAGCTACTTCAGAGCTCCTCTAATTTATGCTTATCTTTCTACAGGCTTTGGAAAACAAGTAACAGGAGAGCAGCACACTCCAATCATGCCCTTGATACACTCCTTATCCTGAGCACCATAAGCGTGACTGCCTTTATTCTCTTTGCTCCTTGTGTCTGCTTCTTAAGAAGGCAAAGCAAAAGGGAGAGAGGGAGGAAGGGAGGGGAGTCCTACATAGGTAGCAAAAGGGTGATTTCTCCAGGTTTTAAATACCTTTGGGATTATTCTTTCTTCTTGGATTTTCATATTTATAAAAATGCAGCATCTTACTGGTTAGCAAAGCTCACTTTGTCAGAGTAGGATGAAATTCCTAGCCTAATGGAGAATCAAGACTGCTAGACCACTGCAGGCAAATTGGTCAAGGAGATTTCCAGAGCTGCTTTGTCTTTGTCACTTGGAATTCCTCCATTCTCATCATCATCAATTCATCCTCTACATCCCATATCCTCTTTTCTATTTCACATCAGCAAAATGAACAAGACATACCATTCTTACGAAAATAAGATATCAACTGGAGACTGACTGATGTGTGATTTCCCTCCTCACCACCTTCTCTCTCACTCTCAGAAATGTTTACGCTTTCATTCCTCCCCAGCCTGCCAGGAGCAGCCACTAAGGCATTTGACTTTAAATGATGAGTCTGTAGCTGGGAGGGCAAGAGGGTGGTCTTCTAAGCATGGCTGGGAGTTATTAGTCCAGGTTAATTACTAGGGGAATTTATGTGCTGGGCATCAATCAAGGCTTAGACACATCAGATTCTGCTGTATAAACTGGCCTGTGCCCAAACTGCATAAGATGGCTTTTGTCTTAATATTATTACCATGATTTGCTAGCTGAATGTATAGCTCAAACATATTCTGAAAATGGGAAACTCTGGCAAAAACCATCAAATATCCCAGGACTGTGAATGTCAGTCTGCATATCAAATGGAATAAAGTTGGACTGCCTGGGGTGGGTGATCAATTATAACCGTTTGGCACTGATGGGGTAAGGTCTAGCAATGGATTATAACATGTTGCCTTTGCTTAGGGTTACTGAATAATGTCAAGGAATTATGGAGTGAAGGATAATATGCATGAGCCAGTTTTGCTAGTGAGACTGAGGCAATGTTCAAAAGCAGGCTTGTAGCACTGGTATTTCCTTTATCAAACCAGAAGCTCTTTTAAATACTTGCGAACAACTGACTATTACTCCCTGCTGGGTCTGACTTCTTGGGAAGGCCATATTTGTCAAATAAAAGTGATCAGGTGGTTCATGGTAAAAAATAGCGTTTTTACCTTTTCCATACAGGATACAAAAGAACCAGAGGCAAAGAGCACTGGAAAAAAAATTAGAAAAAAAATTTAAAATGCAAGCTGGCCTCATTATCCCCTGTCATTTCCCTTGTCTCCCAGTTCACCATAAGAAGCAGCATCCAGCTGATCCCCAGATTTCCTCTTGGGCTCTGTGGAAAGCATCTTGTTTGGCCCAAGCTGAGGAGAGGGATGAAGAGACAGTGGGTTGGCTCTCAACCCGTCCTAGGTTCATAGGGATGAGACAGAAAAGGGTGTGTGGGATGTGGGACTTCCTTCCTTATTTCTTTAAGCACCTGCCCTGGTGTGATGGCATTGAATGCCACTGAGGCCACCACAGCCAGGACGCTGGGCCAGGTGGGATTGCAAGTGTGCTTCAGCCTTCTGGTCATGTGCTCATTGAACTGGGTGCAAACTTGGGCTGAGGGAATGCCTTTGGAATCTGAAATTAAGATTAATTTAAAGACAACCGAAAGCTCTTTGTGAAACTCAGTGACCTGCAGGTTAACAGTTATAGTGACCAAATGTATTTTAAGAAAAAGTCTGAAGAAAATCACTCGGACTATAAAAAGTTACACAAACTCACCCTTTACTTGGTAAAACCACACTGTTTAAACTTGTTACAGCGCTTTCATGGCCACAAGATGCAGAGTGCAGAGCCGTGGGCTGCTGGAAAAGCCCTGTGACACACACGCAGCCCCTGCGAGCTGCAGCAGCGATTGCTCCCTGGCCCAGTGTGCCCGGGCGAGGCGATAAACCCGCTGCGTTTGGGCTGCCTGGCAGGCGAGGAGCCCCACTCAACAGCCCGCAGCTCCACGGCCCGCCTGCCAGCAGCACGGAGCGGAAAATCTGCTAAATGCCTGCCTGGTTCAACCGGCTTTTCCTATTAACATTCCTCCACCGCAAACCTCGGCAAGCGCCACGTAGCTGGGGGCGGGTGGGAAGAGGGGAGGGGGAAGCCCAGGCATTGCTTCTGTGGTGGGACAGCAGTGCATGGTGGCAGGGACATCATCTGCTGCTGCTGCTGCTGGTAGGGGACAGAGCAAGGGCAAGAGTAGGAAATCGGGCACTGGGGGAAAGCAGGGAAGAGGGAAAGCTAGGGATATAAAGTCAACAGGTAGCTTGTGTGTTTTCCATCACCCCCAGATACGGATCATAAGGATCATACGCTGTACCACACCCTGGTGCTGCAGCCTGAGGAAGACCAGCGAGAAGGGCTAAAGGCTTTTGAAACAGCCCCATAAGGGGCATCACAGGGTGCTTGGGGAGGCACATGCACAGGGCCAGCAGGGGCTTCTTCCCCCTGACGCTGATTCTCCTATCTCTACTCTGTATTTCTTTCAAAGGGAAACAAAAGCCAAGATTTTAAAATGTTTCAAAAAAGACTCAAAAACTGTTTTTGTGTTGTGGTGTTTGTTTGTTTGTTTTAACTGGAGATTGTGAATGTTATAGGGAGAAGTAACTAGGGCTGTGAACTTGGAAGAAGGTGAGGAATTTAGGAAGCCAGCTCCTGAGGGCTTTACCATTTGGAACTTCTTGTGAAAATTTCAGCTTCTAGGGTGAAAAATCTGGTTCTGGCCATAGCTTGGGAGTGAACTGAATTTGGGTAGATATGCAATGCAGAGATGGACCAGGGTCAGTGTTACTCCTTAGAAACCTTAGAAACCCTGTGTACTGGGTTTGCATGGCTGTGTTTTGGTAGCAGGGAGCTACAGAGTTGGCTTCCGTGAGAAGCTTCCTTCATGTCTGGCAGAGCCAGACAAGCTCAGCTGGTTTCAAGATGGACCCGCTGCTGGCCATAGCTGAGGCCATCAGGAATGGTGGTAAGCCCTCTCCGATAAGGTATTTGAAAAGGAAAAAAAAAAGTTATTGAGCAGATGTAATTGCAGCCAAAGAAGAGCAGAGCAAGAATATGTGAGAGCAACAACTCTGCAGACACCAAGGTCAGTGGAGAAGGAGGGGCAGGAGGTGCTCCAGGTGCCAGAGCTGGGATTCCCCTGCAGCCCCTGGTGCAGACCACGGTGAGGCAGCTGGGCCCCTGCAGCCCATGGAGGGCCACAGGGATGCAGAGATCCACCTGCAGCCTGTGGAGGAAACCCACACTGGAGCAGGTGGATGTCTGAGAGGAGGCTGTAACCCCACGGAGCAGGGTCCTGGCAGGGACCTGCAGACCCATGGAGAGAGGAGCTCACGCTGGAGCAGATTTCCTGGTAGGACTTGTGACCCTGGGGGAGACCCATATTGGAGCAGGCTGTGCCTGAAGGACTGCACCCCGTGGGAGAGTGACCCACGTTGGAGCAGTTTGTGGAGAACTGTTACCCGTGGGATGGAATCACGCTGGAGAAGTTTGTGGAGGACTGTCTCCTGTGGGAGGGACCCCATGCTGGAGCAGGGGAAGGACTCTCCTCTCTGAGCGACGGCAGGAACATCATGTGATGAACTGACCACCCCCATTCTCCTTCTCCTTGTGCTGCTGGGGTAGGAGGTAGAGCTGGGACGGAGGAGGGGTAGGGGGTTTATTGTACTTCTCATTATCCTACTCTGATTTTGTTAGTAATAAATTCAGTTAATATCGCCAATTTGAGTCTGTTTTACCTGTGACAATATTTTGTGAGGGATCTCTCACGGACCTTATATCAACCCATGAATCTTCGTTATAGTTTCTCTCCCCTGTCCACTTGTGGAGGGGAGTGATAGACTGGCTTTGCTGGGTGCCTGACATCCAGCCAGGTCTTTTTCCATCTCCAGAAGGAAAAAGAAGAGGATATCCATGTGGTTATCAGGGGAAACTTCATTCGTTCAGTGACAGCAGCTCTCCTGTGGATGGAGACGAAGGTTTATAGCATATGAATACTACGCAATAAGGTCGAAGGTTGTGGATATGTTGATAGCTATAAATTTTATGGGTGAATTCTTCCCAGCACCCTCCAGTTTTATAGTGGAAGGATCAGTACTTCTGCTCTTGCTGGAGCAATGCAGAGTGAGCTCTGTGCATCAAGACTGACGTTCCCAAGTGGGCCATAATCTGCTCTCACATAAATAAATAACATGCAGCTGTCACAAAAGCTTTCATGGATTCAGGGCAGAAAAAAGAGAGGATAAAGATATGTGGCAGTTAAAATATTTAATATTCAAATGAGCCTGATGTTCTGTGGAGCTGACCCAGAGTGTTTTCTTGTTAGGAAGAGCAAAGCCAGCCAACTGGATGCTTTCCCTTCAACAGAGTGACTGCTGTAGCTGAACTGATGCTCTCTGGTGCCCTGTGCCTGCATGCTGAAGGTGAATCAGGCACTACCCAGAGTGTCACTGTAACACAAAACTTCAAGTGTCATCCTCAGACCATGAATCTTTTCAGCTTCCTTCAGCCAACGAATTGACTGATTCCCTCTTGTCCTGCTTTGCTCTGTGATGCCCATCAAATACGACTTTGTCTATACTCTTTGTGAAATCTGTAAAAACCCCGTGGTAGGTAAGAAGGACACACCTACAATTAATTGATCAGCTTTTAAAATATTTGAAAACCAGTGGCAAATAAATAAGCTTCAGGGGCTAGTCTAAAGACAAATGATCAATAATGCATTTGTCTCAAGGTTTGTGCCAGTTTGCAGCTGGCAATTTTGGTGGCTGTGGTTTTAGGCAGAACAAATGTGGATGCTACCTTGGTTAACATACAATACAATACTAATGTAATGCCAATTATAGATAAACATCTTAATTAAAAACTGAGGAAAGCATGCTTAGATATTTTCTAGAAAGTAGGATTGGAATGTAATCTGAGTCTTTACAAATGCAGCGGGGAATAACAACTAATCTTGATGTTCTGACAAATTCCTCATAGAAACAGCATTTATTTTGAAATAGCGAAGCCCTTCTGCACAGGAGTAGTCCTGTTTTCAGAAAAACTGCCTACCATCTTGACAAAAGAAATCAGTGTTTGCACTCAAACACAAGACATATGACTGTTTAGTATGTCTTGAAATGAAGAGCGTGTTTTCCAAAAAAAGGCTAATAGGCTGGTCTATATAATTATTGAAATTTGGCAAATGCTTTACACAATAAGGCTGTTGTGGTCACACAGTCATCTTATTTTTGCTTGCTTCTCACAGATGCCTGCTGTTCAGTGACAGCTGAATTCAGACACAATACAGGCAGAGTTTCTAAGTTCCTTGCTGCTCTGTGGGTTGGGTGGGTAAGAGCAGGAGGATCCTAATGAAGTTCTACTGGAGGCAGTGGAGGTCAAACAGCAGTCAGGTGTAACATTTGGCCAGGAGGTTTCCTGAGTATCACTGGCCACATCCTCGGGTGCTGCAAATCACTGAGCTCAGTGGCCTGTGTTGGTTTCTCCTGGGATGTTCAGGTGCTGCTTTTCTGCCACTTTCTCCAGCGGCTTTTTATGCATCAAAAGGCTCTGAATCAAACCTCTAAGTAGTATGTAGGATGAAAAGTACAACGAATTTAGGAGCAGCTACCCAGGAAGCTAACTTAGCAATAAGAACTTGATAATAAAGTGCTCGATGAGAAAGGGAACTGAAATTTGAGAGTAGTAACAGGCCAACAATGGAGCTCAGAGGAAATGTTTGAGGATCTCAGATGTCCCAGCTGATTTTTGATGCTGAAAAGATATCAGATAGTCGGAGCTAGCTGCACACTGGAGACTGGTGTGAAACATGCTGCAGTCTGTCTTCCAGCTGACAAAACAGCCAAGTTATTGCTAGGCAATCTGGCTAGCATTATATCTTTTAATATATTTCCAGACTTTAGGTTCTGAAATCTCCAGGGGATCATGAGCCTCCAAGGTCATCAGGGTTTTGACCTTTCTTTTATTGCCATGGCAACCAAAGCTGTCTTTAAATTAGTTAATCAATTGCAGTCCTTGATTTATGCTCATGGGGAGCAGCCATCCTTGAAAGTTATTTCTTGACTAATATGTGCTTTTATCAAAGGAGGGTGTTCTCACACCCCGGTTTCATAAGACCCTTTGATAGAGGAATTCACTTCATCATCTGAATTCAGTACCTCATCTAGAACCAACTAGTACGAATTACTATTATAGTTTTGTTTTGGTGTTTTGGGTTTTTTTGTGCCTAGAATCATTTTAATTCTGGTTTACATTCCCTTAGAAGGAGATGGGGGTCACTAGCTGGGAAAAAGCACAGGCTCTAATTGCTTCCATTTTATAGAATTCTCCACCTTTGCACTGTATGTGAATGAAATTACAATGCACAAATAAGTTAATCACCTCAAACAACTCTTTTGAATGAGGTCAAAATATGAACCGTTGCCTGTTTAACTGTCATATTCTGATAATCCCCGATTCTTCTGATACAGCATGGAATAAAGGATTAAGGGCAAGGTCATCAACTGAAACGCCCTGAGATTCAGGACTATATGTTGTTTTTACTGTGTGGGTTTGGGTGTATTGCTCCAGCCCTTTGCAACGTGCTTCCTCGAATCGTAAAATGCAGCTAACACTTACACTTTGCTCATATGGAATCAGAACATTTAAGTGGTTTTCCTGTTTGAAATGGCACCTTCTCTATTTCTTCTGGTGTTAAACAGGTATTTCTGCAGAGGTGCAGGTGCTCAGTTCTGCCTGTGCTCTGAGTTGGCTTAAGAGAGGCACAGGCTCACAGGGATGGGAGGGACCTCTGGAGGTCTCTAGCCCAAGCCCCTGCTCAAAACAGTTCCTGCAGGTTGTTCAGGCTGTGTCCAGGTGAGTTTTGAATACCTTCAAGAATGGAGATCCCACAACCTCTGGGCAGCCCATAGCATGAGCTGACACTGCCTCGTCTCTGCAGAGATGCATTCCTGAGGACAGCACTCTCCCAGCAATACTTCTTTGTACAACACTATATTTTAATAGTTTTGCACTTAAACCTGCTGTGTGTCCTCAGACAATTGGTGAAGTCAGGCTTTGGCTGTTTTGTGCCTGTGCCCATCCTAAGAAATAAACAAAGCATGCTCTCTGTGGCAGCTCTGTATTAAAAGTAGTTTCCAAATACTGGTCAAGTTGTGATCTGTGAGTAGGGTTTTCTTTCTCTTCTACTCCTTGGTAGCAGCTTTAAGAATGACAAGCATGGAGAAAGCTGGGAATTTTATGATGAACTACTAGAAAACAAAGATAATGTCTTCTCTCTTTTGGGATGTGCCCACAGCTAGAGTCCTGGATGTCAAAGCCAACCATATTTGGTTGAAACACTGAGCACATGCTTCTTGTAATGCCTATCAATACCTATTATTCATTGGTCTTTCGAGAAAGTCAGAGTTTGCAGTGCCAAAGCCCATGTGTTGCTGAATGGTGAAAAAGTTTTCACTGATGCAGAGTGGAGCGTGCTGTTTGCAGAGCAAAAAATAATCCCTGCAGTCCAGCATGGTGATTCTTTCTGTTGCCTTAAACCGGTGGCCCCTGGGGACACGTTTGTCTGGGCTGGCTTCTGACAACATGACCTCATCATTATGCTAAACCCATGTTCTTCCTGTCTCTATACAAATAGTCTTGCAATCCAAATGAGCACACTCTTTGTTATTTTAAAGAGTGGCTGGTACCAAAGCGAATCATTTTTCTTTTGATTAGCATTTTCAAAGGATAACCTTCGTGAATTTTCCACAGAGGCTGCTGCTTCTGCTGCACAGTGCATCTGGTTGAGTTTAAATCATTTAGCAATTCTTGGCCTCAAAATGCTGTTGTTCCTGGGACTTCCTGAAAGCTGTGACATGATGGCCAGTGGGGACAATGCCTTTTTTCTGATGTGTGCTCATTGCAGGATAGGATTCATGTTTTACATCCTCCGTTTACTTCCGAGGCAGCTGCTGTTGAGGGGAAGGTGAAACCAAACAAGAGGCGTGTTTGAAGTATGCAATGGCAGCACATCTCTGAAAGGCATGAGACTAAGTGCCAGCTCAGAGAATCAATAAAATCGAAATAATTTTTGTATGCTTGCTTATGGCCTTGGACATATTTCCCCTGTAACTCCAAGAGGACTTTAATTTGTGTAAGGGTTGATGCAACTTTGACCAAGAAGTTGAGGTTTGGCCATATATATCAGGCACTATCAAGTGAACTGACAAGCACCATATTTGCAGTTTCTCTGGACCAACACTATCCATTTGCAAAGGGATTAATTGGTTATGGTGCTCAGAGAAAGGATTTCCGTAGTAACTTAAGGAATTTATTGCTTAATGTAAAATAGATGAAGTGAGAGAGGGTGTGTAGATTAGGATGCAGCTTGCTGTTTTATAATATTTAAGCTGATTGCAGGGATTCAGAATAGTTTGAGTATCACTTTGGCACTAGTCCTGAGTCTTTTAATATGATTCTATTTTCTGACGGGACTCTGTGACCAAGGGACCCAGCCCTTTTGAAGGTAGCAGAAGGCAGCAAACCGTGCTGGTCCTGTGCCAGACAGTGCATGGTCGGTGGCTGACAGCGATCCTCGCTGCTCCGATCTGCACTGGGAGCAGTGGAGGCCCAGTTTTGCTTGGAGTTGGGATTTCTTGGGGCCACTGGACACTGTTTAAAAAGTAACCATAAAAACAAGAGGCTGTGGTGGTCTCTCCATAAGGAACAGGTTAAACAAGAAGATTAAAGAAGACAAGGTCGTGGCACCTCAGAGGTGGTTTGTGTTGGACTTTTGAACTCCTTCTTGGTACTTTGGTCTGACATGGACTGCATCTCCTTCTGTGGCAACACCAGGGCACCACTAGTGTCTGTGGGATAATATATTCAGACCTTGGTTGTATAGGAAACCTTTTAAATCACTGGACAGCAGCACTCCTTGTGAGAGTGAAAGTTTTGTGTGAAAACTGCCTAACAAGGAAAGCGGAGTGAGAGCAACCTTACAGGTCAAAAATAGGATTTAGTGTTTTCTCATTTCCGATAACTGGCAGAAAAGCCATAGGATGTTCTCTGAAGAGTCAAACTGAGGAAAAGTTACTGAATGAAGAAATCTGTGTTAACAAGCATATGCAAACTGCAAAAAGCAGAGTTTGCCTTTGATGTCCATGTTATCTGTTGTGTGCAGATCAGGAACGATTGTCTCACACTGATTTCGAGTTGCATTTCCTTTCATTATCCACCAAACTTGGCTTCTTTTTCTTTTTTTTTTTTTTTTCTCTGCACTTTGGTTTTTCTTAGCTTTCTCTGCTTTTCCCCTAGTTGTTCTTTATTTAAAGAAATTGCAGGGACTTCCTATTTCTGTCTTGCCATCTGGTCTAACTCCACAGTGGCTTTCCTGCTAGATCACTGCCACTGGAACAGCATAGCAGGTATATACCATTTCGGGCACATAAATTTTCCAGAAGCAGCTGTTACAGCAGTGGGTTTTGCTTGAAAATGGAATTTCAAAGTCAATTAGGATGATAGTTGCTTGGACCCAGGATATTTAAAAGTAAGGCACAATTAGACCAATATCCTTTTTGGATTTTTTTTTTATTTTATTTAAAGAAGAGTAATCTAATCCTTACAGCTATTGTTCCCTCTTCACTTTAAGTACCAGAATTTAATCATGTAATTTTCTCCTTTCCTTTTTTACATAGAAGCTCTGCTTTCCCTTATGGACTGCCTTCCCTTGCTGACACAGTATTCATCACTGTATATCCTAGTGTCTTCCTCCATGTCACTAATCACTGCCATGTGTTTTCCTTTTCACCTCCTCCCTAAGAGCAGTGGGATATTCAGTGACATCATTGTGCAAGTAGTAGGAAGAGGTTCTGTTCAGGTTGTGGTTCTTTTTTTTTACTTATCCTGGTTTTCGGTTGTTTGTTCTCCCTCTTCTAGTTAGTGCACATGGGCTTTCATTTTCCTCTTTCTTTTTCAATTTGCTTTAATACCCTTCAACATCCTCAGTCATTCTCAGTCTACCTCCACCTCCCAAATAAGCCAGGATCTGAGATGATTAATCATGGCATAGCAGTTTATTTTCTCTAAGGTATACATAGCTGAGTAAGATTTAATGGGCTTCAAAGGACAAACTCAGAGAAACAGCAGGACATTTCAATTATCTCTTTGGAGAGACAGAGGAATTGTCAGGAAAGCAATAACAGTGATACAGATAGATATTGCAGTGAGGGGAGAGGATTTGCTTGTAAAAGGCATTAGCAGGGCACTCCCCTGCTGTCTGACACCTGACAACAGGGGTTACTGCTGAAAGCTTGTTTTTAAGACTCGCTCCAGCCATGCTGTTCTCTTCGTGTGGGATTGTTTCTAACCAGGGGAAAGCTCATAACAGATTGACTTTTCCAAATTAGCCGAGGATGGTGTTTCCTGTTGATT
Source organism: Mohoua ochrocephala (assembly GCA_013398855.1). NCBI lineage: Eukaryota > Metazoa > Chordata > Aves > Passeriformes > Acanthizidae > Mohoua > Mohoua ochrocephala. The sequence continues at coordinate 103,874 of VZTA01013360.1, forward strand.
AATGAAAGCCCAGCAGCCAGTGAACCAGATGATGACAAAATTAGGCCTATAAAGCACTCAGTGCAGTTCGTGCAAGCCTCTGCACCGAGCAGAGTCCCTCCTACCCCTTCCCCCTGCCGAGTAGTTGCTGTGTTGAAAAGCATGACTTTTAGTCATCCTTAAAGTATTTGGGAACTTGCCCTGAAATTGCTGAAGACGTTTTCAGGATGAGGGTCACCAAGGGGGATAGTGAGAGACCAAACCAGGTGTTGCCCTCAATGCCAGGGGGGTGCAAGCCTCTGTCCCCTGGGAAAGCTAAACCACTCCCTGGGGGGCTGGTTTCTGTTCTACTTGTGGAAATTTTTATTAAATATGAAGTATATAAGTAGTTGTTGCACTAGATGGAAAAATAGGAGTTCCCCCTCCCGAGCAGTCTCTCTCACTCTTTGTCTCACTGAATAGTTATTTCTTCCATGCAAGTCCAAGCCCTGGGACTCAGATGGGCTGACCTCAACACAGAGCAGGGGAGGCCGGGAGGGAAGAAAAGCTGCTGCTGAGGTGCCCTGGTTGAATGTGTGAACTGATGGGCTATTGGCCCTACTCTTGTGCGAATGTGCCAAAAAATGAGCTTTTCGTGGCCTATGTTGACGCAGAAATAAATTTGTTTGGGGTTTTTTGTTTTATTGACAAATGCTTTAAAAAAACCCCTAACAAACCATTTTTTGACTTCACCTGATTTATTATAATTTTTTAACAAGTCAATGATGTTTTCATTTTTGATTCAGGGGCCAATTATGACATAACCCTGCTAGATATAATTACTCAATAATTGTTTCTCTCTCTCTGCATTTTCATTGCAGAACTGTTTTATTTTCAATTCTGGTGCTTTACTTAATTGACAAACAGCTCTCATTTTATAGCCTAATGCTGTTGGACAACACTATCATCTGCTTTTTCATTTTGTAACACTGTTTAGCACTAATGATTCATGTAGATAATGTATACAATGTGTAACAGAAAATAAATATCATGGGGTTTGCTGGAAGAAAGGTAATGTAATATTTGAGAGTCTTGTTCCCTGGAGAAAGGAAACTGTAATTGTTTCCAGAATGCGCTTGCCTGATGACTTTTGAGCTTCACAATCTTTGGGACTGAGCTCCCACTCTCCGCTGCCTTCCCACAGCAGGCTGAGTTCAGCCCTGAAGAAGGTCTGCAGCACACCCCCCTGTCTCCAGCAGGGAAAGAGGAGTGCAGCTCAGCCTGGAGCTCCTGGCTGGGGAAGGGCTGTGAGTTTACAAGTGGGTGGTGGCAACTCCCTGGCTCTCTCTTTGGGGCAGCAACATTGCCCTGTATGCCTACAGCGGTTCATGCAGAACTGTGAACATCGGGGCTTTGGGATTGGCTTTCCTCCACTCAGGCCTCACATCTGTAGTCCCATCTCTGCTGCTCTGAGTATTCTAACTGCTGGAGTTTGGTGGATTCAACCTAACAACATGTTGTAGTCACAAGAATACACTCTATCCATCAAATAACTCAAGGGTGAGCTGCTGAGTTTGTGAGGCTGGCTCTTTTAATCTCCACAGCCTGCAATGGTTTTGGTAAAGGATGCTCACCACAGATCACAGTCACGGGTGTTTTTTTCTAAAATCCAGAGGTCATAACCCATGGCCAGTAATTTAAAAAGTAAGCAGTGATTATGTTGCCTCACTGCTGGGGGGGGATCTTCTCAGGAAAGGCTGAATTTCAGAGGCTGAGCACTTAATGGCAGGCCTAGGCTCAGCTGAAGCAGGTTAAGCCCCCCTCATTTCATTAACGATGCCTGATGCAGCGTGCGTGTCCAGACGGGCTCTGGGGGAGCAGCTCTGCTCCTCACCAATTAGTTATCGGCACAGAAATCAGGCCACCATTCCATGTTCATTAATTCTGGGTCTTTGCACTGCAAAATCACCTGGCTGTACCAGGGGGATCCAGGACGGGCATTGAGTAATGGTCATATTCCTACTGAATTTGCCAGGGTGCACACTGAGCTTTGTGCTGGGTAAAAGGCAATGTGTGGTCCAGCCTGAAGTTGCTTTAGGTCCTTCGAAACAAAGTCTTCAAGTAAAAAGCAATGCTTTCAAAATTTGAGTCCAATTTGAATAAATGTAGTGATTTTTTACCTGTTAGTTTATACTGTGTGCCTGTTGCAATTTTTGCTCTGATAACAGGGCACCTTATAACTGGATAAACAGTCTTGTGGACCCATGCCCGCATGTAATCCCACACGGTACTTCAAATCCTGAATACACAAGTAGCACCCCGTAACCACAATCCACGCTCTCTGTGGAAAATTTCCTTCTGCTCTCCTTTTCCCAGCTTCATGTTTTTGTCATTTGCTAAACAGATTGAGGCTTCAGACAAATAGCTTTCCAACAATAACTAGAGGTGGTAGCAGCCATGTCAAGGATATTATAAAATTCTGCTGTCTGTGCTGTTTTGCTTAATCTCGACGACACAGCCAAGGGAACCAAGCACCAAACAGAAGGGATGTAAAATCTCCTAAGTCAGTAGAATGACAGATAGCATGCTTTGTCCTTTTGCAGATCTTTATGAATGCTCAAAATTATGGCTAGGCTTGGACTAAACAGCATTTCAACCAAAATATTGCATTTAGGTCTTTCAGACATTGAGTCATTTGAAAGATGGGAGAACATTTAATCCTACACCCACACAGACATCTTCATTTCCAAAACAGGATCTCTCCTGACGTTTAATGACTCTCCAGTCTGTGTTGAAACTGAATGCTGAAAGGAAAATACATCAGTCAGCAAGGGAATGCTAAAATTCACTCTTTACTCATTCAAACATCGTTGTCAGCATCTCTGGCTTTTGAGGGTTTATACATGCTGAATATTCTGGACAATAGTTTTTATAGCCTCAAAAATTTTTCCTATGCATTATATTTCTCAACTCCTTTTTTTTTTTTTTTTTGGTGAATCCCATATCAATATTTCACTAGCCACTTCTTTACTGACCAGAATAAAACACTCTGATTCTCCACGAGCTGTTTCTCAGCCTGTCCTGGACTACTGATTTCCTTCATGTCTGATCCCTTTTGATAAGCTGTTTGTGCGTCTTGAACTTGACTCAGGCTGGAAAGCAGAATGAAAAATCGAAGCTCTGGAAACTGCTTACCGTGTCTCATATGAGTTCTCCTTCATAGATGCAGTTCATCTCTGTTGTACTTGACGCATCAGGTGGTTCTAACTGCTTTCCTGTTTTAATGGGAAACTTTTCTCAAGTAAATTTTTCATGTTTTATGGAGATTTTGTGTGAATGTTGTAGTGTCACTTAGTCACTAATAAGGCAGAGAGTTGTCAGCTAAGTAAAGGGATGGTTTTGGATGAACTCTAATTGTAAATTATTTTGAGCCTGGTTAATTATGTCACTTCTTTAACAGACTTGGCGGTGTCTGAAGGTGTCAACAGCCCTCATGAGGATCAGGGTACCCTCTGTGGCATTTGGCAGTGCTGGGACTGAGCTCTCCTGAAACTGTCCCCAAATAATCATCTCACTTTCACCTGACAGCAGACCAGGAAGCCAAGAGGTGCAGAGAGTCACAACAAGACCTAGTTTGAGCAAGCAGCCATCAGCTGGGAAGTTCACACGACGTTATTTTACCTTCTGAGTGATATTGTGTGTGTGCCTAAGAGAATGGCAACATTCAGGGGAAAAAATGAGGTCCCAGGCTTAGAGGTGGCAGCTGCCTGGGCTTGAGGCAGGTCTGCTCTGGAGACCTACTTGAATATCTGCCAGCAGAATGAGCCACCTTACAAGGTTTTGTAATGTGTGTTTGCCTACTCTGGCAAGCCTGACATGGAAATGGCATTTCTAGATTTGAGAACCCCTGGGGTGAGCGAAGTTGCAGAGGCTGTAACCCAATCCTGAGGAATTACCACTAAATGCACCCCCTCTGTGACCCTAAAACCCATTCATGCAGCTGCAGGCCACCTCAGCTGAGACTGTTCTGCTGCTGCAAGCCTCCCTCCGTCCAGGTGTCTGACTGTCACTGGGGAGGGTCACACAAATGTTTCTGCCAAATGAAATAACACGGTGACTCTCTGCCTTCCTCTAGCCATTATTTGTGTCTCACTGAGTCCTGGCAGAACGAGTGTAACTTTTCCTGTGGGGAGACATGAGACCCAGCAGCAGATTTTTTTTTTCCCAGCAGTTTGATCTCTGCTATATTTTTCTGAAAAGGGACGTTTTCTCTTTATTTTCTTTACATTAGTTTTCATCACGTGCATTTTCCTTTTGTTAGTGAAAAGATAAGAAAAGCTGATAGGAATTTAGAGCAGAGGGTGAAGTGGCAAATGTATTATATTCACTAGGTGCAAGTCATTTTGAAATATGGTTTGTAACATTAAGAGCATCCCTGTGCACAGACAAACATGAATGATTTTGTCCTTTCCATTCTTTGGCACTGACCCACTGTAGCTCCATTCAAACCTAGTTTTTTTAAGACAGAAGGCTGCCTTGGAGAACAGCCTTTGGTGCACAGGCATAGGCACCTGTGCTGTCCTGGGAGGTACTGGTTTGTTACGACCCTGGTAAGAAAGCTGCTCAGGCTCTGCAAAGAATCACTTCAGGTGCCATTTGCTGGATCCAACACTGTAAAGGCAGTAGCATAAATAATCTTGTCTGCTGTGAGATGCTGGGGATGCTGAGCTGTGCGTGCAGTGTGGAGCTCCAGCCTAGGCGCAGCACTCCAGGCAGACCCTGTCTCTGCAGTGCTCGCCCCGTTTTAGTCATTTGAGCTCTTACAGGGTTTTCTTACAAGAAAACAACTCCATTCATCATTTCCAATGCCAAACAGAGAGGATGTTCACGTGAGAGCTTGTTGCTGCACAGTGAGATAAAGGCAAGGCCACACAGGTGTGTAATCACTGGTGCAGAATGGGAGCTGCCTGTGGGATCCCCCATCATCATCACTCCTCTGAGTCTGCCCTGCATCAAGGGAGAGATGCCGCACAACACGGGCCTGAGATAAGTCTGCACTCCTCATGCATGGCTTTGTGAAGAAGTTCTCATTCAAAAGAAGTGTCTTAATTTTATTTCAGCAAAAGCATCGCTCTCTGCACTATCATGCGTTAGTTAATACCCTGTTAGCTCTGTAGTGGGTTCTTGTAGTGGATTCGCTGAAGTTTCATCTGTTCCTTAGGAAGGGTGTATCATTGTCAAGATGTTTAGTCCTTCTGCAAAATCAAACCATTTAATATGCAAAAGATAGTATTTATCATTTATCTCTTGGAACAAAATCAGGGATGAGAAATACTGACATAAAACAATCCAAAATTTCAGAATTTTTAATCCTATAAAATTTCAATACATTGAAACTCACAGATTTTTAATGGATTCAAATTCTTCTGAATCAATGACAAAAACTGTTGAACTTGTTATCGATATAGTTTGACTTGATAGTTCTTTTGTTCAGTTGCTCTTTTTGTACAATTTCTTAAAAAGAGATTTTTGAGAGGAGGAGAGAACAAAAGAAGATGAGGGAGGAAGGTGGGGGAGGAAGAGAGGGAGAAAAAAGAAAAGAAAAGAAGAAAAGAAAAGAAAAGAAAAGAAAAGAAAAGAAAAGAAAAGAAAAGAAAAGAAAAGAAAAGAAAAGAAAAGAAAAGAAAAGAAAAGAAAAGAAAAGAAAAGGAAAAGTGAAAAAAAGAGAAAACAGAAAGAAGATTGATTTCATGTATTTTAACCATAACTATTCCAGTTTCCTTTGCTGGCGTACAGTGCCTACTTTAATTTTCTTCAAATAAAAAAAATGGCAGAAGAATTGCCATGCTGAGGCTGAAGACACATCTTTTTGACTTTAATCATCTTCAACATGTTATGTCTGTAACTGCTTGTCCCTGCTGCTCAGTAGTTGCATTATTCAAATCTGAACTTTATGTCTGACTTTCCTTCTAAAGTTTGTCAGAAACTATCAAATTCAGAATTTCAAGTATAATATTTTTTTACTAAAATGTTGATTAAAAAACTGGCCCAATTTCCAAGTTAAAATATGAAAAGTGCTCACTTTTTTTTCTCTATATGGAGCCATTACAAGAAAAACAAACCTAGAAGGATTTACAAGAGTGATTGGCCCCATTTTTTAATTGATTCCACTCATTTGTCCCCACCTCTTTCCCCAGCTACCAGGAGTGTTTCCTTCAGTTCTTGCACCCGTGGAATTTGCTGAACAGCCCACAAGCTTTTGTCTCCTCTAATGTCTCCTAAGTGCTTATTTCACAGTGTTCCTGGGGCCCTACTTCAGCAATAGTGACTTTCAGGTGGATATTATTCCCATCTGAGTAAGGGTAAGACAACTTTAGAACCAGTTTCTTACCTCTTCCCTGGCTTGTTCATTGGTGTGTGACTTTTGGTTCAGTGGCTTAAATAGTTCAAGGCAGGGTAAATGAAAGTCAGCAAACTGTAGGCTTGTTTCAGTCAATGTATGAATATTGGTGATACCAGAGCCCAAACTGTGGTTGGTTTAAAGCACAAAAAGTTGAATGTTCAAGAATCAAGGTTAGGTTCTCCTTCATACATTTTTTTATAAGCCTATATAATCTCTTGACTTCTCTTCCTTTATTTTGGATAAGATTAATTTTGATCTCTGAGCGAAGAAGTAAAATGATCTGTCATTGCTATTTCTTGTGCCTGGCGCATCGATCATGACATACCAGCAAAAATGGTTTGTCTCCTCTGAAAACTACTGGCTACAATAGGAACTTAAATATGTCAGGTTCCTAGCAGGAGCTCTGCAGGGCTCTGTGTAATTAGTGGAGGCTTTGAAAAGTTACAACTAGATGGCCTAACAGTGTTTGAAGTAAGGTTAATTTTTTCCTAAAGTTGTCCTTTCTTGTTCGTTCGTATTTTGAATTGCAGAAATTGTGGGGATGGGGAGGCAGGGCATCTGAAAGCCTTCTTCACTTTTAAAACATTAAAGCATCCTCCACCTGCACTGCTCCTTGTGATGCCAGTAGAATTCTTATATTTGGAGCAAAGATAGAGCTGTGGCCCAAAGGCTTGGAAGTTTTAGAAAAACACAGACTTCTTACTTGCTCATTAAGCATTTTCTTTTCTTATCTACAAATATATGCAGATAAGCTGCTAATTATGTGGACCCATCTGTTGTATTTAAAGTGTGATAAATGTAGATCCTAAGTTTAAAGCTTCGTACAAGCTTATTTTATTTCAAGACCTTCTTTTTAGAGTATGAATTTTAGAGTACTATATGCATCTGGAACAAAGTTTAGGAGTCTGTGAAAGTCTGCAGGTTTCCTGTCGGACCGTTGTGAATTGTATTTTCCCTCTCTTTTGGGAATGTCCATGACAAAGTATTTTACTCACTCTGGTCACAGCTCGTACTGGTTTTGAGGCATCTGCTCCCAGCACATCTGTTTAGCACTGCGGGGCAGAAGTGCTTTCCTTCTTTCTTCGCCAGAGACCTGTTAACCTGCTAGAGAAGATCTTTTAGCCGAGCATTTCTGCAAATTTATTTGCCATGTCTGATTTGTGTGTCTTTTGTGACATTTTCTGGCACAAGCCTTGGAAAGCGGAGGGAAATGGAAAGCTTCTTAGAACCAAAGTGCCTGATGGTCAGGTGGTAGAATTGTGAGCCCTTTTGATGCAGCTGGATTGTCAGAAATGTACTGTAACTTTTCTTTCAGATTTTGCAGCAGAATGAAAACACAATGGATCAGGGAGAGATCCAGGTGATGCATTGCTACATGAATGGGAAAGTCCCAGGTGTCTAGTACCCTATTTTTCTCTTCCAGTTCAGAGCAAACCCGTGTGACACATGGCTTGCTTAAGGAACACAACGCTTGCTTAAGCATTCACATTTTTCTCTTGAATGCGCATTTGGAATTAGGGATTGCTTGTATGACAGCTCTGGTGAGGAGACCCCTGAGATAGCACAGTGGGTTTTCATCACTCCTTGCCCCACCTCCCAGCACAGTCCAGACTCTGTCAGGCTTCTTGTCTCTCAGAGTCATCCTTGGAGAGCAGAATGACAAGAAGACAGGGATATTTACAGGCTTGTAGTTTCCTCTTGTGGTCCAGCAAGGTGTGCTGCTTAATGGAGATGCCAAATACATTACAGCCATTGATAAGGATGTCCACTAGCTGATGTTAGAAAACACCAGACATCTTTCAAAGAAGGGAAGTGGCCATTTTTCAAGCAAGGTGAACCAACAATAAGTAAGGACGGGAGAAATAAATCTGTGTTTCAGTCAGAGTGAGTGCCTTCAGTCATGAATAGCAGGATAGAACTACAGGAGCATTGCAGCAAAGTGAACTGCTGCCTTCCTGTTCCTGTTCCCTCAGCCCTTCGATGTGGATGTTGAAGGGGTCATTGCATGGCTCTGTCCTCAGTTCTGCTGCAGATCAATGACTCTGCGGGTCAATTGACTTGACCTGCGTCAAGTAAGGACGCAGACTGAGATGAGTGAGTATGACTTGACATCTATTACTTCAGAGAGGTGTTTTCTTAACATCATCATGAAATCTACCTTAGCTTTTGAGGAAAAAGTGTTGAGGGCAATGTATCTCATTCTGCATTCCTGCTTGTACACGATAATATCTGAGTATTAGACAGAAAGCTTGCTGAGGGTGTCTTAGAGATGTATATGTACTGAAGAGTAGCAATAGGTATGATTTGGTTGTGAAAACACTGTAACCTTCCTTTTATTTTTCTCAGTCCATTTGTAGTGATGGAAACTACTGTTTGCTTTGATTTTTACTCGGTCACTATCTTTTTCCTGAAAATATTTGAGTGCTGAAGCAACTCCCAACACATCGCAGCTCACACTCCTCAAAGAAAATGTGGCAGAATTAAAAGCGTAGTTCAGATTCAGGATGTGAAGCCCTTGAACCTTTGTGATGCACAAGCTTCAAAAAAATGCAAACCTCACCCAACAGTGAGTTGTCAGACATCAGAGAGGTCTAAGGAGCATTCTGGGAATCTTTCATCGTACTCAGTTGTTGACATTGCATTGGTTACTACATAACTGTTTGGTCACAGAGAAATATTTCTCCATGGAATTTAGCCTGCAGCAAGGTAGTGCCCCTTCACAGTCTCACGGTTACTGGAAGTGAAGCTTCACAGACAGGTTAAAAGATTTGACAGGAGAGAGATTTGACAGAAGATAGGTAATGTCTATTGAAAGCAAGTCCTACTATATCATCCAAGTGCTATCGGGGATGTGTAATCAAGTCTGAACAGCTTCAGTCTGGCAGACAACAGCTATTAAAGCTACAAAGAAGTGTAATCGATTTATATTTTGCATATTGACTGCTGTGCTTTCCAAGATACACCTTCCTGTGCTGATGCTGTCACAGTCCATATGCTAACAGCAGTAACACCCTCAGCTTCCCTTCTCGTGGATGGAGCGACAGAAGAGTAGCTAATACAATTTGACACCCAGGCTGAGAAACTCCAGGATCTGCTGCAAAAACTGGCTGACATATTTTGAAAAGGTTTAGCAGAGGTTCTCCCCCCTCTCCCTGTCTGAGGGGGTTATATAAAAGACTTTTTAATATTAAAATATTTCCTTTTTTCTATGTGGTCTTTAAAATAAAGCCTCTGGGGCTGTTAATATCTCTGATGTTATAGCTTTGAAGACTGCATAAAATGATTTTAAAGGAGAAGCTTTTAAAGGACTCGTCCATTTCTAACACTGGCAATCAATCTAGTTTGTAGCTCTAGATATAAGTGGAAACTTTGATATAACACAACTTAAAGGCAAAAGATTTTACGTGACAGTTTGAAAAGACACGTATTTCTAAGTGCTGAACTTTCATTTGTTAGGATTTCATTTAGTGAAGAATGCTCTCTAAAACTGCAACTGTCTCGCTGCATTTGGCTGCAGATTGCAGAGTGTAAAAGAGCTTTCTTTTATGCAGCTAATTCAGTGAAAAGAAAAAATGAGCCAATTCTACCTATTAGCGAGGAGTCCACATGATTTTTAGCACATTGGCCTCTGCGTCGGTCTAGAAGGAAAAAGCAGGCACATTCAGTAATATCTTTTTTTGAAAACCTAGAAAGAAATGTCTGATAAAAATGCAAAAGGTGTTAAACTTTACTTCGGTCTGTTGGGACTTACGTGTTGCACTGTGGAAGATTTTAGGGGACGAAGCATCCTGTTTTGCAACATGGTTTCCTCATTTCCATTTCTTAGAATTCAAAGTATTCTCATACTTTGAATGATAAGATTTTGTCTCAGTATTTGCAAAAAAAAAAAGGACCATGGGTTAAATGAAAGGTGAGCATTGGGTGGTGGTTGTGACACTTCTCTGTTGGACATGAGAAAGATCAGTTGATGCTAAGAAGAGAGGAATCGGTCAGGTAAGAGTTGCCAATCTGACTGAGGGGACACTTATCCCTGGGAAAGAAAATTTAAACTTTTGTTATGAGATCCTGGAATTCTCATGTCCTGTAAATTTACTGGGAGGCATGGCCTTGCAGAGGGGGAACGTTCACCCTCATTTTAGGGCAGTGGTTCAATCTTCAGTCTAAGGAATGTTTTAGAATGAAAGGGGGAAAAGTTTCTTCTTTGACAAATGACAGATTCCAGTATAAAATCATTTCATTCAATCTATTTTATTCCACCATCTATGATTGCATTCCACGTCCCAGTTGCTCCAAGGTTATTGTAGCAGCAGGAGTACCATCACCACAGAAGGATTAGATGATGGATTTCTTATTTCGAGATCAATGTGAATCTTCTGGTATTGTTGAACTAAACAGTCTGCTCTTCCAGCACCTTTTCTGTCCTTCCCCACCACTCCTTTAACTTTTTCCTTATTTACTTTTCACTATAGATGATAATATTTAAGTACTTCTTTTCCTTAGAGACACATTTTTTGGGGTTTCACTTTCATTGTTCTAAAGAAATAAATATGACCTAAGTTGACTGCAACTTTCCAAGTGGAAAGGATATTACTATATGAATTCCATATCTCTACATCTTTATATCTACACCGCTGTACAGCCATCACTTATGTCTCTTATGTTTCATATTCTCATAGGTCTGAACTTATTTTTTGTGTTTGTGATACTACAGCTGTTAAGATTACTTATTTCATTCCATGTCTTTGTATCATTTCCACCATTTACATAATTCCTTAGAATCTTTCCTTTTTTTTTACATTACAAGACACTCTTTTTTTTTTTTTTATGTCTTTGTCACATCATGTGCAAGGAAGGCTATATACCTATGAAATGTGACAATTAATGCATTACAAATATCCACATTAACTGAGTTTTCTGGTTTCACACCAGAAGTATATGGTACATTCAAGGTCAAGTGGGATAGGGCTCTGAGGAACCTGATCTAGCTGAAGATGTCTCTGCTTATGGCAGGAGGTTGGACCAGATGACCTTTAAATGTTGCTTTCAACCCAAACTATTCTATGATTCTATAATTCTGAGTCTATAACATTTAGCTGTGTTTTGAGCCATTATTCAATTCTTTCAAGAAAGAAATATTAACATGGATGATATTGTAACCACCCTTTTTGAAAGACAGGGGGTCAAAATACAATCTATTGCCATTATTACATTTGCTTATATTTGCTCTGCTTATACTTCACTGATTTATATTTGTGTAATATGGAATTATAAAACCTGTACTTTGCAAGCATTGCCAAAGAAGTAGTATCCAGTAAGACAAATAAGAAGTAGCGAGAGCACCTGAAAAGCATGTATTTCTTAGCTGAGCTTGTAATCCCTTGTCCAAGTTTACATCTGGTCTAACCTTGTGATTTAAAACAACATTTATTTTGAAGCGCATACTGCATGTAAGACAAAATCCTTACCTTTGAGAAAAGAGCTGAGTCTTTGCCCTTCCCCAAATGCAGGCCTGTGTGCATTTGTGAAGGTGGTTGGGAAAATTTGAGAGAACAATAAAGGCCAGTGAAACAATAAAAATCTCCCCTTCCTCTCTTCCAGTTCTTGGGATCAGCCTTTCTGATGAACAGACCAGCAGTGTTTGCAATGCCCTCTGGGGTCCTGATCTAAACCCTCCCCTCACGTGTCCCTGGCTTAAACCAGTGAATGGTCATACCCATCCTTGTCCCAGCATTTCATCGGGACACAGCAAAAGTTACACAGAGAAGGTGAAAGCTGGAAGGTCTTACAGTCCTGTGATGTCCATCAAAATGTGGATCTGCAGTCAGCCATGAATGGAGTTGTTGGGTGTGTTCATCTGGTGAAGGACCTGCGTCCTCGGACAAAAGGCAGGCATCCTGGCAGGTTTAATTACTCAAAATGCCCAGTACTGATGGAGTATCTCTCAGACTGAGGAAAGCCAAAGAAGAGAGCTGAGACAAAATTAGCAGGGCAGAGTAGTAAAGAATATGTCACATGTTAGAGGCATTGAAGTTATGTTTTTATGGTGGTGATTAGCTCAATGGCCCTGTAGCTCTTGTGCCGAACGAGCACAACAAAGCAGGGAAGGGATGTTCCTCTGGCTCTTCTCTCCCCTTGCCTTCAGGAGCCAGCCTCTGTCTGGTGCAGCCCTTGGAGTGTTGATTTGATTCATGGCATCCAGCATGACACCCAGGATTTATGCTGTGTCAAGGGGACTGTAATCCTCTGTTTAAAGTGCTTGTGAAGAAAGGCTTCATGTAAGTCAGGCACTCTGTTGCATTAGGGAATGTTTATTGCTACTCTGATGGAGTGCTTTCAGGTATCATAACTTTTGTCAGACCTGAGCTCTGAGCAGGGAGGCATAAATATCCAGGAGAATGCTGTTCCTGCTGAACAGGCTCTCTTCAGCAGGATTTGGCAGCACGTGTGCATAGCATTGGTGGGCATCCTCTCCCCCGGGACTTTGGGGGTGATATAAGGATGCAGAGATTTGCCAACACGAGTGTTCGTCTCAGCACACCATTTGGAAAGATGCAGGAAGGAAAAAGAGGAAAATGGGGAGGACCTGCCCAACTGTAGAAGAAGTTTTAGGAGGATGGAGATGCCAATCTGACCTTGTGTTGTCATTCCTGGCAGTCGCTTCAGTGGACCCAGATTCTGACCATTCACCTAGAAAAACCCAATTTACAGTCAGTACTGAGGAAGCCATACTTCAGAGATTAAGAAAGGCCTTTTTTTCTCACCTCTGCATGTATTAAAGTCATGTGAGACTGAGCAAAGAGCAGAAATAGAAAATATAACCTGTCTCTCAACACTGAATAATTCACATGATTTATTTAGCATCTTCTTTGCCAAGTCAGAAAATAACACATTATTACTCTTTTTAAAATCTGAAATAGTGGTGCTTGCCTTGCTATCTCAGAGTAGCCATGCAGTGTGCACCAAATATAACAAGACCTATTTTTCCAGATGTTTTTAGCTTAACATGAAACAGAGACTGGCTCTTTGTTTTCCTAATGTGCTGGTGTACGCTTTGCATTCCAAGGGGAATGGACTTTGAGCCAGGCTAGTTACTCACCCATAGATGGAGCAGGGTTAATGTTCAGATGAAAACGAAAATAATTATGATTTGAGTAGATCAAATTTCTCAGGGTATGAAATAATATACTGGGCAAAAGCTATAATTCACATAGCACAGTCACCCGCTAATGACATTTCTAGGTTGTTTCTGAGTGATTTCAAGACACTGTGCCATAAAATCTTAATGCATTTTATGAGAATAAGCGTGTGTTTTATATGTAATGATCAGCAAGCTCCGGGGCATGAATAGAGCAGTAAGGGGCTTTCTTAGAGCATTTTTGTTGTATGATTTAATGTGCCTTAGATTTATTTTTCTCAGCTGACATTTGTGAATGATAACTATTTTTTTCTGCCTGGTAGTGTGGCTGGAAACAAAACCCTGCTGAAAATAATGTAATTCTGTATTGTACAAATGCAGTTAATGCTCTATTACAAGAAAAAAACATTCTCAGAAATTTTTTTTGTGCAACAATGTGCAACTGCTCAATACACCAGGAGATCTTGTACAAAGAGAGTCCTGTGATGAAGGTTTTGATTGTTCCTGGATAAAAAGCAGCCCTATAGATTTCATAATGACTCATAACAGAGCGATTCATAGCAACTAAGCTTTTGGGGTCTTTGAAGAAGCTCAGGGCTTGAATTTTTATGTGCATTAGAAATATTTTCCTCCATTTTGATGGAGTTAAAGAGCAGTGAGTTAGGCATAATGGGTGTGCTATTATCGGTTAAAAGTACTGAATTAACAGAGTTGTGAGGAGTTGTTGAGCAAGCTTCTGGACAGCTGATTCCACCAGGACCATGCAGAGTTGGTGCTCAGAGGGAGCAACATGGCCCAGGGGAGAAAAGGTTTCAGGCTTCGGAAGGGTGGATGGTGCGGGCACCCAAAATGCAGTACTCCTGCATCCTGATGTGGGGTTTATTAAACGGCACGATTGATCCTGTGAACGGGGCAACTGCGTTTTGCTTAACCTTCAGAGAAACAAAAGTCCCCACCATTTGCTTTTAGTTTCTTGACTCTGCATTAATCTACTGAATAGACACTTTTGTTTGTGCTCATCTCTTGTTCCCGTGTACCCACTTGAAGTTCCCACACAAACTCTCCTCTCCATCACGTCATGTCTTTGCTAGCCCACACCAGTTATCTCACATCCCACAGAATCACAGAGTCATGAAACAAGCTGAGTTGGAAGGGACCCATAAGGACCATTGAGTCCAACTCATGGCCTTGCACCGTACCATTCCCAAGAGTCACACCATGTGCCCAAGAGTATTGTCCAAATGCTTCTTGAACTCTGCCAGGGTTACTATTCAGCTCACAAAAGCTGCATTTCCTTGTTTACAAGCATTTCTATTTCAGCCATCCTTTGCCTCTTGTCCCCATCACTCCTCCTCAAATGGTGTCTGTTTTTTATGAATTTTCATATGTTTGGTTAAGACTATTCTGAAGAACAGCTTTCTTCTTAAAATTGCCCAGCAAGCCCACCTGCCTCGTGAGCTGGCCTGACTCACCAGTCCCTGTAACCCTCAGGAAATGGAAAAAATACGATGAAGCTCATTGTCCCTCAGCCACTGATCACGACCCCAGCTGTGATAACTAATGATCGCTTAGGCCCGGGCCCAGCGCAAGCAGATCTGATTTAGAACTGGATTGCTCTGGATTGCTCTGGCAACGTTCAGGCGTGTTTCTCCCTCTCCCCTGTCTCAAAACACTAGCTCTTACTTTAGCTAAATTATTTTACTCAGTGCTTATGAGTGCTGAAAAGGTAAAACATGGGTGCTTCCTTGCATAAGGTGGTCATACTGGATCCAGTCCATGTAATAATAATAATTATTATTACTCTCTGAACTTGATATTAAATGGGAATACCAGCTCTCTACCAAAATAAGCATATCCAGGACTTTATTAAAGCTGGATTTCCATAATCCATGCGCTGGTCATTGTGGAATATAATGATCTAATTAAGCTGTGCTTTGCACCTTTCTACTCTTTTGTGTCAATCTCTCACCAAGCTCTGGATTAATTTCACTGTTTACATGCTATAAATCCCACAGGGGGGTTTGGTTTTGTGGAACTTTGATGTTAATGCAAAGGAGCCAGTGAGTCCTGACAAGTCAAGGCTGTTTAATTTTTTTAAGATACCACAACATGGTGGTTTTGGTGGTTAAACCAGTTATTTTATTTGAAAAACTTAGGAAGACTTGCAGCTATGACATGGTAACTCAAAGACTCCTGCTTTAATGAGAGGCATGCAGATGTCTGTTATTCAAAACATGAGATAATCATCAGTGTCTGAACAAATTCAAACTGATATCAGCTTTTACTCATTTCATTGTGCAATTTCCTCTTACTCCAGCTGTCATTCATATTATAAAAAGGAGATGAGTTGATAAAATAGAGGATTTACATGCTTCCTGGAAATAAAACCTCAATAACCAGACACTGGCATCTGGTTTCCACAACCACTGATAAGAACCACTGTGATCTCTTTCTTAATGCAGGCATGATCCAAAGCACATTAAAATGTCCTTGTAGCCCAGCTCATTCCCACTGAACCCTCAAAGCCACTGCAGTGTAAGTACTGGCCCCACAGTATTTCCCCTTACAGCTCTAATAAACTGCATTTTGATCCTTCTGCGTTGTATCTGAAAATGTGCCTGTAAGTTAGGCTTCAGAGATGCACGAGTAGTATAATTGAGTTGCATAGCATGGAGCCCTCACAGCATTTTTCATGTCTAGAA
This sequence comes from Mohoua ochrocephala, assembly GCA_013398855.1. Lineage (NCBI taxonomy): Eukaryota > Metazoa > Chordata > Aves > Passeriformes > Acanthizidae > Mohoua > Mohoua ochrocephala. The sequence goes on from VZTA01013360.1 coordinate 120,072, forward strand.
AAGGAAATTATGGTAGGATGCAATTTTTTAATGTCCTAAAGAAGTTCAAAGGGAAAAAACGAGATCCATTAACAAAACACTTTGGTGTTACCAAGGCTTCTTCTGCGTCTTCCCACGTCATTGTTGCCGGCGTATTACTTGGTGTGGGCTGCATATGGTGGAGAGAGAGCCTAGAAATGAAGGAACGTCCATTAAACCCGTTCTTCCCCCTGTAACGCTTTAAATCCTCTGATATCATTTCAATGGCTGCAAATGCCCAGCCCATTTCTGTGCTGAAGAACCCTGAAACAGGTCCAGACACAGGCACAGGACAGCCCTGGGTCCTCATCCTGCTGGCAGGATGGACGGGGGATGTTTTCACCCATCTCTGGACTGGAACATGGTCCATGGGGCAGCATGAGGCTGCTGGAAGGGGTTAAAGTTCACCAACAGCCTGAGTGATAACAAAGACTCGATTCTCTGCTGGAAGTTCAAGACAGGAAAGGGGGGGAGGGCAGGGAAGAAAAAGAGAGCGTGTTGTTAGGAGCAGTTCATTCATTAATAAACTTCTGTGGGAGGACAAGCGGGACCTGGCTGGGCTTTGGTGTTCTGCTTTGAGACCAAGCAAGCGTCTTCCTCTTCCATTACAAAGATCTAAGGCTTATTGTTTAATGCAGTAATAAATATTGCATTAAAATAATTGGCAAAGTAATGCCAATAAATAATGCATTTCTCCCAAGAGTTTAGCGGAAAATCTAAGCCAGCCCCTGCACACATCACAACGTTTGCTATAATTGGTCACACAACTATTGTTCCTCATCTGCACTGTTTTTTCTGGCCTGGCTTTAATGCAGTGATTTGACCTAATTTTTCTCTGACTCTCAAATGGCTACCCTTGGTTTCACAAGGCAGAGAGCAGGGCTGCCCACCAAGCATATCCCGTCCTGGCACAGCCTGCAGACTGCTGCCTTTTAGGAAAGGTGCCGCTGCGCTCCACATCCATAAGTGGATCGTGATAATCTCCTTGACTATAAAGTTGATGCCAAGGAGCAGCATTAACTCTTCTTTTTCTGGTAAGGTGAGGAAGGAGACCCACAAATAAACTTTTTGAATCCTTCTCTCCTGACATAAGTATTTAATTTGCTCCCCAATGAATGCAATATTCTCCCCAGGAGCTGAAGTAAATTTTACTGTATAATGGTGTCGTACTTTTTCTACTCTTTGTCTCTGGGTTCTTCCACCTGCATTAAATCAGTCTCACTGACTGACCTGTAATGGGTCTGCTAAGATCTTCCTGCACAGAACCTGAAGAAAAATAGTTTTATTAAATAAAAAAGAAGGGTAGGGCAAGAAACCTTGTGATGATTTTCTTTTACTAAGGGCAAAAGAGAGTTTTTCATGACTCTGCTAAGGGAATGTCTTAAGCATTTCATTTCTTGCTGATGAGCAGCGGCACCTCTGGCTGATACCACCTCAAGGACTGAGTCAGCCTGCTTCTGGACACCTCCACCTTGGAATGTCACAGCCATCCAGTTTCCCATGTCCCCCGTAATAGCTGGGGAAGATGAATGAACACTGAGTGAGTACTAGGGGACATAGAAATCCCTCTTGTCTTCCATAGGATCTGCACATAGTCAGCCCCTCTCCAATGTCCCTAGACATGGAAATATCCATGAAATGCAGGAATAACGTTGACTGTTAAATATAAGGGCTTTATTTGCCCCATGAAAACTGAGCTGTGGTAACTCCATGGCGGGCACTTTACCTGTCACAAATACAAAACATTTTGACTTGCCCTGACCTTCTCTTGTCCTTTCTCCCATTGCAGATTGTTCCTGCAGGCAGCTCGCTCCTACCTTCTGATTTAAAGTGGTCTTCTACTAAAATATCATGCCACCTTTCTCTCCTTCCACTCCCATCAAAAATCATCACTATTATGGCTCCACCTGTAAAAGCATCGTCTGTCTGAGGAAAGAGGTGGGGCTGCGGGATCTGTCCTAGGCAGTGATAACAGATAAAGAGGTGCCCCTGATTTCAAATGCTGGAGGAAAAAAAATCATTGCATAGCATTCACCAAAGCAAAATGGCTTCTTTAAACTAGCAAGCCGCAAACTGAGGCAATTACAGCCCAGAGAACCCCTCAGAAGAGAATACAAATACAAATTTCTCTGTCCTCACTTTTCATGGGCCCTGCTGGAAGGAGAATTCCATTGATGTTCATTTGCAGCATTCAGCTTCTGCATTCAAGAGGCATTTTGACTGACAGAGAAAAGCAAAAAGAGACAGATGTACTCACTGGGGAAGGCTTATATATAATTGAACATGTAAACATTTGCAAACCACTGTTATTTTTTACAATTGTATGAATTTTAGTTCCTTGACTTGTGCTCATAGGCCTGTCAGGAGTTATGTAAAGCTGGGTACAAGGCAGCTGCCCCTGATTCACTGCACCACAGGCTCTGGGTGTGCGGTGTGTCACTGGTGGTGTTTTGTGCTCCCCTGCTCCGAGATACTACACCAGAGCAAGCACTTCAAGGCGGGTGTCAAAGGCACCTTTTGCCATGGCTCTGCAGAGCAAAAAGAAGCTGTACCTACTGCAAGGACTTCGTGTTGCAAACTGTCTGCCCAACTCCATTTTATGACATGAAGGGCCAATAAAGTAAATTGTTTATGTTCTTACACCATTCTGCCTTTGGAAAATACCCAAACCCAGCTGAATTAGTGTCAATTGAGTGGCAGGTAATGGTAGAGAGTCCTCCGAAGGCCTGTCTTGGGACGGTTCATAAGGAGTTAGAAATCATTGCCCTTCCCCAAATTTGCAGAGGACATTTTTAGTGCCTGATACAGTAAATCTATTTGATGATTGTCAGGAGCATATTTTCAGGACTACTCCTTGCTGGAAGGAGTTTCCACAAAGATGAGATTTGGAGGAATTGTCACCCCCCAGTCAGAGTAATGAGTTCTGAGTTTTGATAATGCTCTTTGTGAGTACAGTGGCTATGCTCAAAAGGAATATTGCAAGGAGACCACCCTTCTTACCCTGGGAGTTAAGCTCTCTTCAGTGGCATACATCGCTCACCATGGCAATGAGAATTGAATTTTCCGCTCTCTGAGCTCTCCTGGATACTTAAACCAGCCTCATGTAATACTATTGTGGCCGGTGTCATTGCACCGCTGAAAACTAAATGAATGAATAAATTAGAGCCCTGGCGTTTTGGATTGCTGAATTGCATCCAAGCTTTTTATTGCAGCCATGAACTCCTTTTGCGATGACAGACGGAATGATGCTTATTAGGCAGTTAGGCAAATCATTGTAACGAACAAACGTGAGAAGTACGGTAGCGGGGCTGTACATCAGAGAACTGAGACAGGATTATCTCTTAAGAAACCCCTTTCCAACACCAATTGCCTTTTGACTGCAGGGCCCCTTCGTATAACACAACAGTTTATTCTTCCTTATTGATGCAAGTAATCTAAGTTTATGGCTCCTGTCACAATCTTTTCCTCCTTGGCCTTTTAACTGCCTTGAATATAGAAGCTATTCCCATCTTCTTGAAAGTTTGCGCTCCTTCAGCTTTCAGCTTTCATCTTGCTCCTATTTTGCGTGTCTCTGAATATCCCTCAATGTCACATTTGCAGCACTCAGGTCTCTCTTTTGTCTCGTTTCTGCGCAGTTGTCTCCAAGGCTTTTTTCTCATTTACCATTTGCCGTGTTGCTCCACAGCCACCCTCAGCTGTGGGCAGCACTGCAGGTCCCCTTGGCTCTGCCCATGTCTCCAGAACTTGGTCAGGTGCCAGACCACTGTTTACATGTCCCTTGTTTCCTTGATGTGTCCATATCAGACTCCCAGCCTGTTTGTGTGGTTGCATGGAGGGTTCCAAACGAACTGACCTGGACTAGGGTTTGATGGTTTGCTCAAGATGATTACTGGTACTTGGGAGGGGGTGGTCCTTTGCCCTTGGCATGGCACTTATGTTATCCATCAGTATGCCAACTTGGAGAGTTAATATCAGCAGAATATTAACCCTATAAAAAGTTGGTTTTTTGGCCAGTGTAGCTTTCTGGACTGGTTGATGCTAGCTTGAAATTGTGTGAAGGAAGGGGGAGGAAGGGGCCAAGAAGGCGTAGCTGGGAATGTGTAAGAGTGCCTAACTATTCTTTCCAGAAATGGCACTACATAAGATCTGCTCCTTTGTGACATGAAATTTATCCCAAAGTCATATTTTGTGGCCCATTAACCAGCATAAGAACAGGCTGCTGTAGGGAGGAGCAGTCCTGTTGGGTGCCCCTCGTGTTGCCACCTGTGCCCGTTAGTCACTGCCTGTGGTAAGCTGGAGCACCTGGAAGTCAACCCAAGGGAGAGAGAAGACCCATTGCTCAGCTGTCCATGTGGCCACAGCGAGTGTCACTGAACACTTTCTGAAGGCAGTGGCGAGCTGTTGTGCTCCAGAGGAGGCTGCTGTGCCCGGGGATGCCATCGGTGTTTGCTGTGCTGCTTGTTCTCACAGTGTGGTGTTTCTGTGGTGGGGAACGAGAGGCAAGCGGAGTCTTTGTCTCCTCAATGGAAATGCAGGGTCAGTGTGATGGGACAGAAGACTGTCATGCAGCACAGGGAAGTGACCTTGCCTTCATGTCTATTATATACACAAAAAATTCTTCTAGGAGAGCTCTTAAGTGCAGATGTATTTGAGGCAGATACAAGCCTCCGTTTAACTGCTCCCCTGAAATCACACCAGAGCAATCCATTTGGCTGTGGAACAGTTGCCCCAGGAAAGCCATAAACCTTTATTGCTTGGAGACCTTTGAAATTGGACTGGACACACCATGGTGTTCAGCACAGATTAAAGCAATGTGCTTCAGGGAGCAAAGCACAGCAGACTACCTCAGGGAATGAACCACCCCTTGGGAGCAGGGAACTGGATGCAAATTGTACATTTCCATCTCCAGTTTCTGCAGATCTGCTGGTTGTTAGACTCAGAGACCTGGAACACAGTGATCTGCTGCAGAGTACAGTGGCACAATCTTTATTTTTTGTTATCTTAATTTAGATTAAATATTTATTGCTTGCCAAACTCTCATTTCTGACTCTATGTTGTTCCTTGTCTTCAGGAAGCAAAAAATGCTTATTTTCTACAATATCAGTTCCTAAGCAGCTACATAAATGCTTGTGGCGATATCCTGTTGGGGCAGATGAGGAAGAGGTGATGATGGGAGAGTTGCAAGCAGAAGGGTGCAGGCAAGGAGGAGGAAGCCTTTCAAACCGCTCCTCAGTGACAGCCAGGTGGGAAGATGGCGTTATTCTGATTCCTGTTATTGGTCCTGTTGAAGTTACCCTGACACTGCCAACAGATTTTACAGGTGGGAATATCCAGACTGTAGACACCTCCAACCTTGTCCTGATCAGGTTTTATGTAAAAGCTGTTTCCACAATCATTTTAACCAAAATTTACACTTTAAAGTTAGTTGTTGTTTCTGCCTACAAACTGCAAAAAGTTTCTCATATTTAGTTTATGCTTATTTCAGTTTTTAAAAACAAATAAAAGATGCATTCATAAACCATGAGTTAGAGTATCATATCTTCAAGTGACACCTTTGCATGGTTTCCCAGGGGCATGTTGTTCCCAAATGAGGTATGTAGGTGCTGAGGTTATCATAAGTGGAGGGGTGTACAAAATGGAAAAGATACTGTGGGTTTTGCTCATTCCTGGAAACACAGGATTTGTCAGCCAGTTGGATTATACCTGCTTATCATATCCTCTGGCCATTCCCTATGGCTCCTGTGAGAGAAACACTTAGCGGTATCTCAGCCTCTTCAGATCACAGCGGGATCTGCTGGGTTAAATGGCTAATTGAAGGTGAGTGCTTCAGTGTGCATTAGTCAAACCCTGTAGTTAAAATGGCAGATAATTTCTTTGTAGCTGCATGCAAAGGCAAATGTCTCTGTTTCTCTCATTCGTTTCCATCCCCACAGCCAGCTATGAAGGGCTGCTGATTTAATTGCATAATCTAACCGGGCTCAGTGGCAGGGCTTTAACTTAACCGTAGTTAAGGTATTTGTACTGCACAGGCTGTTATTCTGTGCACTCATTCCACGTTTGTGTTGAGCCACATGGGGATATCGAAGATTCTGTCGACCCAGATGTCTGCTGGAATCTCAGACTGTGTAATTCGCTGTGGCCATCAAGACACTGGCTAAGGAGATGTGTCATTTACTGAATATTGCTTAGTTTTGGTGCCAGGAGTTGCACCTTCAGGCTTCCGCAGCCCATATCACAGGCTGTGGATGTAGCTGTGCCCACTCCTCCGGGAGCGAGGGCCGTGGTGGGCTGTGCCCTTGGAAATGCTGGGTTTGTTTATTTGCTTGCTGTTTTGATTTTTGTATCTTGTGTTAACACCTTCTCTCAAGGTCTCAAAGCACCATACAGAGGCAAGAAATTCCCATGCCTTTTTGAACTGATATCCCGTCTTCTTCATGTAGGGAAAAGAAGGCTTCAAGAGGCAATATGAGTGAACACGGTGGTTGCACAGAAGTCCCTGGTGGGGACAGAAGTCGGCTGTAACCTTTGGGACTCCCCAGGTCTCTGTAGCAATCTTGGTAGCATTTCTCGGTCATTACAGTTGCAGCTTTTGCTGTTAAAAAGTAGTACCATGTCAATTAAAGGTAAAAATAAAGCAGTCCACCAGGACCTTATGGGTGTACATTGAACCCCGTGTCTCTGCTGAGTTGCTCACTCTGCTCTTTAAATCCTAACAGCTGAGGGATGGTCAGAGCTGTTTTGCTCTCCTCCAGAGCCTTGACCTGAGCACTAGCAGTGTCTGGAAGTTGCACCAGAAAGGCAGCACAGGCGGGGTGAAATGTGCTCCTTGAGCCTTGACCCTTTCCGCTTCACTACTGTGAAAAGCCTACAACCGAATATTCATTCATTTGTATTCAACCTGGCTGTTCTGCTTTCAAACCTCCTTTCTTGTCTGCAGCTGACAGGATGTCACGAGGAAGTGACACGGCAGTGACACTCTGTATGCCATGGTCCACTTCTATTCGAACTTGATTTCTATCTAGTAATGAATCAAGCCACAGGAGTCCAGTCTGGGAAAAAAAGTGTCCCAAGGAAGCAAGCTGAAGCTAGAAAGTCTTTCAGTCCATTTGGAAATAAGAATGCATTACAATGTGCTTTTTCCCTCCATAGCAGACCCTGGTATTCTCACAAGGTAGACTGGGTACAAAAGGGGTTTTGCATTATTTATTAGTGTGCCTCTGTCACACATAATGAGGGCTATAAAGTATGTAAGAGTTTATAATTGGCTATCTGCAAGAAGTAATCCTAAGGGGGCTGTGTAAGGATCAAATAAATTATGCTTCATTATAGTAGTTATGCCAAGGATATTAGAAAATTGTTTTTAGATGGAGGAAGAAAAATAAGGAGAAGCAGAAAAAAAAAACTCTTCGTTACTTCCCAGACCCACTTCTGTCAAAGATTTTACAGTCTGAGGGAAGATTTCAGTATTTCTCTTTAAAATTCCTAATGTGTTCAAGATGCCAAATAAGCAGTTGCCAAGATACTAGTACAAATAATGCATAAATGGAGTTTATCTAAATTGTTTTATTAATAAACTTTACTGAACTCTCCCATGCAGTTAAGCAGGAATCCCAATTCCCCATTATCCGCCATTGGCACATCGGCTTTCAGAAATGAAACTTTTATCTCTTCCTCTCAGGGGGACAAGAGTGCTCTCCCCCCCCTCCCCCCTCTCTCCTGGAATCTAATTATTGTTCTGATAATTCAAAACAAGGATTCTGTGGCAGTAGAAGAGACAGGCAAAAAAAAGAAAGATGAACAGCTGGTCCTGGAAGCTGTGATGGTATCATTTTAAAATGAATATTTACGTTTTAGAAAAGCCAGGACTAAAGGGATCTCCATGTTTCTGACTTAGGTGTAGGGCTCTTCTAATGCTTCTGGATAGAATTTTTGTTACAATGGAGGTGCCCCTGGAGTACATAAGTTAGACAAGGAAAAGTCTTGTCAGATCCAGGAGGGAGGGAATATCCCTTCCCTTAAAGCAGTTGCTGGGTATTATTCTAGTTTTAAATAGAAAGGAGGACAGGATTTCTCTCATGATAAAATATACTTGGTTTTCAACAATTTCTTTCAGTGAAAATTACTTGTGCTTTTGTGTATTAAGTGCTTTTGTGTATTAAGTGTAATACTTTCACAAGTCTAAAAATATATCCTATAACCCTTCTGAGACCGTGGTTGCACCAGTCCCTGTCCAAGCCACAAAGGGAGTCATGTTTTGGAATACTTTAGCAAACCAGTGTTCTGGATGGACAGTGTTGTGTGAAAACAGCGGGAAGCAGGCGGCAGCTGCTGGGACCGGGAGCAGCGGAGGGATTGCAGCCTCTGTAAGCAGCTCGGCGCAGCCTGCGCACCAGAAACTGCACTCCAGCTTCAACCAGGGGCTGTTTGCTGAATGCATGGCTCTGTCAAACAGCTTTGGCTTGGGATCACTTGCAGGTGGTTTTATTTGCATCACAGAAAACATAGGATGCTCATTTCATATCTGAAATGTAAATTGTGGGGACTCAAGCAGGAATCAGTGGCACAAGTGGCCAGTGAGGAGCTGGGCAGGTCACGGGAGTCAGCTGGTTCTGAAAGAAGAGTGCAAACAATAGTTAGTCTATGAGGAGAGTTGAAAGTAAGGGGCTTTTCCTCCCTGAAGACTTTATAAATGGTCCAAGTGCCATCGTTGGTGGCTCCTGCAGCCATCTAACATTCACCTCATAGGTTGTTCATTTTCTGTTTCAATTTTTTTCTTAAATTCTCTCTCAATCCTTGTAGGAGGTCCAGCCTATGCTAATATTGCTCCTTAGCATTCCCTACTCCTAGGTCCAAATAAAAATGCATGTCTTGTATCCAGGAATTGCACGCTCCATTCACTAAGTATTAATCCATTAAGCCAATGATCTTGTAAATTGGAGCAGAAATATTGAGTGCTGGGGATGGTATCAAAGCATTGATAGGCTTTTGCCAAGGACAGCCTTTATAGCGAAGAGTTGCTAGAAGAGTCTTCCAGTGCTCATAAAGCATTATTTCTAAAAAGTTTTTAGGAAGAGAGGACAAGGATGAGCTCCAAGAGTCACACAGTTCATTTTAGGGTTTTGCTAGGTAGTATCATCATCACCTTCAATGTCTTCATTTCAATTAGCTCTCCATTTGGGTTCTCTCCATTGAAAGCAACAAGTTTGATTCATTATTCAACCGCTCTGATAGTATTCTGGCATGGCTTTTTGTTTTTTGAAGGGAAAATTCCAACAGATTGTGGAAGCCAGCAGCCACAGAAATCCTCTGGGAAAGAGGAGGAGGCTGTATGGAATGGCCAGTTCTAGCAGGAAACAAAAAGGACTAAATCGTGACTGCTGAATCCATTACAGAGAAAGGTGCTGCAAAGGGGGAAGAAAATGAAATGGTCTCTCAGAGCCCCAGTAGGGGTTTAGCAGAGTCCATGGTTTAAGGGATGAACTGAAATCACCACAGGAAGATACTGGTTAGACAATGTGAAAAGTTTCTGTGGCAGACACAGAGCCACAAGAATGGAATGTCTTAGAAGGTGGTGGGGTCTCCATTGTGAGTGACTTCTTAAGAACAGATTCAACAAACAGTTCTTTTGGAAGGTACAAGTAGAGCTTATCCTGACTTTGAGGCTGAGGGATGATTTAAATGACCTCTTCATGTCCCTTCCAGCTCTAGTTTTATTACAAAACTTTACTGAACTCATTTGAAAATGGTTTCAAAGATGGGCTCATGAGTTCATCGTGGGAGAAGCACAGCCTTCTACTCAGTTCTTCCCTGTCACACGCTGGTTTTCATTAACAGAAAGAGTCAAGTATGTTTGAGATGTTGGTAAGGTTGTCCATATGGATTCTCTCAGAAGAGGGTAAGTGACAGCGCCAAATTTTTCTGAGCTGCAGATGTGCAATATATTTGTAACAAACTGCAGCTCCTATCCAAAATTATATTTATCACATTTTGTGGCAAACTGAAAAATGGGATCTATTTGAGGGAAATTGACTTGATAGAGTACTTCTTTTCTCTGCAAATTGGGTCAGTTATTGAGTTTGAATGCCTTTGGATAGGAAGCACAGAAAAATCCTTATTTTTATTTGTTTTTAAAAATAAAAATATCTTTTTTTCTTGGGTATGTGTCATGATGCAAGCTTTTCAGCATGTGAAAATCATGCAGAACAAAACAGACACAGTCTAACAGTACGAAACAGTATTTTGAGTTCTAATTGGAGCTGTGTTGAATCTTACCATCCTTCTTACTGAAAACAAAATAGCTGAGAATGGCGTAATAGTTGGTTTTAGTTTAATTGAGGAAGCCATATGAACAATCGATTTCACATGGAGTCTATTATTGCTTAGATTTAACTCCATTTCTTTTGATTTCCCACTGTAATTCAGCACAAAGGCAAACAGCACTGAATACACCTTTGTTCACGCATAGATTAATTCTTGTGCTTAGCTGCTTGCTCTGCAAGTAGCCTTGTGAATGCAAAGGGTATTTAAAAAGCTGCTAAAAAATGCTGCAGCTACAGCAGCAAACAGTAAATTAAACTGACCTCCTCTTCACCAGTCCCAGTGTATTTTACAGCACTACACTGTACAGATAGAGATGCAGTTGATGGCTGCAGGCCTGTGTATTAACTACGCTGCTGGTGTGAACATTTTTGCAGAGCAGAAGAAGACTTAAACCTGTGAAGCGCCGGTGAGAAAAGCATAAAGAGAAAAGTGATTCTCAGCTGTGCTTGATGACTGCCACTGACTTTTACAGCATTATTTATCTCACTGTATTTCCTATCTAGAGAAGTGATTTCCAAACTCGTTTGATTTGAGGGGTCCTAGAGACTCTCCAGTAGAAATGTGGAGCCATTCAATCTTTATTGCAGGTATAGATTTCCTAGTAGCATGTATGAGCTTCCGTGGAAAGTACTCTGTGGCTTGCCAGAGGGTTTGCAGAGGGTGTACTGAAAATGCTACTTTAAAGCCTTGAGTATAGCTGACGTTTTACTGACATGTGCAGTGGTTGATCTTCTGTTAATCCATGGACAGCTCAAGTGAAATAAGACCAACTAAAAAAATTTTTAAAAAGGCAAAAGCCTGGTGTGCAGTATTCCCCCACTGGATACAGGCTTTGCATCACTCCCAGTTTTCCTGTAACTTTGAGGATATGCCACCAAAGTGAAGGAACTGGCTGGACGTCTTTTGTTGCTTTGTTCATCATCTACAAACTATTGCTTTTTAATAAATTAGTGAACTAATAGACTTGGAAAAGCAATTATTTGTTTTAATCCGTGACTGAATATTTCCAAAAGCTGCTACAATCTAGCAGCAAAATCACTGGAGTAGTGCTCAAGAGTCAGGCTGCTGCCGACTTAGTGCTTGTAACAGCCTTAGTCTGAACAGTTTGTGTTGAAAAGATATGGGGATGCTTGTCCATTTATCCATTTTTCTGCTTAGGCATCTTCACTGACGCAGGAAATATTTCCTTCATTCCCTCCTTACCATCTTTCACGAGATCAGTTCACGTACTGGGAAATCCTTTGAGCATAGAGCTTCTGAAAAGTTCTGCCTAGTTTTGGCCAGTCTCCGTTTGTTATTGAAATTCATGTTAATGAAAAGGAATAGGCCTTATCTACTATGACTACATGGAGAGTTATGCATTTTGGGGAGTTAGTTATTAAACTACCTTTTATTAATTACAGCAGGCACCCTTGTGTTTCTAATGGAATGATTTTTATTTAAATACATTATGCCATATGCCATATGCTGCTCTAGACTCTTTGAACTGTCAAGTATTTGATTCTGAGTCATAAAATGATGGGGTGAGCACACAGATGGGTTGTCACATAAAGAAGTCTGATGGCATGTGATAACGCTCAGGCTTCCCCNCCCCCCATAAAGCTTGTAATGTACAAGCATTGATCGTGGCTTGCCAAACAAAAATGAGCTGACAGTTAAACTCCAGAGTGTTTTCTGGAGTTCTTCAAGCATTTCAGTTCCACTCTGCAGACTCACTCTGCCTTTAACTGGACCATGTCACATCCTTTTCAGAACAATTGGTGTCAATCATGTTATTGTGCGACAAACTCTGGGAGAAATGACACAGAGACTTGCCAAAGCTAGCTCTGAGGGGTAACAATTGAGGCAGACCAAGGCCATTTTGAAGCAGCAACTTTATTCCATACAAATAGTTTTCTTTTAAGGCAAACATACAGGTTTACACTCAGGAGAAACACAGTTTTTCCTTCAATCTTTTCCTTCTTCCCTAACATTCAGGTAATTTCCCATTAAAGAAGAAAATTGATGACAGGAATTGAAACATTTGCATCTTAAGGGCAGAATGAAGGTAGAAGGATGGAAGATAAGGGATAAAGAAAAGTGTAAGTTTGAGCCAGATTCATGCACTTTATAAAGGTGTTTACAATACAGCTATTTTGCCTCGAGGTAGGTTTCTAAGGTCGCATTAGGATCAATAGATATCTAGGGTGGAACTCATTAGGCTAACTCTAGATGCTTTGCACTGTTAGAGATACCCTAGGGTCTGCAAAATCTCTGTGTGGGCTGGCAGGTATGACAGAGGACTTGGAGGAATCTTGCACTGCTCTGGAGAGGCAGCTAAAGGAGCAAGATACGGAACAGCAATTAAACTGGTAGAAGGTGACACATTTGGGTGGCTAAATCCCACTCTGGGTTTGTACTGCCAGTGGAGCACGATTCAGTCATTGACATACAACTGCCTTGTGCCCTTTGAGATGCCTTTGGCTATTCCACCTCCAGCTTCTAATCCGGATGCATATGGCTTTCCCTGCTGCCTCCATGTCATGTCTGCCAGTCCCATGTGAATGTCTTTGCTGTCTTAAGAGTTATGTGAGCTTAGATGTGTCCTAGTCGCAGACCTATGTTTATGTATTCTTTAGGGTGAGAAAAATGTCTTCCATACTCCCCTGATTGTACTGACAGAGATCTCAACTCAATTGCCACTGCAGAGGCATCTGCACAGGTTTGGTATGCCCTGTGTCACCTGAGGCACCTAGAAAGGAAGCATCTCTGGGTGGGGAAATTTCCCTCTCTGAGCCTGAAGCACCTCTGTAGCAACGAGCACACCACCTTTGGTCGAATGAAAAACAAAGCGAAGTGATATTTCTTCTGTCAGAAAACTCCCACCTGCACCCTCCATTGCCCCACGCTCTGTCACAGTGAAAGTGAGGGTTATGACTCTCCCATGGCACAGCACTCTGCCGGCTGGATACTGTGACATCTTTGTAATGCCTTTTTTAGGCTTCCTTCATCACTGGCCCCACTTTCCAAGAGCTCTAGTAGGCAGGTGGCATTTCTTCACTGTGCCTATTTGCTGAGGTTGGGAGGCAAGCAGGTGCCAGGCAGTGCATGCTCATGGTGTGGAGCAACCCAAAGTAACACAAAAAGTCTCATTAAAGGTATGGGGCTTGACGGTCAGAAAAAGGGAGGCTAAGTAGAGTCAAATGCTGTGAATTAAAACCCGGAGCTCAGAACCAGAAGAGAAAAGGTGGTAGGGTTTTGCCCCTGGCTGAAAACCCTATTTCCATCACTTTCCATATTGAGCAGTGTTACTGGAGGCAAGATCTGCAAGCTGAAGGTTGTAGCATTTTATTCTCTCTGTTTTTTCTTGTTCTTATGCTTCATTTTGCTTTGCATGTAAGAGTCTCTCTAATGTAAGAGAGCTTGAGTAAAACCCTGAACCAACTTGCTGTCTCCCATGTCATGACCCTTGTAGGAGGAATGGGAGGAAATTTGGTGCATCATAGAATTATTTCTGTCTGTGTTTCTTATTCCCCCCTGCTGCCCAGACACTGGGACGAGGGAGTCCCTTACTGAATTCATTCACATTTGAGAATTCACAGGATTGTACCCTCTCTCAAATGAGGCACGTTAAGCTCAGGCTCAATAAGGAACCAGTCAAATGCTCCATGTTCAGTGATTACTAACTAAAGATAGAACTTTTGTCCAAAGTGTTGATCTTGTGTTTAATCCTAATAAAAGCCCATTTCAGCTCCACGTCTGGGTTTCCTGAGGGACAGATACTAACAGCAATGGAAGGGATTGGCGTGATAACATTTCTGTAACAGAAGAGCAACAGAGAAACCAAAGAACAAAGCGATGGTGCTGAGGGCAGGTAGAAGTGTAACCCTAAAGAAGGGATGTTCTGGGTGAAGTGCTGGGAGCTGTCAGTCTAAAGACACTGTCCCTCACTAACTGAATTGAGGCTGGGCTCCCACAGGCATGGAAGTCAGGCTGCCTGCAGCTGGCACAGCCCTGCTCCCCTCTTTCTTCTGCTGGGTCCTGCTGCTCTGCCCAGGCTCTGGAGTTGGTCTTAGAATCTGTTCTGACCCACTTCTGTCACTCTATTGCTGCTTGGTATCAGCTCCTGGAGGGTTCTTTGAACAGGGACTTCAGAAGCCGTGTCTACTGAAGTATTTCGCATCCCAGTTTTTAACCAATTCTTCTTTAACTATATTTTTTGTTGGCTAAGGTATGTCTGAAAGCAGCAGACAACTTCAGGTGCCACCTCCATTTTGTTTTCACACTCTGGAGTCACTTTTATGGGAGGTAAATGCTTTAAAATCCTTAAAGCGAGGTGAGTTTTTAAATCGCAAGAACCAGAGAGTGAAAGTCCATGCTGCATCTAAAAATTGGTTTTGTTTTGCTTGTCAAGATTACTGTACCTTCAAGTGACAGATGGGAATGTGAAAACTTTCTATCATCCTTGATGAAGATTCAGGCTGGCTAATAGAGAAAAAAATGTGAAAGGAAAAATCATCATTAAAATGGTCTTGAAAGCGATGACTTCCAAATTATTGTCTGTCAGCTTCTCCATATGGCCTGAATATCTGTCAGATGAACAGTATACATTAGAATTTCTGTACAAAACAAACAAAAAAAAAAGGCAAGTTTTCTTTTTGGTCAGGTCTGAAAATAAAAGGGGAAAAAGTAGATGACGGGGGAGAGAAAGGAGGAAGATAATTTAAAGTAGATATTTCTCACTAAAAAGTGACTGTACAAAAAGCAACCTTCAGTTCTGGTTTTATTTTCTCTCTGCAGTCCACATATCAAGTCTGGCCCATTCCTTTTATTTTTCTAAGTGAAAATACAAATTGGGTTTTTACAGTGACAAGGCCCAATGAAGGGCTTCTTCCTTCCTCAGAGCCTTCCCAGGGTCCCTGTTACAGCAGTGCAGACCTCCCTAACTGCTGGGCAAGGAGGCCTTTGTGGTGCCCAGCAGTCCCTTTCACTGCATTCATAGGGTGTAAGTGTCTGGAGCTGACGATATACAAAAAATGAATGCATGTAAAAAGCTCTTAAAAAGCCCGTGATCAAGGAAAGCCACCATGGGTTTAGTTACCATTTTAAAATGCATTTTGTAACAGCAAGACTCTGAGGCTGAGTCCAAAGCTAAGTGCCTCATTCACTGCCATCACCACCTCTCTTTATTCATCAAACTGATGGCTTTCATCATCAGACTTAGCTGAATCTTGTGCTTAGATTTACCCTATGCAAGGGAAAAGGAAGGAGACTGTGGAAGGTTTGGCTTTATTTAACAGGCTTTTGATGCAATGATCAAATGGACTGACAAAAAACCCCAAGAATGAGCCATTTAGCAATCAGGGAATGCTGTGCCCTCAACAAGTGAGAGGAAGAGCTGAGTCTGTAAAACAGGACTTGCAGCTATGAATGGTCAGGACAGTTGCAATTAATTTATGATGTGATGTCTGCGTGGGTTATTTAAGGCACATCAGGTCCTGAGCGGAGGCTCCCACGGAGCCACAGCAGCAATCTGAGGACAGCCCACCACAAGGATTTGCAAGTTTCCTTTGTTGTGCACTGGCTTTTGCTGATAGGTCTTGGTGTTTGTGAGTGCAGTCATTTTGCCCACAGCAAAATCTGGTTAACATCTCTCGGTTTGTTAATCCTTCTGTATTTATTGTTCAAGACTTGCTCATACCCAGGCTATTCTCGGAGATATTAATAGTGGTTAATATTTTACCTCTTGGAGTAAGCTGTTTGCTGGATGCCACAAATCATTTCTTTATCACTTCAAAGATGAGACCTAGATCTGTGCCAAGCCACTAATGTAATTACTGTCCCTTCCCTGCCGCAGCCACCATATGCAGAACCTGTTATATGTAATTATTTTCAATCACAAGCACCACTCCAGACAGACAAGATCATCTTTCAAGTGCTAACTGTTACTAAAATACGATCGTGCATTATACTCACAGCAAGAGTGACAGGGAGGGCAATCTGGGAGTGACAAGGATTACTCTGGATGGTTTAATATTGAGGCATCCACTGTCTGGCCCCCTGGTTTGTAGTTTTAGAATTTGTAGGTCTGGGCAGCTCCTCACATAGCTACATAGGCTGGTTTTAGATCACTTTTTGAAGGGATCCATCATTCTGCATGGACCACACAAAGAGCCTAGGGGCTATCTGGGACCGTGTTTAATACTGAAGCCAAGGTCTTAATTTTAGCTTTGGATTGCCAAGGCTGGTTGCTCTCAGTCAGCCCTGCATGTCTCTCCCCATGCCTTGCTAGCACATTGAGCCAGATGCAGCATTCACAATAGCAGCATTTCACAGACCAGGGCAAGGAGCCTGTTTCATTCCCAAATATGGAACCTCTCCAGAAAAGCTGGTCTGTGACAGTGCCAACACCTCCGCTGGCGCATGGTGCGTCATCTGAAGCAGCTGCTAAGTGCCACCAGCACCTCCGCTTGCTGACTCGCCCCGTCCCACTGACTGGGTCCCTCACACCTGGAGGCTGCAGCCCCTTTTGTGAAGGATCTGCATTTACGGATCTGCACATTTCCTTCCCCTTTCAATTTCTTTCAACGACTGTAGTGGATAATGGAAGATGACAGGGGATGGTAATTACAGGACATTGTTGGTTTTGGTTTTCTTCCTTTTTTAAAAAATGTTATAGGCATTCTAAGCATTTTAAGCAGCTGTAAAGATGGGTGTGGTGTCCTGGGTAGCATAGCTGGCTAAATGCAATAGAGCAGGCCAGAATGTGACTCTTGAGCTAAACTAGTAACTGCTCTGAACTGAAGCTGCAAAATTAGCTTAATGATTTCCACTGGGTTTGCAGCCCTTGGATTCGGCTTGGATCTTTCAATGGAGGCTGCAGCTGTTCAGCAGGATCTACATCCTCTGTGATTAAATAAATGGGCTGTGAGCATGTATGAATTGTTAGTGGTAACAGTATGCAGCCTTTTTGCTTTTGCAGGATCTGATCCACACAGTTGCTTACAAACAGGCATGGATTGATTAGAAGGGAAGGAAGGGGCTTTTGAGGGGCTTTTGTCCAAGTCTTATTAACATCATGGGCTTTGAGGCACACTCCACACTTTCAGTGTGTAAAATAAGGGAGCTGAAATGCCAGCTCCCAGCTTCAGCGCCCATGCAGACCGAGGCAGCATCAGCCCTGTTGAAGTCATGTAGAATCCTGCTGAAAGCAATGGGACATGACACAGACATGCTCATACATATAAATATACCTCCGGGCATAAAGCAAAACTTGTGAAACTTTTTCTAGCTGACTAGCAGGCTCTAAATCTTTGTGGAAATCTTATGCTGAAGGCAAATCCCTGAGCCTTCCCTGAACCTTGCCTGCAAGAAGTACTGGAGGACACAAGTGTTTTGTCAACAGATACAAATCCACAACAGGTGCATATGAACCACAAAAGAGAACTGTCTGAAGGTGAATCAAAACCAGCTGAAAACTAGTGATATTCAAAGGACATGTCAGAGCAACAGCTTTAAGTCTTGTGGTCAGTTGGTACCTGTGACAAAAAAAATGATATAAGCCTTTTTGCCAGATGGGAATGAGCACAAACCCATGCTCCTGGCACACGGTTGGTCTCTGAAAAGTGTTGTGTTCACTCAAAGAAGTGTGTGAGCTCGCTCATGGCTTTATACCTTCTTGTTTGCACATAAGCACACTGCCACTCATGCTTCAGGGTCATGTGGCAGCACCAGCAATAGGCAGGAGTTTCCCATTTGATCTCGTCATCCCAGTCAGTGCAGGCTGCGAGCGGAAAAGAAGCTGCACTGCTCGGTGACTGGCACTCCATAAGTGAAACTCAGCACTGATAAAGCCCATACCCAGCTGGAGAACCAGCTGTCACTGGGGTGCAGAGGCTTTCTGACATAGCTTTCCCTTATTTGGTTTATCTCTTTCTAGGAGGCCCAGCTAATGGTGAGGCTCAGTAGTGGGTGCTGTGGGCTGGTTGTTAGGCAGTGTTGGAATGGCTTTAAGGGCAAGCATCCATGTGTGAGCTCCTTTGGAGCAATTCAATATTACAGTATATCGCATTGCTAAGGAATTTTTGACTGAACCCCAGAATTTATTTTCACTGAAACTGGGCTTTGAACTTACAGATATGAGTGTACAGAAATGGGAAAAGAGGTGTGACAGGGGGCTGAAGGAGTCTGAATACAAAAGGAAATAAATTGCCAAAGTTTGTGATCGCTGATCCAGTGTAGCATCAGAGGCAGAAAGAGTGAACAGGTACTCATGTCTGGAAAAGGATGAGCTGTGTTTGGAGAGTGGCAGTGGAAAGTGCTGAGAGCAATATTCGTGGGAAAAAACCCAAACAACAACCTGTTGCTGCAACAAAACCTAAAGAGAGCCGAAAACAAACAGTCTGTGAATGCAATGGGCACTAGACACTCTTGCCACCTGAGGAGAGTAATTGGCAAGGGCTGAGTAAGAGCTTGTTCTGGGTTTGGAGGAGCAGCATTGTTATGCTAATAGTCCTTTCACTTGCCTGCAGTGCTGCTGTTGTGCTCTCCTGGAAGAACTGGGCAGAAGGCTTTCCCAGGACCTATTTGTGAGGAAGGGCTGGCCGCTGTTTAATCTGGTCCAAGGCAGGCGAGTGCAAGCCTGCCTTCCCTCCTACCCCCTGCATACATCTCCCTGCCCCTTGCAACACAGCCCTTTGAGCGTTTGCAAGGTCTCCCAGGCAGTCTGTTCAAGTACTCAAGCTGATTGCAAACAGCCCAGCCAGGGCAGCTCACTTTAAGCCAGAGCAGCTCCTGAGCTGTGGCTGCCTGGGCTGGCACTGGGTGCGTCGTGGGCACCATGAGCAGTGTGGGAAGGGGTCAGAACCACTGCAGGACTGGCTGGGCTGCCACAGGCCACTGTTCTGTGAGGCTGTCTCTGGCATCTAGGTGCTCTTCCTCTCTTCCCCAGTCATTCTCATCATCAGTGGTGATGTTCCTCCTTGCCCCATGGGGTCCTGCCCCTTCCTAGCACACCACCCATGCTCTCTGTGCTTCACAACACCTTTCTTGCTTTAACAGTTCAAGGGCTAATCAGCAGGGGCTTTTCTGAGAGTCTTAGGCTGTCTTTAACAAATGTAGACTCAGTTTTGGCCTAAATTCTCTTGTCTGAGAAACATCATTTCTGAGAATTTAATTAGAAGTGGTTCTCATTTACATGGATTCTACCAGCTGCCCTTAGCTCTATGGCCCTAGGGAAAAAAAATCAAATGATACTGTGAAAGGTATTAGTGAGGACATTAGAAGCAGCCATACCCAGATCAGGCAAAGTTCTGGAAATACCTAGCATTCACATGTCCTCAATTGCTTTTCTCCCGTCACAGCTGTTGGGTGAATGCACCATCTGAGAGAGGGCTGCCTCAGGGATTTCTTTTTCATTATGTGATGCAAATATGGAGGGAAGAAAGAAGTAGGCTTGAGCAGCAAGAAGAAATTTGAACTTAGTGGAGGAAGATCCAAGGAGCTAATATTGGGCTTAAACAGGGACAGGTGTGCTTGGAGGAGCAGCAGAGAAGCTGCTGAGCTACTTTGCTAAGAGCCAAGATGCTAAGAGTAGTAAACATCTCTTGAAGGAAGATGAGATACCACTTCTGGACTTCAGTGTCTTGTTCAGGTGTGTCTTTTTCTGTATCTTGCAGGAACATCAGCAATATGAGAAGCTTAGGTATCTTGAGAATGGAGACAGTAGAAAGGTACAGCAAGCTCCAAGCCTTGAGTCATGATCCCTCTCAGGACTCCTGTTAGACTGGTGTGATGTCCACAGTGTCTCTGTCACAACACCCAGGGCTTTTCTGCTCTGGAAGCATGGCAGCAGAAGGGCTTTGCCAGGGAGCACATGCTCCTTACTGCCAAGAGAGGAGGAGCAAGGTGATGTGAGGTCAAGAGATATGCCCAAAGTCAGCAAGTGACAGCTGTAGGGCTTGAAGCCTTGTGCTCTGCCTGGTAGGTAAAAGGCACCCCTGCAAACCTTGGGAGGGCTTGCTTGGCTTTACAGCCTGTGAAGTGTCAGGTGCTCCTCGCCCATTGAAATGTTCTCTCTAGGCTGTCTGTGTAAAATGCTTTGCCAGCTACATCGGCCTTTTGGCAGCTGCTGCAGCGACAGCTGAGAATGCAATATGATAAAAATGCCACTTCTGCAAAATAGTCCTGGTGCATGGGTGCATTGCTGATTCCCAACAAGGTCTTGTGAAGGGACAGGATTTGCCAAAACACATCTGTCTGGGGCAGCATGAGGGCTGGAGAAAGCAAAGCGTCTTGTGAATGTTAAACCAAGTATGATAACAGGTAAATGACTCAAGACCTCAGTTTTTTCAGCTGAATGAATTAGGAAAACTTTGTGGAGTGTGTACTTGGGGTATGAATTGATCAAGTGGTATGAAACCATTATTCCCTTGCTTTTGAAAGCATGAAAAAGAAAACAAAATGGCAACAGATTAGCACAACTGTCAGTTTTCCTGATGGAGCCTTGATGGACCCTGGTTGATCATTGTTTTAATTAATCAGAAGCAATCAGCTTGTAAATGCTGTCATTAACACACTTCTATTCAACCACACGTTGTGTATTCCAAACTGCGTGTTTACCTGTTCTGGAGAGTAGAAGAGGAGTCTAAAAGCCTCAGATAAAAGCTCAGAAGCTGAGCATGGCTTCTGATGCTGAACTGCTCAGACTGGCTCCAGCCCACGGACCAGCTCTAAAACTGCAGCTGAAGGCAGCAGTCCAAATGGTTTTCATCTGCTTTTAGGGGAAGAAGAGACTTCTTTTTCTCTGGGATTCCCAAATTGCAGATTAACAGTTTGATTCCCAAGTGGCAGCCTGCGTTTAAGCTAATGGCAATTGCTTGTATAAACTTTTATTTCCTTTTCTCTCCATAGGTTTGTTGATCGGCTCTGGTTGTGCCCTCTATCCTCTTGGCTGGGACAGTGAAGAAGTCAGACAAACCTGTGGTAACCTTTCCAACCAGTTTGAATTGGGTGAGTCATTACCAGAGCATTTCAGCCACATAAGGCTCTTCTGTGTGTTGGCCATAAAAGCAAACCAGGACATAAGCACAGGCTTGGGGAAGCAGCCTACCTGTGTGTGGTAGGCTATTCATATTGCATAATTCTGGTATGGTGCCAAGGCAGGGGATTTCAGATAGATGTCTGGAAATATTTTCCAAAAGAACATTATAAAAGAAAATATATGTGTGTATATATGTGTGTATGCATATTTTCGGAAATAAATCAGATTTAATAGTCTTGCAATATGGGAGCTAACACTCCTGGAGATCTTGACAGGGTAGACAGAGGCATCCCATCACAGCGCAGGTCAGGGTAATTCTCCCTGAGTGCAATTGGCTGTCTTTGAATTCTGGGATGTTTATGGCCTTCTAACACAAGCCTAGAGTGTATTTGTACGTTACTCACATACTCGGGAAGCTGGCAAATAACACTTGCACCCCATGTTTGCCTTCTCCCAAACAAGCTGCTTGTCTTACTGCTGATGGCGGCGCTGCGCCTGGAACGAGAGCCAGGGATGCAGCCAAACCAGGCTCTCACCTGTGCTTTCTCTGGAGGGGCTCTAGAAAACAAGGAAACAGCAGCAACCTAAGGATTAAACAACGTGGGTGATCAGGATCTGATGTTTGAATGCACATCCAGGTCTTTGTTTAGCAGGAAGGATCAATGCAATTGCTGATACCCTTCTCTATAAGTGCTTTCTGATCCTGTGTCGCTTGAGGAAGAGGGGGATCTGCAATCCTCCTGAAGGGACTGAACACCTTGACTCCCCACAGACTTGAGAGCTTCTGCTCCTAAGCATACAGAACTCCCCATTTCCAGCCTCTGCAAGCTAAACCTTAGTTAATCTTAGAAATTCTTTCCATAGCTGTGTGTGCAGGACTTGTGCAGGGCCTGACAGTAATCCCAGTGCAAGGAATAATAGACAAAAATGGCCTCCTAGGGTTAAAGACAAACCTGCTGCGTTATCTCTTGATTTTACACTGATGTTTCTGTCAGATTTCAGAAGTAAGGAGATTTGTTTCCATCTCAGAGGTGCAAGATGCAAATGAATTGAGGTTGAAAGATAAAAAAATACTGCTTTGGGAGAGATGCTCCAGGCCACTCTCCTCTACAGAATTCCTTTGGTGTTTTGAATGCATTTGATCTGGCAGGGGACCAGGAATTCTCATAACCAATATCAGCACCCATCACTACAGTGCCACTGATGTCTTATCAGCCACCACCTATGGTGTTGCTCAGGGGATGTGTAATGTGCTCTGGAAGCTTTACCTTGTTATTCTGAACTCTAATATCCTTCTATTCCGTTGATATTAAATTTGCTCTTCAGGGAGGTATAAAAAGTTCCTGCAAATTTTTTATTCACCTAATAATAGAAAGATTTAAACACAAAAGAGAGAGAACAATAAGAACAGGAATGTATAGTTAACTAGCAGAAAAAAATGTTCCAGAATTAAGATTCCCAGCTCCATGGAAGGGTGTGTCAAAGGATGTAGTAGAAAGACTAGGCAAAACTCTGTGGTAACTGTTGCAGGGAAGATTCAGGTTCATCTCTGCCCATGACCAATCCTGTGTAGAAGCCTGCACTAGTTCCTGGCCAGCCCATTGAGCAGTGCACTCTTTGAAAGGCCAGCTAGCACCTCACTGGTGCACACTGCTTCCTGCTCTTCCATGACAACCGTGTGAGCAGCTCTGCTTCTGGGATTCCAGCTTGTGTCCCATGTTTGTTGCCAGATGCAGGAGAGTGTTACCTTCCAGGTTATTTCTCTGCAGAGTCACGGAAGGTGAGTGTTGTGGCAGTGTGAGCTCTTGGAAGACAGCACTTGGGCGGTACAAACTGTTACTTTAAACACTGTCATGTCCACACAGAGCAGAGTCTCTGAGACCACCTTCACTGTCTCAATCTTGACTCATGAGTCAGATATTTGCATAAATTGAGTCACTCTGCCTTAAAAGTCAGTGAAGAAACCCATGTGAAAAATGTCAGCTGGCAGCTTTCCCTCCAGGTACGCCTGAGGACCATGAGAAGTCTTGCATTAGCTGCGAAGGCACAGTGCTCTGACTCTGTTTTCTGGACCTGGAGCACACAGCCCATGTGTTACACATGCCTAGACTTGACAGCAGTGCTGGTTTCACTGATCTGCTGCAATCGTATGTCAACACATTAATTAACAGATCATAATGAGAGCTGAAATTTGCTGCAGTGATTTCTGCTAGGCAGCCCTGCCGCTAAACATCTCCTTCCCATGTACATTGGCAGTGAACGTAAATGCTTGGCTATGTTTTTTTTTTTACTTAATGTCAGTGTCTGTTTGATGGTGTGTTATCAAAACCATCTGTAAAGAAGAGGTACTGTCCGAGGGCCATTTAATAACCACGCCGCTCGTCTTTCATAAATACCTCTCGGTTGGTGATAACCCCAACCCTCCAGGTCTTTTCTGAATCATTAGAGACTGGCATACTCATTATAGCCTGCAGGCCAAAATGATGTTTCAAAGACTTAATCTTACTAAGTCTCAAGACAAATTTAAGTAATTATTGCTTTCATTTGAATATTTAATTTGATTAAGCCACAATGATATGCTTTCTATTCCTGAGCCTGTGAAATGAGTTGTCTGAAGAACCATGCTGCATTCAAAATCTGCTCTCAGAAAATCTGAGCTGCTGTGAACCCTGCACTGGTTTGCTAACAGGAGAAAAGGTGATGACGGGAGTGCTGGTCCTGCACCCTCTGCTGCTGTGGGTGCCAGTGAGGATGGCACGGGGAGGGTAATTCAGCACGTGGTTACTCTAAAAGGAGAGGGAGTTTACAGGAATGCTGATCAGCAGACAGCGTTCAGCCCCCTCTTCCAGGATGGCAGAGCAAGTGCTGCAGCCTGGGCCACAGGGAACGTGTGTGTGCAGTTGGGAAAGGAGGGTCAAAGCTCACCAGGTTTGACCACAGAGCCAGCAAAAGCAGGAATTCAGCACTGATATTTGTTTTGGACTTACAAAAAGTGAGGTCAAAAAAGGGTTGAGGTTGAAAGAGGAAAATAAAAGCCAGGAGCTGCAATCTACATTATAGGAGGATGAAGAAGAATGAGAGGCAGGTACAGAATAGGGACTTGGAAGAACTCTCTTGAGAAGCAGCTGAAGTGTGCACTGTGATATGTAATGGCAACCAGAAATATACTAGAATTAATAATTAAATGAAGATTTTTGCTTAATGAAAACATGACATCCTCCTGCCCCCATAACATGTTCATAACTAGAGAGAATAAATAAACAGCAATGCTAAGAACCCAGAAAAAAAAGCCTAATCTTTAGTGGGTGTGCTAGATAAGAAATACTTCTCCATGTCTTCAGGCACTCTGAAAAGGCATTAGACTAATAGGCACTCCAAACAGTGCTGAGATGGCCCATATTGTGAAGAGGGGACTGCTCCCTCCACCCTTGCCAAACACACACACATTTCTGCATACATTCCAAAGCAATATATAAAAGGGCTGCAGGAAAAATAACTATGCCTTTAATTTAAGCGGATTTGAGTATTCTTTTCTAGAAAACCTGAGCTGGCCCTGTGAAATGCCCAGCAGTTTACTGCTCTCGTTAAAAATTGATATTTATTTGGTTTTTATTAAGTGAACTATGTCCAAAGGATTTACTTAAACATTTATGTATTTAATTGGGTTAATTTTTTTCAGTCAAATAAAAGTGGTTGTACAGCTCCATCTCTGACAAAGAGGAGTTATTCTTCAAAGGAAGATACCCTGCCAAGGACAACTCCATTTGTTGATTAAATTACATTTAATAGATGAGCTGTTTTTCTAATGGGGATGGGGAATAACCTCCTTAAAGACAGAGACTGGTGCACCTGTAGAGGGGCTTGCTCCCTGCTCTTCTCTAGAAATACGGTTTTGCCATCATGAAAAGAAGTACACTGACAGATTAGGCCTTTGACAAATGACCTCTTGCAAATCTTGTTGAGAGGTTAAGGCCATGATAGGTCTGTGCTGGGTTGCTCTGCTTGTAGTTCCCAGCTCCTAGCAGTCAGCATGACCTGTATGAAGGTCTTGGAGCCCCACTCCCTATTGCAGCATCCCATCACGGGTCACACATGGAGCAGAGTTCCCACTGAAACACTAGATTATGAACAGGAGAAATCTTCTGCCACTGTTTTTAGGGTGTTAACTCCTAGAAATAGAGCAATGTAAATAAATGGGGGCAAGAAAAAAAAGAGGTATTTATGTTTTAAATCAGCACAGTTGCTTGCTCATTGACCGAGTCAAAGTCTATACTCTAATTTGACAACAGGCTAATAGTGCCTGAGGTGGAGACTGGAGTAGGAAGTGAGCAGTGCTCAGAGGGACTGCCTTTCACTGAGGATGGATCAAGATCATCTTAATCTCTTGCCACCGTGCAGACTGTTCATCTTATATTGCATTATTGGCACCCCAGAGCTGCCTGTGGGCCCATTTAGTGCAGCAGTGACGTGGCACAGCAGGACAGAGCTGCTGGCTGAAGGGTGTGAAAGTGAGTCAGATCTGCAAAATCCCTGGGTCTGCAAAAGGGATTAGCAGGCGATTTCCCAAAAGTAACCGTCATTATGGCATATCATACGGCACACATTCAATTTTGCTGAGCTAGGGGCACTAATACCATTTTGTTTTCATTTCTAAATGTAACACACAAGAAAAACAAATTAAAAAATGAGTGTTTTATCAGGAAATTCATTAAAGTGAGGGACTCTGCATTAAGGTGAGAGTATGCACTAAAATGAAGACTGCACTAGACATTTGCAAAAGCTTCCACATTCTGCACATTTCAGCTGTGTGAAGAAATCTTCTGAACTTGCATGCCTGTTTTAAAGGGGTGATGTGAGTGTACACATGTAAACACATTTGTATTGGTTTTGAATGTCTAAAAGCAATGTGACACTTATTTTAGGTCATTGATTTCCCTGGATGTGTGTGTGGAAACTGCTCAGTTTTACATGCTGATTTCTGTTGTGATGGGTGCAGAGGCAGCCAAGTTCCACAGAAGGTCCCAGAGAGGTCAGGGCATGCTCAATTTAACTCACAAAATTGAGCCTCAGTTGGCATCTGGTGAAACAGCACTACGAGACCAATACCTAAGAGCCCAAGCAGCAAAATGTTTGTCTAGAGTAAGATTCACTTCTGGAAACATAGAGGATTCATGTCATCACGAGCCACCAGCTGCCACTTCCCAAACACCAGATGTGTGAAGTGGTATTAGGTGCTTAACTTATTAACCTGAAAGAATGAAGACACACAATTTAAGATAAACTCCATTTCTTAGTGGAACCTTTTTCGAACTACTTGGCAAATCTTTTTTCTTTCTCTGAGGAAATATGGTAGCTCTATCTCTACCTTCACTGTCAGAGACATCCTTGGCATGGGGGCCCAGCTGCAGCAGCAACCAAAGCAGACAGCTCCAAACACACACCTTTGCTTGCTGTCTGTGGCAGCCCACCTATCTGTGGACTGCTGTGAAAGGCCTCACCTGGCCAAAGTCACTGTCTAGAGAGCAACTTAAAAGCCTGGCTCCCATCCTGAACTACACAAGCAGCTGGATTAGCCTCGAAAGCTCTCAGAAATGTCTCTCTTGATGGATATTTGTTTCCAAATATCATTATTATTAAGGTTCCCCTTTGCCACTTTTAGAGGGCTTGAAATATCTTAAAGAAAACTATTGACTTGATAATTACTTTTGCTCTAGAAATGTTAGAGTAAATGGTCTTTAAAGCACTTTCAAAGCAAACAGTGCAGTTCCTAAAACAGCATAAAAACCCCACAGAAAGCACTGTGGATGTAAAAAAGGCTATTTAATTTGTCTTAGGTGGCATCATTTCAGCATCTGGCTTAGTGTTGACATAGAGTGCCAAAGAATCAAGAAGAGGATTTAGAAGGGAGGACAATTTGTTAGAGTCCTGTTAAAGGCAAAATATTCAAAGGTGTTTTTCTATGAGCAATCTGTCTGAAAAAGGCATTTTTCTTGTTTGCAGATCCTCTGCAAACAGCACGGAGATTTCACACATTCATTTTTTGACTGGGGCTGAGCACAACCTTTACGAGCATACTTGAGCTGCAGCTGCTGAGTTCTTAGATAAATGACTGAGTAAACTACGTGCTAGTAAAGGAAGTATTCCATCAAGAAACATTTCCTCTTTAGTGCTACCCAAACAGCTTCCATTCTTAAATCTTTGTGAGCTTTTGGTGACTATATCAAGGTCCACATATATTCTGTCTAACATAAGGAGAGACTATTTACAGGAGCATGTGGTGACAGGACAAGGAGGAATCACTTCAAACTGAAGGAGTAGGTTTAGATATTGGGAAGAAATTCTTTACTGTGAGGGTGGTGACCCACAGGAACAGGTTGCCCAGAGAAGCTATGGATGCCCCATCCCTGGAAGTGTTCAAGGCCAGGTTGGATGATCTGAGCAACCTGGTCTAGTGGAAGGTTCCTGCCCATGGCAGGGTGGGTTGAACCAGATGATCTTTAAGGTCCCTTCCAACCCAGTCCATTCTATCATTCTATGATAAGGCATATATACTGTTGTTACCAGAATTAGACATGGTCGTGTAAGAACCTTCTGCAGTGAGTAGACATGAGCAGGAGCATCCAGAAAGGGACTCAGACCACATGGAGCGAGTATTTGGTGCTCTTTATTATTCAAAAAGGGCATCTGAGCTGGTTGTTTGGAATCCCTTCCTAGTTAAAATGGAGGAAAATAGGTGCTGCTAGGGCAGGGCTCACCTGCTGTACTTTATATGCTTACTTTGAGAGAAAATACAACACACTTTTGTAAGTGATTTTTCCTCCTCATCGTCTCTGAAGGGAGTATGGGGTTCTAGTCCAATGTGAATCTCACCATTGTGGATGTTCAAAGAGAGGTGAAATTGATTTCACTTCTGCAGTAGGTGAGCTTTCTGCTGGCTTCTTGTGGGAAGTTGAGAGAGCTCCTCATTAGCAGCACGTAAGCTATTTGCTCTTGGGAATTTGAGCATTGTAATTGACGCTGGGTATTGGTTTCACCCTCATTGCTCCATGATAAATGCACACCTACAGCAAATTTGAGGTTTGATTAAACAAAATTATGTGATCCTCCAAAGAAAGGAGGATTTGATCATATGAGTGAGTGTCTGCGTACAGCAGGACCAAAGAATTTCAAGTTGGCATTTTTTCTCCACTGTTTTACACTTCAGAACTTTATGAAATTTTATGCATTTAGTTACAGACTAATTCTAAGTAACCAAAATAGCTTGAAAAAAATATACATGCATAAAAAATCGTATATTTTTTAAAAAGATTAATCCATTGAGAAAGTCATATCTGTGCAACAGAAAAAGTAACCAGCTCCATTGAATTCATTATTTTGTATCAGGCTGTTTGCTGGGCTGCAGTTTTACCTTATATAGTGTTCTTTCTTTGTTGCACGTAACTACTCTAATTCTTTCTGGACACATTCCAAGTTTCAACTTCTTTTCCTGCTTTTACAGCTGATTTCACATGACAGTTTTTCATTGTTGCTGTGTCAAGAAAAAGATCTTCAGCTATTTAATTCATCTTGGCTTTGTTTCAAAATAATTTTGCCTTCTTATTAATTAGCTGATTATCTTTTACATTCATTTAGATCTTTCATATTTCCAAATCCCAGTATATCCCTCAGCATCACACTCTTTATTTTTTTTTTTCTGATTACTTTTCCAACACCCTGATTGATTATATGAATTCACATTCTCTATAGTACTGTACTCTCATGTGAACCTGTTAATTAGAATTCCTGCACAACTTCTTGGAAGTAGGAATTGTAGGTTTTATTTTTGAAGGTATATAATTTGTGCTCTACAGTCTGGCTAATTCTGAAACCTTTTCTCCTTCAACTTGGAAAATAGGCTGTACTTAAGGTTAATTGATTACAGTTTGCCAAATACTCCAGACTGCAAGTCCAGGATGGTCTTAAAATTAACAGCAAAAAAGGTACAAATATTTAAGATACTAAGTCTTGCAATTAACAGGTTTGCATCCAAGACACTTTCATAGTGAGGATATTTTTTCATAAGTGGCAATTATTGGTTATTTTAGATGAAACCATATGTTATTTCCTAGACCTCGATAACTATATGTGATAATTATTTATAAGACATGATGAATAGAAATCTTGGTAAAATTATGTTTTGGCAACTGGATCCTGGCACAGCTCCATGGTAGATCAAGTATCTGCATATTTTCTGTTGCCAAATTTTACTCACTCCCAAATTTGTCTTAATCTTTATTTGCCCATATATTCAAGAGGAGGAGGGGAGCAAGGGGATGCATATCATGCCCTTGAGGATCACATTAGAAATCAGGAAAAGGCATTAAAGTGCTTTTTAGTAAGCCCATTCATCACTGCAAAACTACCCTTCTACATTTACTGATTTCTTTTGATTTAGTAAATATTGTCTTATGTTCCATGGGACCCTTTTCTGTAAATCTTCTTTTGATAGTGTCCTCGCTCACCATAATTTTTGTCCTCTATCCTCAGGGACCATGATTTTTCTCAATCCTCTTAAAAAAGAGTGCAATGTTTCCAGTCTTTTCATTCTTTTACTTGCTTGGAAAATGGCCATCCATCCCTATAGCTTCAAGATCCATGATTCTGTTATTTCAGTGTTCATCCTGACACACTCTTGCTGCCAATCCCAGTAAAAAAAGGTGAAAACAAAGTTCTTAATGGCTGGCTACAAATTTACCTGAGCCAACTTTGACAGTCCTGCTTCACTGAACAACCAAGAGCTCCAATTATTTGTGCTCTCTTTCAAAAAAAAAAGAAAAAGTAATCTAGAATTAGCAAAGTGCTGGAAGTGCTGAAGGCACACCTTCTCCCCCGATACCGACCTGTCAGGTGAAGACTGATTTGTTAAAAGCAACACCAGTTCTGTGCAGAAAAGCAAGCTGCTGTGATGCACATCATCTCTATCAGCTGGAAGACCACTTCAGCTGCTGGGAGTTTACTTTGGCAGAAAACCAGATCTAGCCCATCTTAGGAGCAAGAACATGTTCACATTCTTGCTTGCATCTCCACACCCTCAATGGATGGGCACTCTTCTACATGTATATGGAGATATATATATATATATATATAGATATATATATATGTGTATATGTGTGTATTCCAATGCATCCTTAAGGAAAACAACAAAGCTTTTGTGCATTTTTGTGTGTGTGAAAATTGACATGGTTTCAATAGCTGCTTTAATTCTAGCAAGTATTTAGGCGGTGTTGCTTTTCATTTTAGAACTTTGACATTTAAAAAAAAAAAAAGGGGAACTGCAATACTGGATTTCTACTCTTTTATATGGCATGCGCCATGAATGCAAACTGCTCTACTTGATGGTTGAATTTAAGCCCCAGTTCTGCAAATCTCTTCACCATTTGCTTACCACTGAATACATGACTAGTCTTGCTGATGTCAGTGCAGTAATTCTGCTTTTTATAAAGCTTCCTGTTCCTTTTAAAATGAGTGTTTTATGTCAATGTGAAGCAGAAGTCATTTTACAATTTAAACTGCAACTAAATTACCCAATTATTGATAACCAGCAATCTTTCTTTAGGATGCAGTAGACTAAAATACGCCATACATGTGGTAAAATGAGAACACCAAAGCACAAAAAATAACTCCAAAATGTTTTCCTCCTTGTGTAGTATAGGGTTATAAAAGGGGTGGCAGTGTTTCATTTTGACACGTGGCTATGCTGTGTAGGCATTCATTGCAATGGGTACCTTTGAGATGGATTATCTCTGGCCTCGTATCTATACTTAACTATACTTGCAGTGAAAAGTATAGCTAAGTCCCATACCCTCGGACACCTGCCCTGCTGCAGGCTCTTCTTCAGCACAGCCGCTTGAAACTCTGTTCTGCTCAGCATCATCCAAGTGCAGATCAAGCTATTCCATCCAAGGCCTCCCATTGCTCTTGACATGGGCTGGAAATAATGGCCAGGTTTATTGCTGTGTTATTATTGCTCTGAGGTCAAGCTCCCGGCTCTTTCATCCGTTCCCCCGCGCTCCCATTCTTTCATTTGTTCATCTTGACCCAACTCACACTTGTGAACTACGTTGCATTCGTTAGATCAAGAGGCTGCCTGCCTGCCGTGCCTCAGAGCACTAAGTAGGGCAGTGGTCCTTTGGGTAAATGGAGCATGATATGGAGAAATAAATGTTATTCTCTTCAGCCAAGAGGGAATGTATGTGTTGTATCTGTTGAACACATCTCTGACGCTGATTTAACAGTTCTTTCTTCTTAATATGTATCACACATACTCTCTCCCACTGCCAAGGTACAAAAGTTGAAATCACACCATGCAAAAGGTCAAATTTACTTCATTCTGTCCTGCTTAGGTTACAGTTTTGGGCAGTGCTACCAGGTGAATCTTTAAACTCTTTTTAAAGTAGTATTTTGACATTTATTTGCTCTACCTGGAAACATCATGATGAGAAAAGTTTACTTTTTCAAGCTGCAACTACAATTGTCTAGTAGTTTTGCAATATTTCACAATTTTAAAAGACCTATCAGATTGAGTCCATCTTATCACAAGAAATGCTGTAGCACACCCTACCCTGGTATAAATGTGATCATTTTCAAAGCAATCCAGTGGATTTGAATCTGGTGTAGGCTTAAGTCTGTTTCTGAAAATCCCAGCAGAAGCTGAGGACAGGGTGTATACACAGGCAAAGCAATAGGTGGCCCAGAGACAGGCCTCTCCATGGACTGCTGTGTCATTGGGCAAGTGTCAGCATCAGGGACATTACCAGGCACTTGACAGCTCTCCAGGGTTTCTGATGTCCTTCTCTTCAGGAAGTCAGACTCTCTGTGTGGTCCTCTGTAAGGAAGCAAAGAATGGTGTTATCTTCAGAGCACAACTTGATGACAAAACCCAGTAAATCTCTCTGTCTGCTTCAGCCCATTAAGAAGGGAGGCTAGTGAGCTCAAGCCGAGGCCGCACAGCTCCTCAAGTCCTCTTGGTCACATCAGGATCTTTGTTTCACTGGACATTTTTTAAATAAAAAATTTGGGAGGGTTATGAAGAAAAAAAAAGACACAAGTGTTAGGCTTCCTGCTGTGGTGTCAGCCTGAGATCTTCAAAGTGACCAGAAGCATAAGTGTTGCCTCCCGCTAATGTCTTCTTACAAAGCCTGCCAGACAATATCCTGCAGACAGTCCGTGGCAACGCTGTCTGCCTTGAGGCATGCGAATGCCTTGGACATGTTAAGCTGAACAGACATTTTGTGTTTCTTGTGCCTAAGGCAGGATTAGCTGAGTTGATAATTGCCTGAACCTGAAGCCTAGCCCTTGGGGATGCCATTGGGACAGAATATCAGCATGCCACCTATTCCTAGATGGAAACTCTGTTGATACCTTCTGTTCTCTGAAGGGAAGAATGGTTTCTGCTGGTTTTGGGAAGGTTGGGAAGGAAGCGTTGCATTGCTGCTTTTGCTTTACTGAGAGCACTCACTGCTCAAAGAAGGGTGATATCACCTGAGGTGTCAACAACACGGGAAGAACCTCAGTGGTAACAAGTCCCAAGCGCTCAAAAAAGACAAAGATGATGCAGCCCAAGTGAAAATTGCTTTGAGACGGGTTAAAATCCTGTGGAGTAGCAGCAGGAATCTCCTTGCTTTTAGAGATCTCTAAAGAGGCTTCCTCCCTGCTGCAGCTGCTGTTTTCCTGATCTCCTCCCCTACTGCAGGCACAGTGCCTGAAAGGGAAGTAATCACTTTATGGTCCACTGTGGGATTCCCCAGCACCATTTACTGGTGATGAGGTTGACTGTATAAAGATGCTGAGGCCTTTAAATGGATTCAAAGCCACATTGTGACATTCATTAGACAGAAGGTCACTGAAGTTTGCAATAATGGGTTGTGACCTCGGGTGGGGATAGGGAAATTTTTCTATTTTTTTTGTTTCTGGGCTCTATGCTTCCATTCCCACAGCAGCCCCCATGCAGGTGATCCCCTGGCACCACGCTCCTTTGCGGATGGTCAGGTTCGATGCCTGTGTGAGGGAGATGTGAGCAGGTCCCCCATGCCCTGGGTTACGGTCACCCAGCAGTTCGCAGCCACATCTAGGTTCAAGCCCCACCGCTGCAGTGGCAAAGCCTGAATTACGCCCCGCATTCCCCATCTGAGGTGGGCATACAAGTGGGCCGCAGTCTCAGAGAAGTGTTTTCCTGGGAGGGCAGAAGGGAGGGTGGTGGCGGCGGCGCTTCCTCCCTGTCTAACGCTGACCCGTGTCCCTCTGTTTGCCTTGCAGGGACCTGCCACATCGGCTGGGCCTACTACTGCACGGGCGGGGGCGCGGCGGCCGCCATGCTGGTGTGCACCTGGCTGGCCTGCTTCTCGGGCAAGAAGCAGAAGCAGTACCCCTACTGAGNAGCTCTGCTGGACAACCACGATGGACAAGGAATTGGCAAATGCTTTCTCTCAGGAGCGGGACGGCGGGTGGCCCAGGGTGGCAGGGAGGTGAAGGGTGGTGCAAAGCCACCCAGCGGGGCTGGGCAGGGACAGGCTCTCTCACCCAAGCCTGCTCAGGGTCTGCTCCACAAAAATATGCTTTGGCAAATGGTGAAACTCTGCATGCACCAATTACTGGACAGGCTGGTGAGGGGCGGCAGTGCCCGCGTGCTGGGGTAGCGCCCGGCAGCCCCTCGGTGCGGCGCTCCCGAAAGCACACACGCACGCACAGATGTTGACCATGGCACAAAATAAGTAGAGAGGAAACTTTTTTTTGGTGCGATTCTTCTTTTCTTTTTTTTTTCTCTCCTTTTTTTTTTTTTTTTTACTTCTCTCTGGTGGTTTAAGACTCGGTGTTGCAACACTTTTTAATCTATACATTAAACTTAATAAAAAGGACCAATAAGCCACTTTATCAGTATTTTGTATAATCTCTACACATTTTTCTTCCCCAAACATTTATCCACTGCTTATTCAGCCCTATATAACTTTTATTAAGGCTCTGTGTTTTCAGCATTATTACAAAATGCAACATAATTACTTGGCATATGTACCCTTCCTATAGTCCTTTTATGAAATGCAGTAAATGGACGTTTTCCCGTCCATTGGAAATCCCACTCACGGTACTGTAGAGCTCTGTTAGTTATGTATGACTAACAGCAAACTTCTTCCAGACATAGATTTCCATTGCTGTTATGTTTAGCTCATTGATGTTGTATTGTGCTGTATCATGTTTATTATTTCAATATTCATTTTTGTAAAATATATATATATAATATGTGCTATTTTATGTTTGTATTTGAAAAATCTCTGTAAATAAATTTTTCCTTGATCAATACTTGCAATGCATGATTGTGCCAGTAGATGAAACAGTTCCTTCCCAAATCCCCACTGGAAAAATTCTCAGAAATACTCATGACTTTCATAACCATGCTGTATCCTTTTACCCTGTAAAACACACATATGTTTAGGGTTCAGTTATGCTGCCTGGGGATGGACATCTACTGCCACTGGAGACATTCTGGCATGTTCCACATTTGTGCCTGCTGCTGTCAGGTGTCCTGAAGGATTTCAGCAGGACCTTCCCCGTTTTGTCCTGGCTGCTGCGGACTCAGAATTTCACACAGAACTGTATATCCCAGTTTAGGCAACTGAAATAAGCCTTTACTTCCTTAATACCAGTAACTCTGATCAAATACCTACCAGGCAGCATTCTCTGCACAGGACACTGGCACCGTGCATAAAAAAACTTTAAAAACTAATCTTTTATTTTCCTTATGTAAAGCAATGTGATCTTAATTCATGGGAACTTGTAAGGGGTTTTCAATCATAACATTAACTAATGTTATTCCCTTTCAAATTTGTTTTTCTGGTCCTGTTTTCCCAATATCATATTTCTGTCATATATATTTAAATTACTGTCTACGTTCCAGTTGCAATCCTGGTTGTTAATAACACTTAAGAGCTGAACGAATCTGGCATCATGCCAGTGCTTTGTACATTGCACTGGGCAGATTTTCGGAGGAATGTGGAAATAAAAATGCCAGCTTACAGTGATCAATCCTGATACCACTCAATGGAATTTTATCGAGTTTCATTATAGGCTAAGCACTATTTATTTGCTTTATGGTGCTGTGCAATGAAAACAAAATTGTACCTTACCGCTCCCGGATTAGCCCATAATAGCCCCCATCTCATCTGACTGCACTTCTGCTGAGGAGCACACCAACCATGCTGTGTGGATTTGCCTCCCTGCACGGTCTTCCAGTGGCACCAGCGGCAGCGGGACATGCAGCTCTTCCCTCCAGATTCCAGGTTTTAAGGCTCATCCCTTCTTGTGAGCCCTCAGGACCATACCCAAACCTGCTGCGGGAGGTCAGCAGCACCCCATATATCCTCACAGTAAGTATGAAATGTGCCTATTAGGGTTGTGGATTGCTGCTTTATTAAAAGTGAAGGAGATATAAATACGACTTTGACTGTGGCTCCCCTGCCTGCAGTCAGATCTTTGGCAGGTGTATCTGAATAGAAAAATGCTCCCTTTGTACAGTGCATTACTGTGGAAACATGCCTTGCCTTCCACTGAAGCCGTGGTTGGCTATAAAAAGTTTCTGTGACCTGGCTATAAATATATGTGTTACTATTCCACATTTGACTCTCGCAAGGTTATATCCTGGACCATGCATCATGAAGAGCATTTTGACTTTTTTTTAGATCTTCCTGTGCCTGGGTTCAGGCTTGATTTATCATGACAAACTGGAACTATGCAATTACTTCATGAAGAAAATTAGGGTTTTGTTGCGATGCAATACCATTATAGCATGACCGAATTTGTATACAATCTCCTTTTTTTAATTTGGGCTTGAATAAAATGTCAATTTTTAATAATCAAGCCAATGACATATGCTGCACCTGCTTTGAAGCTGTTTATCATATAGCCTTCAGCTGCTGTGATATGAATAAACCAATCACAGCTTAATTAGGTTTGTCCATATTTGTGCATTTTGGTTCTGATATCCATTTTGCACTAGAATATAAATACCATTTATTATCACGGTTATCAAGCCTCGCAGCTACAAACTCTAATAACTTCGAACTGGCAAAAGATTGTTTTCGATTTCACAGCATGAAGTGTCAATGAAATATTTACAATATTTACCTTGTTTAATTTTCCATTTATTTATTCTTGAAGATGAGTAGCTTGGCCTTGCATTTGTCTAAACAAAAGAGGTAAGATTGCACACACTCCTGGGTCACTGAATTCTTTCCCTGCCATTGCTGGCAATCGTATCCCATAATCCCGTCCATAAATTTATCATGCTGTATTTTAGAGCTATTTAAGCAGTTTTCCCCCAACAAATACATTTGGAAATTTATTGCAAAATCTCATCCTTTGGGTGATTATACACTTCCTGTGTTCCAGACCAGCCAGTGTTCTGGAGCTCACTGTCAACGCACATGTCAGAGGTCTTAGTCCGCTTCCAAAAAAACACTGGGAGCTTCGAGTTTGATCTGCCACTCC
The DNA here is from genome assembly GCA_013398855.1 of Mohoua ochrocephala. Taxonomy (NCBI): domain Eukaryota; kingdom Metazoa; phylum Chordata; class Aves; order Passeriformes; family Acanthizidae; genus Mohoua; species Mohoua ochrocephala. The sequence goes on from VZTA01013360.1 coordinate 156,946, forward strand.
CAACTAATACAGGAGCTATAGATATGTAGAAACAAATCCTGTAATCCCAGACTACTGTTCATTATCAGAAGCTGTTTTAGGGCCACAGGATAATTCGGATGGGAAACAACCTCAGAAGATCTGTGGTCCAACCCCCTTCCCAAGGCAGGGTCAGTCATAAGGCTACAACAGGTTGCTTAGGAGTTTATCTCACCTAATTTTGCAAACCTCCAAGTATGGAGATGCACAACATCTCTGGGAAGCCTGTGCCACTGCCTGACTGTCCCAATAGGGAATGAGTTTTCCCTATAATTGATCTCTTTTTTCAATTAATGATGACTGTCTCTCATCCTCCCACCAAGAATAACTGAGAAGAGCTCATCAAATGCCACTTCCCCATGGGTGCTGGGTGGCTGCTCTTGGGTTGTTGTGTCTCCTCCCACATCTTTTCACCACACTCAGTAAGTCCTGGCCTACATCACTGCAGGGCCTTCTTCCTTCACTTGTGCATTTGTCCTGGTTGAATTTCATAAGTTTCCTGCCGTGCCATTCCTCCAGACTGTCTCAGTCCCTATGGCTGGCAGCCCTACACCTCAGTATATTGCCTGATCCTCCCACCTTGGAGTCGTCTGAAAACTTGGTGAGAGCACACCCCTCCACTGGTAAAGCCATTGGACAGGACAGGTTCCAGAATAGACTTGTGGATACCCCGCTCACTACAGGCATCCAGATCTGACCAGGAAACATGACCCTCTGAGCCTCCTCATTTGATCAGGCTTTTACCTCCCCACCCAGACCATATTAGCCCAAACTTGGTGCAGGAAACCTGGAAGCCTGTGTCAAAAGCCTTGCTAAAATCCATGCGAACAGCCACTGCTCTTCCCTCAGTCACAAATCCAGTCGTTACACCACGGTGGGTCAGGAACCGCTTGTTCTGAATAAATATAATCTGACTGGAAACGTACTTCATAAATGAGCTTGAGTGGGGCAAGTGGAAGTGGAGGAACTTGATGCAACTTTATTTACATAAGTTTAGTCTTTGGGAATGACTGCAGGAGAATACATTCCCCCACCCAAATCCCAGAGAGTTGGGGACTTTCCCTATGCAGCTCAGTGTGCACTGCCAAGACTCCAGTCCCGAGCACTAGCACAGTATTTCCTGAGAGGGAAAATGCAAATTGTGTCATTCAAGCATTAAGTCAGTCATATCTGCATAAATATGAGGCATGTGAAGGCCTGTCTGGAGTTTGAGAGAGCATTAAGCTATTTCTATCAAAAGAGTCATTGCTTTTCAAGACTTACATATTAACAAACAAATTTTCACCATGTGGCGTGGAATTTGCTCTCTCCCCAAAACACAAATATCTGTCTATGACAAAAATCCCCAGCCTTTAAAAATGTTTTGAAATTATAGCTCCTGAGGTGGTTGAACCCCTCTACTTCCTTCTTCTTGAGGGAAAATCCAGAAATCAGTTGTAACTGCAATTTATCTGTCACTCATTGAAATAGTCTGTGGAAAATATCAAACTGAATGACAAGACAGATAATCTGTACATCAACATAAGCATTAATTTTGTTCTACATACTTAACCTTTCAGAGAGACAATGGTGAAATTAGATATGTCTTTTTTTAGAAGTGACATTTACGTGTAATCCCTTAAGCAGACAGGATTTTAAATATATGCTTTTGAGTATTAAGTGTTTTTATTATATTTCTTTAAATAAGGATGGATCAGAGAAAATAAGGAAAATTTTGAAACAGTTTTAAGCTCATTTGTCTTAGTGACAGGAAGGATAGTTATTAGGCTAAAATATAAATAGGTGGCCTTTTTTCATGTTCCTCACCAAGAAACAAAATGTTCATTGAAATTGATATTTTAACTGAGTAAAGACAGGCTCTGACTCCTTCTGTGGACAATTTTGAGACCTTTCAGTCTGCTAGAAGTATCTGCTGTGAATGTCAGTGTGTTAGATATATATTCTATGTTGTGCCAAACATATTAAATTAGGTAAATGGAAAATGATGGGAATTCTGAAAGGAACATATGGCACAGCTTCATTATATATATCTACATCACTAGGGCCCAGCGCATTGCTGCCTGATTTCCTGGCTGCCTAACAGCAAACGAACTTTAAGCATCTTCCATCACACAGGGACATCTCGTGACCCTCAAATAGCTCCTCAGCAGGTGCTGTGGCCCATACTGACCATCACCAGATGCACAATCATCTCTAAACGCGCATCGAGGCTGATCGTCTCCCCAGTGGTAATAAATCAGTTCAGCTCGGTATGGCAATGTCAAGGCAACACTGGAGCACAGAAAAGCCCCGTCTCACCTGAAGCCCGAACCAAATGCAGGTCTATGTCAGCAGGCTGAAAGCTGCTCATGCCTCGGGGATGGGAGGAAAGATTGCTGTCACCATGGAATGCTCCTGTCTGCAGCGAAGCTTGGCAGCCCGAGTGAGTCTGTGGCCACTCAGGTGATTTTATGGATATTTTTCTTATGGGACACACATGGAGGCCAGTGCCTGGGTTCCCAAGAGAACGCATTAAGGACAAAGCGTGCTCCCATCTAGCTTGCCCCCCTCAGAGGCAGTCCTGCCTGGTGCAGGGGGCAGTGCCTGTGCACAGCTCCTGCAGCAGCCCTTGTGTGAGACCACTGCACCAGCCCCAGCTCCAGGACAGAAGCCAAGGTGCTCCGTGTGCTCCGTGTGCATTTGAAAACTGCATGCAGCCCTGCTCTGCATGCATGAATATCTTCATCCTCTTTTCATTCTCTAGCTATAGGTAGCTTTGATTATCCTCATACCACCCAGCAAAATCAATATTTAAGTACACGTACTAAAGAAATACAGTACAATTGTTTGGCTTGTAGACAGAGTCATGCTGTAAACCTCTTCTGCTCCAGCTCATCACCGAAGGACTGAATATTTCATCAAGTTATGGGCAGCCAATTTCTACACAGGAGTGGGTGATTTTCTACAAATTACTCTGCCTCTGAGCCCAAGAATTTTATCTTGTTCCCTAAACCTCTGCCAGATGTGACCACTCTTCAGAACCTTGGGCTTTTGGAGGCATGGTAGCTGCTAAAGGGAAAGCAAGCTGTTCATGTGAATGCTTTTCTTCTGTTAAGGATTTCAGTCATTCCAATAGGCTTGGACCAAAGTTCATGACCCTGATTCAAAAATTATAGGAGCCTATGGCAAATAGTCCACTGACTTAACTCGGGCATGGATTCAATGGGAAAAAAGGAGTAGCAATTCTTTGTCTGGCTTTTATATTATGTTTTGGTAAAGTGTCCATCTTTTTCCCTATGGAAAAAATATAAACATACACAGACACACATTTTACAAGAAAAAAAATCCCTGTATCTTTCCTGGTTTGTACTTATCTAAATGTTTCTTGTGATCTGAGAATTAACTAAAACGAAGTTCTACAAAAGCATAATCTATGCGGCACGTGAAATTGACAATTAGTATTTATTCAGGAGTAATATCTTCAAAGGTCAGAAGCTCTTAATAAAATAATGTTTTGTATTTATTTTTCAGATAAACAAACTGCTGGATTTGGATAATAAAGCACCTTTTTTGCAAAGCAAGCCAGCTGTGCATCCTTATCTTGCCTGTTCCAGAGGAAGAAAGTGCAAAGTGCATTAACAAACATAATGAACTTATCAAAAGATATAAAGCAAAATCTGCTATTGATGTCAGGCTGCAGTTCTTCGCTGATATTACCAGGCTGGGTGGGTCCACAGGGACTCTTTCTACTGCCAGATGGAAGTGATAAGGAACAGAAAGTAGAAACATAGCCTTGTACTGGGGGGTTTACTGACAACCTCACTGCAGGGTGGTAGTAGATGCTCCACACTTGTGACTCACTGTAGCTCAGTAACTCTCCAAATGAAGCATTTGGGTTATTCTCTTCCATATTATACCAACAACAGTATCAGTGAGCTTTCTATTTGACCAGCACCTAGGAAAAATATTTCCCAATTCATCAGTAGGGCCCAAGTCCTACCCTAAAGTAAAGTAACTCCACTTTACAGCAAGAGTAAAGGACTTTCTTTCACTCAATGGTGCTATCTTTTGGTAGGGAAACGGAGAAAGGAGATCTCAGTTAAAACACAAGCTATAATTAGGATAGTACATTTGAAATGATGAAGTGCTTCTTTCCTGGAGCTGTGTGGCTATATTAAGAATTGCAATGTGAGATATTTGTTTTCAAGTAGCTGTCAACATATCATTTGTTTTCTACACTTCTGGGATTAATACCTAATTGTGGTGCACACAGAAATTAAAAAGACATTAGAGTGCCTTACTACACCTACCTCTCTCTCTGGCTAAAATCAGAGCTCGCAGAAACTGCTTTGCCCTGCTCCTGCTCGTTGTCTTCAGCAGGTCCCTGGGCCACTGCAGGAAGTGCCTCTACTCAAAGGCATGCCTGTGAGCAGGGTGCCTGCTGCTGTTCCCCACATCACACTCTCCAGACCTCTGCCACTGCTTGCTGCTGCAGGGCATGGCTGTCACTTCTGGAGTGTTTCAAGCTGTTTCTCACTAACTGATCGGAGTACCTTGTTCAGGGATAATCCATTCCCAAAAGATTAAGTGTTTCATTTCCAGAGCAGTTCTTACACCCCACTCTCTTGAAGACCACTGAACAGCACTGACCTAGTAGTAGTTGTCATCACTAATACCTATCATATTTTTTTTAAAGTCCTGGGGCAACAGTACCAGGAGAAGTCACACATGTGTGGTAAGAGGGAAGAAGTTAGCTTTTTTGGAAGTAGCATGTAGAGAGTAAAAGCAGCCATGCCCAGATGCTCAGTGACATTTCAAAGAGGAATCACATTAAATGTTTAGCTCTGCAATGAAATATTAATCAATCTGCATTTGCTGTCAGTGTATAACGGTGGTATTCACCTCTCTCAGAAGAGTTACTCTGGTTTTGTCATGTACTGGTGAGCACTTTCATGGCTCCTCTGTCTGTAGGTTGTTATGCCTGCTCATACTGTCAATATCAAGGAATGTGAGTTATAGGGCAGCTTTCTGGGCCAGCCTGACTCTCGGGGAGGATCTGAAAGATATTTTAGCTAATGGAGCCAGATCACCAAAGCATACCTTTCCAAGAGCTGATTTTGTGTGACTTGTGACTTGCAGTGTAGCTATGCTTAACTTGCAGCTATCAAACCAGCAATCAGAGACCTAACAGATGACTAGATAGAAACTGCTGAAAAATGATAGCTGTCAGCGAGTAATATAAGCTGAAAACTTGTTTTTTAGCAATGTTGATATGAAAATTTAGGCACTTGAATGAAAATAAGTGGTACAGAAATTCCAAACGTATATCAGCAGATTGTTGATACTCAGTTTTTCAGTAACTTCTGTTCCAGGTAATAGACATGGTTTTGTTTCCAGCTTATCCAATATTAGGAAGATTGAGGTCTAATTAAATGTTTTTTAAGCCTTGTACTTCTCCATTCTTCCTTCCTTTCCATTTTTTACTCCTACAAGACATTGATCTTCCTGGTGGAAGCCATTGTATTCAGTGGTGTACTGTCACTCCGTACCTGGACATTTCAGGACTGTTTTTTTGAAAAAAGTCAAATGCTTTTTACAAAAGATTCAGCAGCCTATTTCATATTCAGCTTCCTTTGGGAGCCACAGTAAAACTCCTGTGAATGCAGCACTCAGTGCTGGGTACTTCACTGGCGTACATAATTAGGAAACATTGCTGCCTGAACCTCGTTCAGACAGATGATTTCAACAGTCAAGAAGTAAATGTACTTAGAAGCAAAGCCTGCTGTTCCTTTTTCATTGCCTCTCAGACAGCAGGACCATTCAGAGCTGCCTCAGCACAATTACAAAATGTTCTGAGCTGCTTGGAGCCATTTCAGTCAATCTGAACATTTATTTCCTTTCATGGCAGTGCAGAGTGAAGGTGCTGACAGACCGTAAATACACTGCTCAAGCTATACAGCAATTCACAGCCCAGCTTCTGGGGCAGGTGGTTTTAAGCTGTCCAGTGTTTTAAGCAGCACAGGTATTGCTCCCTCATGCTGATACTTTAACCAGCTACGACACTGGGGATGGGGAGAGATCTCAGGAGTAGTGGTAAACTGGAGATCTTCTTTTTCTGCTTTACATCGTGGGCTCAAAGAGAGGCCAGGGTGCCCGACACCTGATGACTGTAGACCACTGAACGTATAAGATGAGCAACTAAGAAAAGTGATTGATAACTTTTCTGCACGCCTTGGACAGCATTTCTGACAGCAGCCAAACTGGAAAGGTGAGAGCCTTGAACTCTGACTGCCAACCCTAACTTCCCTGACTACCAGAAGAGCTTCAGGACACCATGAAAAGATGTCATCCTCCCAGTAAGGAGGAAACATTTTCCATATTAGCACTATTTTTTTTTCCTGCCTACTTTCCTCTAGCTTTGCATCCTCTCACCAATCTCCTTACTAATTCAATTTTCTGAATCACCACCAGTATCTACAGCCACCTTTGTTTTCTTAATGGGTTAAAAAAAGGAAAAAGAAACACTCCTATGCTGCTCAGGCTTACTTGTATAAAAAAAGATCCCCCCCTCCAAAAATCAAGTGAGGCTGAGAAATGTCCTGAAGACCCTTTTAGTGTCTAAGAGGCAGGCATTGTGGCAACTGTTTACTGTCTCCTGAGTAATGGAATCTGTGATAAGCAATTTGTTTTGTAGGGAAACAATGTCACCTCAAGTAGCTGAAGGATATAGTAATGACTTTCCCACATTGTCAGCTATGTCAGTTCGCTTTTATCTCTTGGCTTCTTAGTACATTCTTGTATCAAAAATTAGTACAAGTTAAACAGAAACCGGCCACAAACATGTTGAGTATGCTCCTGTAATGCTTCGAGGAGGTAGCTGTTGACTTTACCAGTATAAAAACTAGAATCTGGTAGAAACCTACACTTTTTGCACAGAATATGAGAGCTGGCTTTTGGCTGATAGGCCTCGTTGCATTATTATTCCTAAAGCCTGAGGATGTTTCTTTTCTGGGACCTGACAGAACTTGAGGTTTCTTAAGGAGACTTTGGATTATAGGCACAGCATGGGCTCTGTCTTGTGAGCCTTGTCTAATGAAAAAAGTCAAGGAATTCTCAACTGTCGTCTGATCTCAGTTCAGGACTAAACCTCCAAAAATCTCCATAACACTGGGAGATTCCATAGCTTTGCTTGATTTGTGGATCAACTGCCTGTGGAGAAAGGGCATCTAAAAATAGCTGAATGATGAAGGGACATGCAGGGGAGCTTTAGCAATGGAGGAGCAACCTGAGGGAGGCAAGAAGAAAATTGGACTGCCTTCTGAAGTGTTACTGCTGCTGACAAAGTACCCACTTATTCTTAGCATCCTACAGTTCAGCACAAAAGGGCTGAATTTAGAGGGAAGCAACAGATTTCTCATATCAGTATATCTTTTACACTCAGCTATGCTAAATTAAAACCACTAAATGAACAATATTGAGACTTCTCTGAGCAGTGGCTGATGGCCTTGGGCATGGACACTCTGAGAATTGAGATAAACTAGCCTTGGCATTCCAAGGGGACCAGAGCATGACAAACTGAAAGCGAGCACGGGCTGATACAACCCCTGGGGTATCAGGATGTACACAGCCCTTACAAGCATAGTGAGGGAAATGTGCACAAATGCAAAACCTTGCATAGCTGGAGCTAGAAAGGCAGGCTGATCTGGGGGTGGTTTCGGTCCCAAGGTAGCCAGGTGTGCCTACTGAATGCTGTCTCCCATCTGGTGAGCATGATGTCACCCTCTTCACTGCAGCATGTGCCACCAGAGCCACCGAGCTCCTGCCCTGCTCCCTTCCAGGGCATGGGACTCTGGTGGGTTTGGTTCACCATGGCTTTCCTTTTGTCTCACCTAGCCCAGGCAGTCCATGCTGAAAGCAACTCTGCCAGGGCTCTGGAAAAGCCCTATGCCTTCACACAGAGATCAGAGGACATGCAGCAAGGCAGCCAACTTTGCTGAGCAGATCTTAGCATCACTACACCACGGGACCATGCAAATGACCTCACGAGGGAGGCAAAGGAGCCCACTGAATAAATGTCATTAATGAAGATTAAGCATCTTTCTTGGCACTCATGTCAGTATATGCAGAATTTTTCCATTGGCAGGTCTCAGTGGACTTTGAGAAGGTGCCTAGTGGCTCTCCCCATTTGAGAGACAGGGAAAATGAGGCAGGCACTCATGTAATATTGCCAAGAGCTGCCTGTGTGAGCCAAAGGCAGAGCCAGACCTATGAACTGGGCTCTATCAAACAATTTCCTTTTCCATGAAGCATCACTGCTTTCTGGTGGGGTCTTCACCTGCATCTTCCAGGTTTTATGTTTGTGCCTTGACCAACAGCTTCCAAAGTTTTCCTTCTATTACAGTGTTCCTCTGAGCAGGGAAATTTCCTTCCAGGTGACGTCTGACTTGACACCACTTCTCTTCCTGGATGTGGTTGCTATGACAGCTGCTCCTGGTTTGGCAAATCCTCGTCCTGCCAGTCCTCTGCAAACACAACTCTTGCATACCTTGTATTCTCTGGAAAATCAAAATATGCTCCTGTTTTTAGTCTTTTAATCTTCTCATGTCTGTGTCTCCTTTTGTTTGGAATCAGTGATGTTAAAGCAGACTTGTGCTGCCAATATTTTAACAGCAGGTTTCAGAAAAAATATCCCCACCTCAGCCAATGACGGATTTGGAGCACTGTACTGCTTAGGTTGCTGAGAAGAGAGGCTGGGGAATATGCTTTTATGGTTTGCCTTTGAAACAAAAACTGTCTCACATAAAAATCAGGAAGTCAACATTACTTAGAAAATAAATGCAGCTTAAGTGCTCTTAACTGGAAGTAGTTACCATAAACCTTCCTTCTAAGAAATCTGCTGGGTATTTTTCTGATTGTGTGAACTGGCGTTTTGGATGGACTGGCAGAATGCCTGTGTGTGCAGGAGTGGTCACTCAAAGGTGTTACGAAAAGTTATTTTAGCAAACGTTACAGCCCACAGGGATATATATTCTTTCACTGTTCTCTGTTGCCACTGTGAAGTGCAAAACCACGCATAACACACGGGCATTATCTTTGTTTAAATTCTTGTCAGCTCTGGTCTGCACATCTCCACACTGTTAAAGGAATTAAACTCAGATTTCCCTTGCCCCCTGACTTACCTACATTGATTTGCATGTTAATAACTTTCCTCCCCTCAGTCAGTTTGTTCTACCCTTTTCTTGATTTGCTCTCCCAAGTAATTTTGATTGAGTTCCTTGCCCTCAGCTCAGTGTACTGGGAAGAAACTGAAGCAAGGTGATGCAGGGGAGCAGGTGACTCTGGTGACTGTTTGTTTTCACCACCATTGTCATATCACTGGTCAGTGCCACGATGAGCAAGCTGACTGTCTTGGATGCTCTGGATGCCTACCAGGGATGGATGCTGTTCTACCCATCTCCCCTTCCCAGAACCCTGGTTTTCAATATCTGACTCAGGTGCGTTCTACATGCATTTATGTTTTGCTCATCCCTGAACCCTCATGGCTCCCCCGGTTCTGTAACTCTTCCCTCCCCATTCTCAACAAAGGTTAGCTTTTAGCTTAGATCTCAGCCTATCCTGACTGAGGAAGCCAGCTGAGAGAATGACCAAGTGTAGAAACAGCCCTTCATTCACATCTATGCCTTCCAGAAGCTGTAAGACAAAACTGGCTCCTCTAAACCAACAGCTTTGTCCTGCAAGCAACCAGTCAGCTGTGCAAGGATCATTCTGCCTATCTGCTGGCAACTTGTGTGGATAGTCTGACTCTGAGCAGAACTCCTCATGGGAGGAAGCCTTCCAGTGCCAAAGCAGAGAAGGCTGGCTGTGCGCCACAGCCCCCAGCAAGTTCTGTGGAAAACATGCAGCTACTGGTCCGCTGAATCTGGTCCCTTGTGTCTTTGCACATTGCTTCATTGGCTCGGGGCACGCTTTCAGAGCGTGTGTTTGGGGCAGGAGGGAAGCTGCTGCCATTGTTGTACAGTTTCAGTTGAGTTTTCTCAACTTCCTGGTTGACTGCCAAGGACTATGAGGCTTAATTTCCTACCTTTGAGTTTCTCTCCCCCTCAGGATCTTCCCATCTGCTGCGTTTCATGTTGCCCAGGTAAAGCTATGCTTGCCAGCCTTCCCTTTTCAAAAATACTGCAGAGTTTGTTTTGGTTCCTCCAGATTGTGCTGGCTTTGACTCCGTGTGCTGTGACTACTGACTCATGGTCCTGCTGGTCACCTCTATCTGATTCCAAAGTTTTCATTATCTTCTGCTCTTTGCAGCTCTGTGCAGACACATTTGCCTCATAAAACTTAGCAATCTGTTAATGTTGCCACTGTAGAGATCAGCATTTATATTTAGTAACATCACTCATCGGTGCAGGATTTTTTCGGTAAAGGAAGTCTAAAAAAAAAAAAGATCATCAGTCGTTCCCATGTTTTTTCTCTTCACAGACCACAGAGGAAAATATTCCACTGAGATTTCATAAGCAAGCAAACTGAACTAAATGTTTGGGGTTTTTTAATTTTTATTTTGCATACATTTCCCAGGCTCCCAAATTAAAAAAAAATCTGACATGTATTCCAATATGTTATTTGCTGACTGCTTTTAAGCGAGCCTAGAATTGTGCACAGTGGAACTGAGAACTTGAGCACAAGACAGAGTGGAATTATCTTTATCCAGAGTCCTCCTTGGAGGATGTAGAAGAAAGCCAAGTCTCATTTACGGCATTGTCTTCATGTCTCCCCAGGAGTCCTTGCACATATGAAAGGCCAAGTTAGCTGATAGGACCTCAGTGGATCAGCTGCATCTGACTAGCTTAAAGCAGAGGCCCTTTGACCAGCCTCACGTTGTAGCTACAACTCCGTGATATCCCAGTTTAGGGCAAGCACAGCTCTCACTTCAAAGCTTGTTCACCCCGCCTGTGGGGAGCAGGAACCAAATCTGTGAGCCCAGAAGCTGGGATGGTGCTGTGGTTTAACCAAGTGCCACCAGCTGCTGGCTCACTCAACTGCCCCCACCCTGGTGGGATCAGGAGGAGAACTGGAAAAAGGTAAAACGCATGGCTTGAGATAAGAACAGTTTAGTAACTGAAATAAAGTATAATAATAATGATGTTGATGTTGCTGATGATGAAAAGGAGAGAGAAAGAGAAAGGAATAAACCCCAAAAGACAAGTAATGTACAGTAAAATTGCTTACAAATGCCCAGTCAGGCCCTGAGCAGCAATCAGTCCTTTCCAGACAGCTCTCCCAGTTTATATACTGGGCATGACGTTCTATGGTATGGAATATTCATTGGTGAGTTTGGGTCACCTGTCCTGGCCATGCTCCCTCCCAGCCTCTCGTGCACCTGCCCATGGCAGATGTCCTTGGCTTAGGGTGAGCACTGCTCAGCAAGAACCAAAACATCGGTGTGTTATCAACATCGTACTCATACTAAACCCAAAACTCAACACTGTACCAGCTACTGAGGAGAAAATTTACTCTGTTCCTGCCAAAACCAGTACAGATGGATGGGATGACGTGTTGCTTCACGTGCACAGTACCCATGTGAAACCTTGCAGATGCCTTATCTGTTTCTTACCTGAGGATCAGAGGCCTTCAAATAAAAAAAGCCCCACAGATTAAAACCCCTTCCCCTGGAAGATTGCCAGACCCCATTCTGCCCTCCCATTCCTCTTTTACCTTCAAGCTGGCCTTATTGCATACATTCATTATTCATTCCCTCTGTCCCAGTTGTGCACACAGCTGGTGAGGCTTAGCAGCCACCTGGGCCAAACCTGGCCCTCTGCTCCCACTGCCTGGTCCACGTTCCCTGCACCAAGTCCACATCCCAGTGCTGGCTCTGCATGGGGTGGGATCGTTGCCACACGCTGTCATCCTCCTGTCCCTTGCTGGGTGCTCCTGAGGTACCCACCCATCGATTGTACCAAAGCACAGATTGAACACGGCAGGCGCCAGAGCTTTTGGTAATTGCACCCCAAGGCTACAAAATTCTCTGACAGCAGATCCCGCTGCCAAACACAGGCTGCAGCATTTCTCCCTGCTGAAGCGTGTCGGGCAGCACAGTTGGCGTTTGTGCCCTTTCAATCTGACAGCACCGTGTCAGCCCAGGAGGGGCAAAGCTGTTTTATGAAGACGTCTGCTGCCTTTTCAGCTGCCAGCAAATACAAGGATTGGGATTCTTTGCCCTTCCCTTCATTTGCTGTCAACTCTTTCTTGGATCAGGTTTTTGCTCAGAATTTACTGCAATTCAGGTGTCACTGGCAACTATATTCCATGTCTGGTCTACCCAGGTTTCAAACAGAGCAAAACTTTATTGCTGATTGTAGCCTTTTTTGTTCCCATGTGAACATGGGGGAAAAAAGGGAGAGCAAGAGACAGGGCCATGGAGTTCTGGCTCCAGGTGGCTGGCTCCTAAGTGAAGATAAGTCTTTCTGATCAACCCTTAGCTGATATGTTTAATTATCCTTGCTTCATCATTGTTGATCATGTTTCTTTGTCTCTGGGTCTTGTAAGGATCACAGCCAGCTTACCATCTTTGTGAAGAGTGAGCACCATGCCTGTAGTGTTACCCAGACTGCCAGAAATGGATTCACGGTCATTTTCCTCAGTATTTTCTGTATCACTAGTTAATGTGAACACTCTCCGGTCAGCAGAATTTCATCATCAGACTGGACATCATGGTGTTTCTTCCCTGTCAGAAACTGCCTAGACATCCAGGGCAGAAAAACAATGCAAGAGGCCTAATGATGAGAAGGAAACACAGACGTGAGCTGAGGACCTGAGAAGAGCCTGAGGATGTAGCTGTGAACACTGAGCTTTTAGTGTCTGATCTGTGGATAGTGTCCAAGGCACTGAAAAATAAACATCTTTAACAATGGCTGGAGTAGGGACTGTCATTCCTTATGGCTTTTTTATTAGGACACAGGCAATATTTCAAACAACGGCAGCACTGCCAAGGTCTCACAGTGAAACCAGAAGGATGTGATACTGTTGTCTGTCAAACATTTCCAGTATACCAGCTGAACACTGGACTGTGCTTTTGTTGGGAAATACACGTGTGTGTCCAACATGAATTTGCTGAAGCCGTGTTAGGAGCAACTTTTTAAAAAAACTCAGATGGACAATTCTTGTCACTTCTCCAGTTTTTTTTCTTTTCTGTTCCTGGTTACCCAAGAAAGAAGCAGCAACTCCTTTAGTGGCCATGCATGTGTTTGTGCTGGAAGAGGACCAGGGGCTCTCCACCGTGCTTTGGAGTACGGTGAGACCAGGTTTGTGTGGCTGTGGCAGGGCATGTCCTGTCTCCATGGAGGCTCTGCAGCTGCAGGTGGGATTCACCTCCAGGGCAGGTTGATCTCCAGCCTTACCAAGTCACCAAGGGTCTCTCAGTCTGTCTCAAGGTTTCCTGGCGGCCTTTGATGCATACCAAAAGGAGGGAAATCTGGACGTAGCACCGAAGAGTAGAAAGGAGGCCTTTGTATCAGCTTGGAAATAAACCAGACACAAATTCTCATTCAGAAGCATCATACGGGCAGTAGATTAATTTGTCACCCTTAGGAGTTAAACCAAAGCTGCAAATATTTGGACTCGTGGCAGTAGGTAAACCCAGAGATTCTGGACTTCAGAGATGGGTAGGCTGGCAAAGTGCCTGCAGTTTTAATCTTACTTCACTCTGTCTGCATGGTTAGGGATTAATCTCCATGCTGTAGCTTTTCCACCCAGGAACGGGAAATGTTATTCACCTGTGTCAGAGAGGTGTTCATGAGGATTAACAGGGATTTTGGGATTTTATATAACAGATTCACAGAATATTCTGAGTTGGAAGGGACCCACAAGGATCATCAAGTCCAACTCTTAAGTAAATGGCCCATAGAGGGATTGAAGCCCCAACCCTGGGGTTGTTAGCACCATGGTCTGACCAGCTGAGCTCATCCCACAGACCGAGGGGCAGGGGTTTTATGTGACTTAAGGCTGAGCATGAAATAAAACTGGCCTTGCTATATGCTCCCATTTGAAATATTGGCATCAGAGCCATGATGTTTTGGAACCAAGTTTCTCTTTTTCCCTCCTTGTTTTTCTTGCCATGGAGACTGAGGGGCTGTAACACTGCCGTGGCCCTGACCTATGCCAGAACGAGGGGAATTTGATTTTCTGTAACCTCCCACTGGAGAATGCAAAACTCTCAGTGCATCGGCATCAAAGGTTTGGCAGCAAGAAAGGAGCCAAGTGGTTTGATTTGCTTAGTTCTGCTTTGGTCTGACCTGGCTCCCACAGAGAGAAATAGATTCATGGAAGAAGTTCTCTACCTTAACACTTTTGGGTGAATAATTAGCACTGAAGTGGCTGCCTATGCCGCAGTGCCTGGGAGTTTCTTCCCTTCCACAAAGCTGTCCAAGCTGCTTCTTGACACCAATGTGCCCAGCAAGGACAGGCACATTTCTCCCTTTCCCCTGCTCCAGTGCATTTTTGCTACCACAGTCCCTTCAAACCAGAGACATGGCACCCACTGACTTGATGTGGCAGCAGCCCACTGAAAGACATATATTGATGAAAAGGAATTTCATAGCCAATACAAAAAGATGTTAAGGTCTTGAGAAGCCCCTGCTCTGACTGAAATCCCAGGGCCTAATATAGAATCATAGAATGGTTTGGATTGGAAGGGACCTTAAACATCATCCAGTTCCAACCCTCCTGCCATGGGCAGGGACACCTTCCACTAGATCAGGTTGCTCAAAACTCCATTTAGCCTGGCCTTGGAACACTTCCAGGGATGGGGAATCAATGACTTCCCTGGGCAACCTGTGCCAGTGTCTCACTACTTCCAGAGCAAGAAATTTCTTCCTAATATCTAATCTAAAGCTATCCTCTTTCAGTTTAAAGGCATTCCCCTGTGCCCTATCACTACATGTCCTTGTAAATATCTTGGGGTGTGTTCAGATGGGCAGAGAAGATCCCTATTTCTCAGCCTTAGTGCAAGTGTACAATAAACACAGCTTTTTAAGGACTGAAAAACCTCAGAAGAAAGTGTTACCTGTCAGGCTGTCCCAGCTGGCCCCGTGCAGCCACAGAGATGTGCCACGGGAGCAGGAGGCTTGCTCACACTTTACTCCTAAACATCCTCCATAGTCCTTTGAGAAAGCATTCAATACGAAGAGCCTTTTCCTCCATGCAAACTCTAATGTATTGCAGTGGCAGTAATCTATTATGTAGATTTTATGGATCACTTATACAAATTACAGTGAAACCTCAGCCTTGACTGTGGTTTAAAATAGACTCTGAAATGACAACACAGTAGTAACAGCAATAAAAACAACAGCAGCAATAATAATGAATAGATAAAACATTATCCATTAAGGTTCCTCCTCTCTACAAGTACTGGATAATAAAGAGGTATTTTTAGCCTGAAAATTATTTAATATAGTTTTGTCTTTATTCTTTATGGTTTCAAATATATTAGCAAGGTTCACAGAGCATTTTAAGACACGGAAAAAACAGATTTTCTTCTGAGCCATCAGATTACTCTTGTATGAAAAGAGGTATTTAGATTTGTGTTTTTCAGTTTGTTGAAATACATCATCCTGCAGAGGAAAATGTCTCTTTTTAATAATGCAGTGTATTAGAGGTCCCTTAGAAGGAAATTCTAGGCACAGACATTTCACTGGCAATGTAAGCAGCCTATTGAAGTGCACATCCATATTGTGGTGACTATAGTTAGGACTCCCCCTTTTTCTGAACAACCTGAATCTCATGGAGAGTTGTGCCATGCTCAAAACAAAACCCTGAATCTTGTTTATCCAACTACTTTAGCCAGTGCTGCTAAAAAACTTTTACAAATGACTTTATGTGCAAAGTATTCTTCCTGTATCCCCTGAAAGCAGCCATCTATCTTTCTTCTGCCTTTGCCCAGCGAAGCCTTTAAAAAAATTTTATTCAGTTTACACCAGGCCTGTTTCTCCTTTGCTTTCTGACGGATGCACTTTTCTGAAACGGCAGGCAAATCCTCACAGCACAAGTGGCAGCATTCTGCAAATAGTCATGAGTGAACTCCCTCCCAAAGCTAAGCAACTGGACCTTTCGGAGGACTTGAAAAATGTAATGCCTCTGCCTCTCCTCCCAACTGTTATCACCTTTTTCATGCTTATGGGTGACATGTGGCAAGAGGCACAGAAGGATGGTTTCCTGCCTCCCCCCTAACAGAAATATTCCATAAATTTCTTTTGAGTATTACTTTCTTTTTCCACTTCACAGAAATATTTTAGAATAGCTCATAATTGGAACTAAAACAAGGATATAAAACATCATTTTTACCCAAAGACATAAAAAAATTGGAGGCATCACTGACTGCATACATACATTTTCTTTTCCTCTTTTTATTTTTTTTTTGTGTGGGTTTTTTTGTGGTTTGTTTTGGATTTTGGGGGGGTTTGGGATTTTTTTTTTTTGTTAAGTCAGCTGGGTATTTATTAGCTCAGCAAAGATATCCCAGTGCTTTGAACCACCAAAATGTTTTAAAGATATTTCCTCCCATTCAAAGAACTGACATGTTTGTTTGAATTGTTGCCAAGCAAAGATGGATGGGTTCATTAGGAAAAGCCCACAAGTATTTGGATGGGGGGAGTTCAGGTTGGAAAGGGTGGATGCCTTCACTTAGAGGCAGGACCCTGAAACCTGGCAATCCAAAATCGGTGGCAAAGTAAGCCTGTGAAACAAGGGCACACACCAGGGGTAGACACAGCCACAACAACTTGGTTGCCATGGCCTGTAGAGTAAATATCACTGGGAGTTTCTGATGGCATGCCTGCAGCTCCCCTGCCTTTTGTTGCTTGACGTGCTTTCTTACAGCTAAAACACAATAGAGAGATCTGGTTGGAGTATCCAACTTGATTAATAACCTCTTTTCTCTGCAAAACTATTGTTGGTCACGTTCACTAACCAATCTTTAATACAGCTTTCTGCTGCAGAAGGATATAATCATTCCTAACTGCAACTGCTCGTAGGCAAACTGAGCTACCAGTGCATGGTCCTCAGCACTGCAGCCCCTTCTGCAAATTACAGGCTTTTGATTCATCCAGTGAGAGTCAGGTGCCTCATAGTCGGAATTGTGTCACTTAATAGTGAGTGTCTGAGTGATAGATGCTTACACCTTAGATAATCTTCTTTGATGTGAGTGAAAAGAAATAGGCTTTTTAAGGGCTTGATCCTAATTTATCTCCTTACCTTAGGCTGAAATTAAATGATTCCTGATCTATACTCCTTGGGAGTGTGTGTTTCTAAAAGAGCTTGACTGTGTTTATCAGATTAACTCTGTACCTGGTCACAGAGTCTCCGTTTGAACACATGAAAAGACCTATGCCAGTGTCCCCCAGTGCTGACACATGCTTGCCTGTCCCCTTTTCCAGTGAGCTCCTTGGCATGGTTTTCATTTATGACAACCCACACTCTCCCAGTCTTTGCCCAGGCACAGCCCTGTGATTGACATGTTCATAGGGATATTGTCATAGGGAGGGCTGAAACAGGGATGAGAGGCTCTGTGAAGCAAAGAGAGTGCTCCTGCATGGACATGGGCATACCAGGCTACTTGGACTTGGGATCTATGTATACTTCACTTGTGGGCCTAGGGCTAGCTTTGAATGTGCTTGGATTTCCTGAAAACACAGCTGAAATTGTAACAGCCCTGCATGTGATTGGGTTTGGTATGCTGAGCTCCATTTCCCTCTGTGGGGGTCTTTGAGACCATGGCATGTGCTCATCCAGGAAAAACGATGACCTGCCATCCTTCCCTGAACTCCCGGTCACCTGAGCGATGTGGGGCGCAGATGATGCCCTGAGACATCCTGCGGCTGTGCCGAGTGCTTGTGGCATCCCAGCGGATCCGACCATTGCCCTGCCTTGGTCAGGCTCTAACCCTGGCTTTGACATGGAAACAATTGGGTGCCTTCAGCAGACAGCACCAGATGCTTGAAGCAGGCAAACAGGCACTGGCTGCCTCCATGGGTCTCACTGCAGTTGTCTCTCAAGGACCACCATCAGCTTCAGTTCTGAAGGATGACCCTCAATGTACCTTCCAAATGTTGAGGTGCTGTTCATTTGGACTGCTCTGGCTGTTCCTGCTCTCCAAGCACACTGGATGCTCTCAGGACTCCTGGCTTCAGCAAATTCCCTGGGCTGTCTTTTCTAAGATGTGCAAAGGAGCACATTTGAATTTCTCACTGTTTTCCTTGACTGCCTTGTCTTTGCATCATGAAGCAGGAGGAACAGAAGGTCTGGCACCATGTTAACTCATTGCATTATACCTCTTTTGTCCAGTGCTGAGACACCATTTTGGGGTTTATTCCAGCTCCTGCTCTTTTATCATCTCCTTTTTCCAGAGTACCTGATCATGGCTATCAGGCGGGAAAGGAGCCACTCACTGTTCCAATGGCTGAAATTGAGACAGCTATTATTCTGATTGCCTTGAATCTCCTCCTTTTAATTAGTTGCTCCTTCCCAACCATTAGATGCATGGACTCTACATGGGCTTCTGCCTTCACTTACACTTAATTAGTCTCTATTAATATTTACTCTTTGCTGTTAGAAGCTGTTTGTCCTTTGAACACCACCTTGGATGTCACACTCGAATTTATGCTTTTGTTTGCTGGTTTTATTGGAATTAGAATTGTACATATTCAAGGAGTTTTGTTGGGCTGGTGTTGAGCAGCTGTAACCCTCATGCAGAAAGCACTGTGCATCTGCCAGCATGAAAAGTGATACGTACAACAAAGTGTGGCATGCAAAGACTGCAATTAAATACTCTGATTAAGGTTTGATGTTGCAAGAACACGCTCCTCTATAGACATTTTAAAGTCCTTTTTCTCCTTGTTTTTGTGCATAAGCTAAAAGTGCATTCCCGGTGACAACAGGAGTCACTAAGGAACACAAATCTGGTGTTCCCTTCTCCAGCTATACATACTCTTAACAACTCCCATGCTACAGCAAGAGATTTCTCATCCACTGCTTGGCAGCGCACGATTTGCACTGCCATGGTTTAGCTAATTAGCTGTCAACATATTCAGACTCCACATCTGCAGCTTTATTACCAGAATGAAAGCCATATGAATCTTCTTTTTTTTTGGGTGGGTTTTGTCGTTTTTCTTCTAATATAAGGCCTTCAGACCTTTCGGATTTTCTATTTTTATCATATTTTCCACAGCTCTGTGTGAGCGATTATTGCTTGATGTTTGTAAAGTTCAAACGCATACCACCTGCCTCCATTAGTCATCACCGTTTCTCTGTCAAAATTCATTGGTGCTAAGTGACTATTGCCAAAGTAAATAGAAAATGTAACTGGAGAAGTAGAACACACTGTAGTATTTGTTGGTTTGTCTTTTTTGGAGATTACTCTGTCCGCAGTCATGCCGAGTGAGGGCATTTTGTTCTTTTCTTCTTTTGTTTTGTAGGGTTACCAGCCCCGCTGTTATAAAGGATTTTAAGGCAAACATTTACATTTCAGCTAGTTATGGCTATTTTCAATCATTTTCAAGCTTGTGCACACAATGAACTGCTTGGCAGAAGGACTGTACAATAAGCTCCTTTCCAATAAGCGCTTTACACGTGTACATTTTTAGGAGAATACTGCTCCTTGCTGTCTTACCTGTGCCAGAGGGACACGTGAAAACCTGTATCCTGGTCCATTCCTCTATGCTTCTGGCCTGTGAGTTTATATCAGATATGAGGCTTGAGCTTATTCTACCTCAAGACAGAAGGGAAATGTGTGCCATCCTGAAGTTCATGGCAAAGTTCCTGTTGATGTCAAGGAGGCCGGGTTTTCATTCAGAGAGATTTGGCATCAGCTTCACCGGGGAGGTGTCAACATGGACTGCACTGATAACATTCTTATTTTGTCAGTGCCAAAGCATACACCCACTCTATGTCCAAACAGGAGAGGAACCCAGATGGTGTCATGTCACACTGCCATCCAGATCCATTTCAAAAGAGTTTTAGTGCCAACTCTGATCAATGTATTTAAAATGTTTTACTCTAAATTACTATAATGCTCCAGTAGACAGATCCTAGGATAGATGGCACACTTAACAGGATCTGCATAATAACTATTCTCAGCTGAAACAACTGGCCAAGGGCTCTGTAGGAGTCCCTTCCTTCCTTCCTTCCTTCCTTCCTTCCTTCCTTCCTTCCTTCCTTCCTTCCTTTCCTCCCTTTCCTTCCTTCCTTTTAATCAGTAGCTACAGGCTGAGTAATTCTAGGGCTGCAGAGGCACAGGTTTGACTTTCTTCCCCTGTCCTCATTGCCTCTGGAGGAAAACGGATATTGACCTGAGCAGAAGGAGAAGTCTGGAGAGCTTTCAGACCAGAGTTGTTTTTACTTCACTGCTTAATGAAACTTAAAAAGCAATTACAATTAAATTACAATTGATTAGAGTTGAGCATGAGATTCTAAAACATACAAATAAACAACCTTTCTCTTAAAGTCTGTAGTCCCTAATGAAACCTAGCTGTATCATTTTTCAATCTTACATAATTTCATAATAAAATAGAAGAAAATGCAAAAAACTTCCTGGAGTTTCATTTTAGCTTGTATAACTGACCATGATGAACTTCATAGACCACATCCTGCTTTAACTGAACCGAGGGCAAATCCAAAGCAATTCCATTTATTCTGATAGATTTATTTAGAAGAGCACTGCCTGACCTTCCAGCATCGGTGTTTCAACTGTGTGCAGTCAAAGCAAATTCAAACTCCCCTGCAAGCTATGGTGTTATTGGAAATTTTTCACATCTTTTTTTGCCTATGTGCAAAATAGATCACCGTGTTCCCAACACTTAATAATCTTGGGGTTTTTTAGGAATGCTCTGCACATAATTAAATACTTTAATCACTTTTTGAAAGTAAACCATAATATATATTGTTAAGACTTGGTGTGTGCTATGGATGTTCATATTTATATTCTAAATCTATTATATCTGTGTTGCTTTTACTACTCTTAAAACCATTCTCAGCATCTTTTTGTAGCAGACATGGCTGGGGGAGGTGGAGAGTCCCCTGTTGGCAAAAGTAATGCATCTTTCATCCTTGGATCCTGGCCAAGGGCTACGTAGCCTTGTGATTAATATGTTAGCTGCATATTTACAAGGTAGAAAATTCCTCTTCTGCTGAGCTTGTACTCTTGCTGATATTAGTGTTTTCCATCTCTTGCTGTTGATTATGGTTTTCCATTTTTTCCTGTAACAAAAAATGAGACAAAAAATGCTCAGACACATCTCCACATATTCAATACAGTCAAATTATTGTAAATAGAAAGATGGGTCTGACATTTTATCACATTATGGAAACACAGGAGCCCTGTTATACACAAGAGAGGCATCTCACTTACAGCTTTGAAGTATGATTTTCAGAAACATGCAACAATTTTTCCATGTTTCATCTCTCAGGTTTTTGCTAATGAGCAAAAACTCGGTAAAATTTCCCCTCCTGTAAAATCAAACATTCGACATTAAAGAAGTGAGAGAACCAAAAATATTATTGTGAATACCTGGCCTGATTCCCTGTAGGCCCGCTTTTTTTGGTAGCAACACACTCTCAGGTCTGCAGCTGAGCATGTAGCACCCTGTAATTTTTACCTGTAGCCCCCAGTAACCACCAGACCCTGACCCAGTTTGGTTCAACAACAGCTCTTTTCTGACAGTGTTTCATCCATCACATTTCATCCAGCCAAGTACTTATTTTCCTAACTTGGCTTCTTGTTTTCGTATGTAAAATGTTTTGGATTGGGTATGTATTTGCTGACATCTCTGTAGGAGGTGGTAAATTGTTGACATTAAATACCAAGACAATTATTTTTGCTTATGGAAAACTGTCTAATGTCTGTTGCAGCAAGGCAGCAATATTTTTCTGTAGGAGTATTGTCACTTTTAATAAGCACCCTAGTGGTTTATTTTTCAGTGTGACATCTGTCTCTTTTCTTTCTTCCACTGAGTTTATGTAACATATGCACATTGATTATTCCTTTTCTTGCTTGTTTTTTACCTCTACCTTTCTGAAAATTTACTCATTTATGAAAGGGAGTTCTTTAGCATCTCACTTTTTATTGGTTGTTATTTATACTTTTTCCCCCCATGTCTTCTGTTATAATTCAGGAGGGGAAAGCAGGTTGAGAGCCTGTAAGTAGATTTGCTGTCTATCAGCATTTTCAAACCCCAGATCCGGACCACTGTATAATTTTCCCAAAAATCTCAGAAGCTCCATTCAGGGCCTTGAAGATGAACTGAGAGCCTGAAATCCATGGAATGAGTGACAGAGGGTCAGAGGAAAACTGAACTAAAGCCAAATCCTTGTCACACTATGTGGGTCTATGCTAAATCTGGATTACATTAACAATGTTTAGCAAGGTAGACCTGCTCTGAATAGTTAATTTCCCAGCTCTTTTATTCCATCGAACCAGTAATTGTCTTGGGTACAAGATACAGTGTTAGTACTTCGCATTTGATCCCTCAACTCCCATAAGGACAATCTCAAGCTCTCAGTAAAGTGCCTCAGTGCAAAACCTGTGCTATAATTGCAGGCTCTCATTTCTTAGTACACATCTTGACCTGCAGGATAGCTGTGTATCCTCCACATTTCTCTCTCTGACTGTTTGCCGGAGCAATTTAATAAAAGGCTGCAAGCACTACCTGTATATACAATTTAAGTAGGTCAGCTTCTCTGAAAAACTGCTGATTTCTCTGGTGGTTGGAAGCAATAATCACTATTCATGAGCCTTGTCTATCACTCAAAGGCCTTGTTTAGATCAGACAGATCTATTGTACCCGCTACTCTACAAAGACATAAAAAGCACCTCTCCCAAAGACTTTGTAACCGGAATTTTAGAGTAGGCAAAGTAATGGAAGGAGAAGGAGAAAGACAGGGAAAAAAGCAACAGTGAGCAGCTTGAGACACCACTTAGTAGATTGTTTTAGCTGTATTGCTTTTGTTCACTTCTTGTGCTGTAATGTGTGAAGCCAAATTGCGCTGATACAATTCACCTTTTGTAGAGCACCTGAAAAACAGGTGTTATTTTCAAGAAATGAAGGGATTTCTTGATCTAGGTGGTTATGGGTCTTTCTGATGGGGGTTTATGACTCTCGACCCTTTAGGCATGGTAGATAATCTCCTTTGCAGGTGGAGCAGGGATCCAAAGCTCTGTCCCTCATGAGGACAGGGCAGAGAGTCGTGAGAAATGCATCAATGGCTCATTTCTGCCTATGTGCCTGAGCTGTTTGAACAAAAAGATAAGAGGGACCTGCAGGAGGACAGCCTTGATCCTCCTAATGCTTTGGGCAATCTATGAAGTGTAGATCCATGAAGTTTCCAAGCTACTTTAATTTATGTTCTAGTCCTTAAGAGTTGGTATTGTCTTCAATCAACATCAATGAGGATGCTGCTGATGATAACAGCGAATGGGAAATGTTGCTTGAGTTGCAAACAACGCTTCTTAAAAATAAATAACTGTATAAGTAGCTCATGCATTAAAGAAGTTGTGAAAACTTGGAAACGATGCAGAGAACAGTGACGACAACTTTTGAGGAATAGAGAAATGCCTTATAATGAGAGATGCAAGGAAATCCTTTTGCTCATTGCATGCAAAACCAAGAGACAACCTACATTCTAATAGGACAAGAATATATTCAAGTTTTTAATATTTTTCATAGCATGTCAGAGAAAACCCTGATAAAAAACAACATAAGGCTGTTAATGCCAATCAAATGAAAGTTAGGAGTAAAACATGCATTTTCAGCAGCAAAGATGAATTACTGCCAACCTAATAGGGGCACATCTGCCTTTGACTTCATCAAGAACGTTTTGGTCAAAAGCAAGCCTCAGTAAGACTCTGGTGGACTTCACATGGGAAGGGAAGCAAGGCACACTCCACGCCTTATTCAGAAATTTTAGCTACATCATCTACAAGGTTCCCTCCAACCCCACAGTCTAAGGCTCTGGTAAGGTTTAGTGCCACAGAGAAAAGTTGTGTTTGAGAGGAAATAGTCCAGTCTCTACTAAAGTGCCCGTGGTATTCAGGGTGATGTTATGTACAGCCTGTCCCCTTCATCCTCATAAGGCGAAGGGAGCAGGAAGGAACAGGCAGGACAGCAACTTCTTTCACACAGGTGATAGCTGTGCTAAAGGAACAGGCAGAATTTCAGGATTTTTATTCTTGATTTACAAGACACTGAGGACTTAAAGAATGTTTTCTTGCCTGTATGAAAACTGTAATCTACACAGCAGACATTTTGGTGGGGTATCAGATACCCGATCCCATTCTGAGTCACATCAGTCTAAGGCTGCAGTGCTAAGGATTAATTCCAGATTCTTGCTTGAAAAGTATGGATGTCTTTCGTATTTTGAGTCCCAAGCCCATGCAAAGCAACAAGTGCAAATCACATGTGCTGCAGCCTGAGTGCTGAACCAAAAAAATATCCAGAATCATTGCCAATCAAAAGCAAATTTCCACTAAGTGTTTGATACAGTGAACAATGGACCCTCTGCCAATAATAACCAGCACATGAGGAAAGTGGTATAAAATGTCTGATAAGAGTTATAAAGATAAAGCACTGTGCAAGAAAGACCAGAACTGTGCTGAACGAGCCAGCTGAGAGCAGCCCACACAGGAAGCAAGAGAGAGGTCACCCCTTGTCATTCATGAAATTATGCTCTAAATCAGAGTCAGAGGGTAGCAGAGGAGTCCGGTGCAAGGTGTTAGCAAGTTCACTGAGGGGGAGTATCTTAACATTTTGAGAGATAAAATGGATAAAGAATTGGTGTTTTGAGGCAAAGGAAAGCATTTAGAATTCTTGCAAACTCAGCAATTGAACTGAGTTGAGGCTGGGTGGGAGGGGATTAACATTGCCTTGATTTAAGAATTTCTTTACTGTTTGTTTTCTTGCTGGTATTGCCTGAAGTAATAAAATTAAATAGTTTAGCTTTCATATGAAATGAAAGTTGAATCCTGTTCTTTCCCCGTGTACAGATGAATGCTCTCCACTAGGACTCATATCAATTTGAAGCACTTACCCCTGAAGTTCTTTTCAGAACACCTCACATTCAGATGATGAAGCCCTGCAGCACAACTGTGAGGCGCAGGAGAACATAGCACTGCCCACATTTCTCTGACAATGGGTCAGAAAGGTAAAGGTAAGGGCTTTATCACGGCCACCAGATCAGAAAAAAATAAAATGGGACTGGAATATCAGAGCTCCCTGCTCTCTCATTAGCCCTAAAAGAGAAGCTAATGAATATGGCCTAGAAAATCCTTCTACAGGTGGGGAACAAAAACATATGATGAGCTGTGGACAGTATTTTTAATGCTTCGGTGTCAGGAAGAATGATCTCAGGGCTCTGCCATGAACCATCTCATGGTCTTCTCAAAGGTTTCACTGGTGACCTGTACAATGGACTATAAAACAGGACTGTGACATTTCATAGATGAGCTGAGAAGGCCTACAAAAGTTTGGAAGGTTAACCTTCCAAGAATCTTGACAAATGGACTCAAAGAGAGAAAATAAATAGAATGGATCGATTGCAGCAAGGACAAGTTTCACTCAAGCAATAAAGGGGCAAACCCTGGATCATGTCAAGGAAAAATCAATTTACTTGGGCCTGCTGTGGATGAAGCAGGGGGAGAGCTTTGGATCTGCTGGCAAGTGTGAGAGCAGCCCTAAGCGCTGAGGTACCTACATCCCACCCTGTCATGTTAGCCCCTGTTTTAACACCTTTTTTCAGCTTTAAAAGGGTTTGTTTGTTTATTTTTCATTCCTCTAGAAAAACATGGTTTCCATGGAAGGGCCTTTCCTAGACTTTAATATTGAAAGGAATTCTATTCAATATGCTTCTAATGTTTTTAATCCCTTTTTTTGTATACTAAGGTCCAGCTTTACAGTAAGCCCCCCACTGCAGAACATGCGTGAACATTGCAGAGCTGCACACGCATTTTAAGTGACTCCCTTCTCTGACACGCTGCCAGAACAGAGGAGAGCTTTGAAAAATCATGGCAAAAGTTTCTTGCAAACTGTATGGAATCAAGATCTCGGACTACACCAGGCATAAGCTCCACCGAGGCTTCAGCCTCTGAGTTTACCATCTGTTACTTAAAGCAGGAGAGTTGCCTCTTCTCAAAGACTTCAGCTGAATCTGCTGCAGTGCAATTTAATTAAAACCCTTGTTTGGGAGAGGGGTGGACTGATTTTTGCTAGCTGGCATATATCTAGGAGTAGCTAGGAGCATGGTTCTGTTCCAAAAACTACTGCAGAGCCATTTGAAAACTTGTACTGCCTGAAGTATTCGCATTCCTTGTGGTTATTTCTGACACATGAATGGTACAGTCATCAAAAATGTGAGAAGCATGTGGTAAAACTGGCAAAATCTTGCTTCTCAAGACATTCACTGGACTTCCTGCCTGCAGCCAAATGAAGAAGAATATGCTACACTAGAATTACCATCTAGGAGTTAAAGTTTTTAAATTGCTTTTTCTTTATGCTTCAAACAAGTTGCAGCCTAAAGTAGTATAGGCAAGACACAGGGTCAGGTATTGATTCACAAGACATAAAAAGTAGGATTGTTTTCCTCCATTTTAGCTGTGCTAAAACTTGAGCCAAACCTGTTTGTGAGGATGTGATAGTGGCAGGAGGCCCAGTTCTGATACTCAGCTAAGCAAAGCAGACTTCTGCCCATATCTTGAACACCACATATGTGAATGATCAAAAACATACTTTAAGGAAAAACAATTCCCCAGCTTTCACACTTCCTGGCTTCACTGGATGGAGAAAACTGCTGGAGTTGCCAACTGCAGCCTGGGAAAGTTTTTGCAGTGGAGTGAGAAAATCTGACAGCATGAATTTTCAAAAGTGTGAATGTTTATATAGAAAAGCCTAGAAGAAGTTCTTATTTTGCAAAAATGAATTTCTGAAGACTGTTTCATGGGAATTATTTTCAATAATATGCTGGATTCTGCTTTCAGGAAGTTTTATTCATTGCTTTTAGTATTCATCCCAGACTACTGAAGCATTTGTTAAATCAAATGAAGTCCAAATATTGGGATCTGAAAGAGCAAAACAGCTCTATCAGGTTTTCATATTCTGTTTTATAAAAGTGGCAAGTAATTTCCAAAACACCTCAAAGTCAAGAGGGAAGTTTTAGTGGTGCTGTATTGCCCTGCAGGTACTTTTGTGTTTTGCTGAGTATAGCCCCCAAAACCTGGCTTAGCATGCCAAGGGCAGATGATTGTGAAATGTCAGATAGAAAGAGAGCAACTTCTTTAAGTCTTTTCAAATTTGCTGTCAGGAAGCTCAAGTTGATATCAAACTCTTCTGGGTACATACCAACTCTTCTGGGTCTGACCTCGGTTACTTCAACAGAAAAATGAGTGTGGAATTTTTTTCAGGTTACTTGAACAGCACCTTCCACAGATGCATTTCGTAACACAGAGAAGATCCTTTCTGGTAATTGCCCTTTCTGATAATGGATTAATAATTTTTTAAATGTATACATTTCACCAGCTGCTGAGATCGTCATAAAATATGAAGCAACGCATTTTTATGTTGTGTTTGTCTTAGCTGCAGTTCCCTGCTTCCTGAAGATTATGGTAAAGTAACACTTTAGTATTCTCTTAGTAAGAAACTAGTATTCCTGTACACACAGATCTCTGCACGAATGGTATCTGGAGAACGCTGTTATGATTAAAAACCTGAAGTCTTCAATACTGGAGAGAAAGAATACCTATTTCTACGTCTCTGTAATAGCATAAACTGTCCTTTATAACTTTCTGACTCTGTACTGTCAGAGAGGTCTGAAGGCAACACATGCTAATTAAGAGTCAGAGTCCAAGCCTGCAAGACTTTCAACTGTTAAACTGTGCTTGTCAAACACTTTAAGCTAGTGTAGATGGTTCCAGCCCAAAAAAGCAACATTTTGCTCTCCCCAGCCCCTTGCTGCTCTTTCCCAGCCCTGCAGCTCTCCTCCACTCCTGCAACAGCCTGGGTCCCATGGGTAGGAGGACCTGCTGTATCTTAAAATTAGGATGGCAACATGGAAACTTAAAAAATGAGATTGATTTGGTATGAGGAACTGTGGAGGAGAACAAATGCCTTGGAGACTGCCGCTTTTAGTCACAGCATGCTTGGAAAGCCTATATGGGCTCTGACTTCAGCTACTAGCCATTTACATAACCTGCCAGCTCTGTCTCTTTGGCAGCCATTGCTCTTTGTTTTTTAATAATAGGGGAGATTTAACCTCTGCAGAAAAGGCTGTTTCCATTCCTCCTGAGAGAAAAGCCTCTAATTTACTTTTTTACTTTAGCATTTTTCTTTCTATAACTTACTAACTGTAAGTCAGACCAAGACACAAAGTAAGATGGTTGCACCAAGCCTTAGTTCCTTCCCACTGTTCACACAACCAGTGTTGATTGCTAAGAACAACCTCTGTTGCTCTGCCCACTTTGGAGATATTCCTCTCCATGCAGTTTTCATTTCACTTCCTGTGAGTATGTGTTAGCCAAGGCAAACTCATCCCACAGCACAGTGAACATGAACAAAACAAATATAGAAAGCTTATGGCTTTTTTTAAGCTGGGTGCTATTCATCTTGCTGAAACAAATAAACAACCAGAAACCCCTGCTTGGCAGAATGCATTTTCAGGCTGAAATGTTGCTCTTGTTTCTCTACTGTGAGTTCTGCAAAGGAGCCATCGGTGCTGTGTAGGAAAATTTCAGTAGCAACTAAGCAGACCTGTGGGGTTTTCATGGCTGACAAGAAGGACTAAAATGGAGGAAATTCTGCCCAGATCCATATTTCTCTGTTACATGGAGGCCTTGGCTATTTCCTCCTCATTCATAAGGTCTGCCTCTGGGTTGGCTTTTCCTATGGAGTGCTCTGAGACCTTCTGTGCTCCACAGACAGCTCCAGTGTGCTCCCCAGTGCCTGGGTACGGACACGGGCTTTGGACACAGCCAGTCTTGACAGCAGTCTCAAAGACACCCTTATCAAATGGTCTCACTTGTACAGCACATTTTTGAGATATACCCACAGACTGGGAAGAGCATTTCCCACTTTAACTGACTTGAGGTTCACCTGACGTTTGCGAGATGGCCTTTTCCTCCCCAGTACTTCCCTGAAAACCGCTTTTCATCATAATCCACTATCTCACTTCTGTCTGTTCTCATCGAGGAAGGGATAACTTTCAAAGTACCTCGTGGCAGAACCAGGCAGATGCAGTTTCAGTGTATTACTGCATGCAGCTCATCAGAAACTTCATTTTCCCTCTGGAGATATTCCCCTACTCCCCCACAGCACAGCATGCTCAAAAGAAATCTTGAATTTATCAGCAAAACAACTGGCAACTTCCTCACAGCTAGCGAATTTATCTGCAAATGGAAATTGTTGAATTGAACCAGCTGCACACCAGCTGGAACATTTTCACTGCAGCAATTTGTAGCAGAGGAGAAAATTATATATTTTTTTTAATCTCTCTTAAAATTATCACAATAATAGTCCCACTAGCTGAATTCAGGGGTTTGTGCCAGCAAACTGAGGGCCCTGGGGTTTTGATGTGTTCTATGGTTCTTGGTTTGGTTGAGGTTTTTTGGTTTGGTTTGGTTTGGTTGGGGGATTTTTGTGGGTTTTTTGTATGTTTGTTTGGTTATGGTTTGGTTTGGTTTTTGGTTTTTTTCTGTAAGTCAGTGGTGAACTCAGAGAATAAACTGGGGTAGAGAGTCCTTGTTGTCCAGGTACTCACAAGGAACAGGAGGAATCCAGCCAGCTCTGATTGTGACCATTGCAGGGGCAGTTGTAACGTGACCATAATTTTCTGAACTCATCTTGTACAATGACCTTTTTCATATACGCAGTCAAAATATGTTCTTGACCCCAAAGCAGAAAGGCCACTCCAGCCTCAGACTGCATTTAGCTATACTTCAACTGGTTCAAACAGAAAAAGCAAAGACTGGCATTTTTATCTTTACCCTGCTTCACTGCCATTGGGATTTCCTTCATTATAGACTTCCCACTGGTGACATTAGGATTAGGATGTCTAGGAATCAAGAGACGTTGACATAGTGAATGTTCCCCTGGAGAGTTATCTGGCATTTTCTTTCCAAATTAGGATGCTTAGCAAGCCTGGGACAGAAAAACTAGAACTGCACCCATTGGTACTGCAGATGTTATAAATACAAATGGATAGTCAAAGGTTGTTAATTTTTATGTGCATAAAATGCACACACAAGAGAAGAATATAAACCAACCATAAAACAGATGCATGGTTTTCTCTGATGCTGTGCTCACGGTACTATACAGAAATAGTGTACTGAATGCTGTGAAGTTCTCTCTCCCCCCACTTATTTATTTATTTATTTGCTTGCTAAATGTTTGTATATAAATTCAGCTCTTATTAAAGCTCTTGGTTGAGATCACTGGCTGTAACAAGCTCTTGAAGAGGCTGGCTCTGCAAAAACTTTCCTCTCAACATCTTTTGGAATGCATCTTTATTCAGGTCTGAAGATGTTCTTTCAATTCCAATGGGACTGAATATACATCCTCCTTTAAAAACAAAACAAACAACAAATCCCTCCGGTTCTCTTGGGAATGAATTAGTATCTCAGTTCTTTGTGGAAAAGGAGCATGAAAAAATTCGATGCCATTCTGAATATTGTGAATTTTCCACTTTTTCTAGAGATAATGTTGTTTCAGCAAAATAAGTAATTTCCTGAGGAAGTCTGACTTGCCTTTCAACACCCTTCTGCCTTTCTATTCTTATTCTGAAAAATACATCCCAGATACATTTGATTTAGTAAAAATTGATTATACTCAAAAATAAAGCATTGTCATCCCCTGAAATGTTTTGATGTGAGCAGTTTGAGGTTAAAACACAGTGTAAATCTTCTTTTTGACTGAGCTCTGTGTCTCATCTGAGTACATAGAGCTCTCATCATCTGCCAAGTAGCCTCATCCAAGGGCAGAATGAGCATCTCAGGCATTGCAATTGCAATTGTAATATGTGCCGTGGCTCCTTGGGTAGATGCACTTCAATGCCACCTTAATTTTAAATAAAACCTTTCCATTTGGAAACAGTAGAACCTCTTGTTTCCATGTATCAAAAAAAAAAAAAATCCTTTGGAGAGTTTTCAGATCTGTTTTCAGAGGTCGTTCTACTCTTTCAGCTTATTGACCTGATTTAAAAGGGAAGAAAGTGTCAGAAGTGATGGAAAAGGAAATCCAAATTTTGTTCAAGAACTATCTGTGTCTGCAAAGACAAAACATGAAATCCCACTGATACGCTGTGTTGGACTGCAAACATAAGGCAGCACTCACACAGGTAATGGGACAAGTCTTGAAATTTCCTGCAGATGGCTTTCTGAAGAACAGCCATTAGCTGAAGTGTGAACTCTGGGGCTCAGTGACATTCACCTCATCTCTTGGAGAATAGTTCTCCCTACTGTCAGAATAAAGAAGCTCCAGTCTTTGCCCTGCAGACCCATGCTGCTGGATGGGCTGCATAGATGGATGTTTTTCTTCCTGTATACCTATGAGTGAAAATTCAATGGCTGGCCCAGTGAGGTATTACTTACCTGAACAGAAGTCTGAGATTTCAAAATTAAAGGGCAAGAGGTCTCCTCTGTACTCTAATGCATAGATTAATTACAGTGTGAGGATCACAGCAGAAGAGCACAACTGGTAAATGTTCTTGTCACTGAATGTAGGAGTGCAATAATGAGGCACGCTGTTACTTGCCATTCATATTATACAATAGCTACCTCCATACCCTGCAATATTAAATTTTTACTCAGGTAAAGTATATTTAATAATCGGTAGATGCATAATACCTTCAACTCATTTAAAAGAAAATAAGATTTACACAGTCCTTATCACCTCTGTGTTTATACCTGACAAAAGGCTTCAGGTATTCTTTTTACTGCAGAGAATATGAATTAACATGGATAAGAATAATCCAAATTTATGATTTGTGTATCAGGAATCTACTACATTTTGCACTTTGAGCATCCTCCGTCATTTCTCATGTGGATTTCAGCAGAAATTTCATCTAAATTTCACTAACAGCATTTGATTGAGTTTGTCATGATTTGCCTTGCAGTATCACAGGCAAGTTTTGTCTCTTTGATCATATGGGGAATTTTATAACAACATGAAGGGAACATGGTCTTGGAAAGCAACATATGGAAGTACCTATTTCACTCCACTGACCACAGATTGCCTGACTCTTGAATTGCTAAAGCTGAGTGAGGGAAGTGTGACTGTTAATTCAAAGGTGGGGGGTATGGTGGGTTGACACAACCTAGAACAAAGCGTATAAAAACAGACCAAAGGGCTTCCTGGAGTTAATTCTCGTTAAGGTTTAAAAAAACCCCAAAACAAACAGAAACCAACTAGGAGTCAATTTAAAATGCCAGCAGTAAAGAATCACCACCCTTGATATGCCATTCCATTCCTTAATTACTCACAATTAAAACCTGAGCTTCAGCTCCAGCCTGCAGCCATTAGATGCTTGCCTGACAGACTGAAGCAAACATAATCAAAGGCTACATCCCCTAAGAACCCATATAGCTGTGACTGTATCACTGTTTGCCTTCTCCTCAGTAGGCTATGGAGACACAAGTCCTGGACCTTTCTCCTATAAATTGAAACCAAAGCCATACTTCAAATTCTGGGTGGAAGTCATTTAATTCAAACTATGTATTAAGTTATGTCTCATCTAATTTTGACACTGAGATTTCAAAAGTGAAGGAATAGTATGTGTCAGCATGGGTGAAAGGAGTTGTCCTCTTAGGACAACTCCTCTATCAGTTACTAGTGATAGAGCCACATGATGGACTTAAACTAGATGCCTAATCAAAGCTAGGGGAGAACAAATTTATATGGTACACAAAACCCAAAAAATCATTCCCTAATAGATGAATTTACAAATTGACTTCTCAGTCCCTTTCTTTTGTATTAAGCAAATGAGAAACAGGTCACAGACTTTTAACAAATTAACACCCAATTAAAACCCTCCTGGTTCAGAGAAAGCATGGGAAAATTCTGATTCAGAAAACTGCAAGCATCAAAATACTCATAAAAATTGGCTGAGTTTCCACTCAGCCATAACCAGAGCATCTCCCCTGTGGCAGCATAATGTTAAATATTCCATTTCCAGCCTTGGAGTGATTTGTTTTATGTATTTATTGAGTAATATTGGTATGCTGATAACCAAGTTTATAGATGGTTATAAAATCCTTCTGCTGCAGTTAATTTTCTTATAATGTTACAAATAATAATAAAAAAGGACAGACTACTTCATAAATCACCAGATTCGTCCCTCTCATTTTCATGGAGAAAAAACCCAAAAAACAATTCAAATGATAACGTCATGCCAGCTACACATCCACTGGAGGAGGCATCTTTCATGATGAGATGGAAGCGTCATTTCAGTCACTGACAAAGCTTTTGCTGTGGTCTCTACAAAAGAGCCTCTTATCTTATCAGTGAACACAGCTGTAAGCTTTATAAATGTATGCTGCAACTGCCCAGCTCCAACTCCTATTGTAAAAACCATCAGTAGAAATTTGATATGCAAATCTCTGGACAGTTTCTTGTCCTTGGGCTAAGTATGGCAGCTTATCAGGAATTTAGTGATACTTAGAGATTACTCGCCAAGCAGTTCTTCGTAACATGGATGAGGGGAACTCGCATGCCCTGTCACAGCTCTTGAAAGTTGAGTGTAAGGCTTGTTTAAGCACATTGATGTGGAAAACTTTGGGGTTAGAAGGAGCAGAGGGATAAATACGAAGTCATAGCTTAAGGCTCCTATACAGAGGTAAAATTGTATTCCATGTGCTTACTAGCCAGTCCAGAAGGATTGAAGGATTGCATTCATTTTGTGAACCCTTATTTTGGAGATTCATGTTGCTTGCCCTCTATAACCCTGCTTCTTTTCTGAAGTCTCTGCTCTCCAGGGGACAGTCCTTTGGAGATACGGCTTGCACCTTGTTCATGGAAGTATGATGAATTCCACCTTTGCAAGAAAACCCAAGCAGCCTGTGCCTTTGCTCTATCCCCTCTTTGTTTTCCCTCCCTGTCCTAGCACCTAAACATACCCCATCAGCCCAAACCTACAGATGTCTTTTTGTAGGGCTGATCTCCAGCCCCTTGCCCCTAATTTGTATGTATAACCCTGATGACTCCATACCAGACGGAGAATCCAGCACTTGCTCTTGTTAAATTCCATACAGTTGGTGATTGTCCAGCTCTCTCCACTCTTTCCAGATCTCCCTATGATCGAGGAAGTCCAGAGTTCCTCTTTACAAAACTTCATGTACATTCGACTCCAGTGTCCAGATCAAATAATTAAAAAAAAATAAATTATAATTTAAAAAAAAAATTGGTAAAAATAATAAAAAATTGGCTCTAAAATGGTGCAATTTCTCTTCTGAAAACAAGGCGTTCCTCTCCCACTAATGTTTGCATCATTTCAAGTCCAAGGCATGACAATATCCTTGATAAACATGCAAGGATACACAAGCTTCAGTAGTGATCTGTAAGGAGACAGAAATTCCCATAAGGAAAACCCAACTTTGATGATTTGAATCTCGTGTGATCTCACTCTGAATATTCAACTGGAACTGGCCGCCAGCCTAATTTGAAGTGTGTCACAGAGCTGTGTTTTAGGGATATTCAGCTAATTTCAGTTTAGCAATGGAAAAGTCGTGGATCTGAGCTGTGTAGTGACCTGAGTGTTTTCTCCATGTCATGAAGAGAAATAGGTATTTTCAGAGGGCTGGGCATCTCAGGAACTTGAAGACACTTTTCAAGCATGAGATAAGTCTGCCTGTGCAGTGCTCACATATTTGTATGTTATGGAAGAATTTCAGTTACTTACAGGGAGTGATGCCTAATTTCCAATAAGGAGAATATTTCCACTCTGCCTAACTTTAAGTACCTAACTACAAAGCCTGGAAGGCTGGACTGCAATTCTTTGGATGATGGTGTGGAATGCCAGTCTCTTCTGAATTGCCCTCTGAGGAAACCTGTCTCTTCTTGATAATGCAAGAAGTTGCTTATCTAGGCACTCATCATTGTGGGGTTTGTGTCTTAGGTATCTTGGTGATACAGCAACTAGGACTGTACCATTTGCCAAGCTTTATGGATGAAATTCTTTTTGGGTGGCAACTGAAGATGCAAGTGTTTTGTTCTTTGGCGCTTCCTACAAGACAGGACTGGTTTCTCAGACACGCAGGAGAGCTCGCTATATAGCCTCTGCTATGGATAATCAGGTAAAAGTGGAAAGGAATCCAGCCTCATGCTGCATTACAGTTTGAAAAACCTTGTAGTAACAACGTGTGCCTAAATTGAACCTGGCAGCCAAAACCGCTGTGACTCCAGACTGCCACGGTGCTCCACAAAAACCCCTAAATATGTCATTTTGAGCAGAAAGCCTTTTTGCAGGTAGGAAGTCTGAGAGGGAACAGTTTTCCTTGGAAGCATAATGTGCCATTTCTTTCCATCAAAAGTAAAACCTCTGCCACTGAATACCATTGAAGTTTCACCTGTATTTTTGCGAGGCAGAAAGATTCACCTCTAACTTTGTCCTCTAACTCTCAAGGCAGCATAGGGCAGTGAAGTCTTGCAATCTTCTGGAAGAAGCTGCAGTCTTGCAATCTCAGGAGCAGGCTGATGGTTTTAGGGTACTATTTAATGATTGCATTCAAATGGAGATAACAATAAATAAGAAGACTGTAATAGAATGGACAAGTCTGAAGCAAGTTGCGATATTTCAAACTGTTTAAGTGGTCATATTTCAGCTCACAGTGTAAGGAGATGGAAATAGAAAGCATCTGAAAAAACGATGTACTGTGAAGTACATCCTTTTTGCATGTGCATAACTCATACCTCTAAAGCAACCATTGTATCTAAAATAAAATCTTTTGAGGTTCCAAGTGCAGAAAGACACTGTTATTATAAGCATCTGTGAGCTTCAAAAGCCATTACAGAACAGCCATATTGCAAGGAATGTAAAAACCAGATTTTGTGCCTCATTAATACTTTCCTGTTTTGTTTTTTTCCTGGCCTGCAGAGGGACTCTTGATGTGTTTTGGACTTATTTCGCTTTACATAACCAACTAAATATTCACTGCCATAGGGACATTTCCCTCAACGCATATGTGTGCCCCAACTTTCAGGTTCTGGAGACAGCTGCATTCTAACCCAGGAAATATTATTTATTTCTTTGTTTACAGGAAGTGGAACTGCTCCAGGTGGAGATGATGAAATGACCACCAGAAATGAATGGCTGTTTCTGAAGAGGAACTATTTTAGTGAACTATTTTACATTTCTAAAAAACTTTGAGTTTATGAAAACAAGGACTCTCACCAAATTCTAGTAGACAGAGTATATGTACTAGCTAAATGTAATATTTAATCTGGATTTTATGGTAGATGGAAACAGGTTGGCTTAAATATAAGAACAGGAAAAAGATGAGACAGCAAGAAGCTGTTCCTTAATGTCTGAGTTTCCTCTTTAAATAACGCCATTGCTTTCAGATTGAGCTACAGCTTCACCAGCTGAAATCTCTGTGTAAACACACAAACCAGCTACTGAAGGTTGAGACCACTGGTCCATTATTCTTCAGTTATCTGCTGTGAAGATTTCTTGCACCATCTGCTGAAACACTGTGTACAGACATTGAATCCTGTCCCGAGTCCTGTTTGAGATGCAGGCTGGTTCCACGTGATAATTCTGTGCAGCCTGCAGGGAGTAAATGAAACAGCTCTATGCTGGTACGAAACATCCCTATGGTATCCAATGCCATTTAGGCTTGGAATCCAAGTTTTACTACATATAATATACTTCACAGGCCCAAGGGGTAGGAGGAGAGTAATAAAGCAAAGATAGGCGTATCAAGACTAAAGAATTTCCCGGCTGGAAATTCCCACATTGGTGATTGTCCCGCCTGCAGTGAGCAGCAATGTGGTGTTTGCCTTTGACCAGTTATAATCGAGACTATTTGTTGGCCAGTATATACACATCTCTGGTGTCCTGCAGAGCTGCAAAGGGCAGCTGTGTGGTCCTCAGTCATGTGAAACTTAACCAAAGACCACTAAGGTCCAATAGCAGACATTCCCCTTAGACTTGACCCAGGAGTGATTATACAACACAAAAGAGGGAACCTGTTATCCCCTCTCCAAGTGCCTCTTTCTTAATTGTTTAAAGAAAGCAGTCTTAAAAAAAAAAAAAAAAAAAGAAAAACTATGAAAAAAGAGTACAGCCTAATAAGCTCATGCAAAAACAGGAGAACCAGGCTTAATTACAGATATCAGTCTGTCTTTGGGAGCAGTGAAACTGGTGACTCCAATCACACCAGGGAGATGGGTTGTCCTGGTCTGTCTCAACCTTTCATTTCCCAGGAGTTTTCCAAGACAGGGCAAAAGGTATCTTCTCTGATGGACATATTAGCATCAGCTAAAGCTATGTTTAAGCACCTGGAACAGCCAAACATGACTACTTTGATAACAAAAGCATTTATTAACTTAGCAGCGAAACTTCTGTTTCTTCTATGACTATTTGCACTGCAATCTAGTACTAGACACAGTCAAACCCTGAGCGGACAATCTCCTTGGAACAATTAGATATGAGAAGGAAGAAAACTATTTGACTATTTGTTTCACAATTCATTTGCAGGAGTTAAAAAACACGAGAAACGAGGAGGAGCCAAACAGTAGGTAAGACTGCCACTGTTTAACTCCCATGTCCAAGGTGCTCCAAGGAGCCAATGGAATAACATAGTTAATACAGAACAAAAGTGATCACAAATACTTTTTTTTTCCTCCAGGAGTAGGTAACAACAGATAAAATAAATAAATATTAACTGTCCAAAGACTCTTGTCTTCCAATCTTTCTGCAGGTAATTTTATGACTGCAATGTTGTGGCATGACCCATAGAAATCATTTAACTGTAAACCTGGTCATCAGTGTAAACAACATTTATTTGATATTTCCCAGGAAGATCCTTGGACCTTAGAAACAATTTTTCAGAGCTCCTCTCCTCAGTTACGCTTGGAAGCACACGGATTAATTAGAATAAGGTTATTTCATGCCTGAAACATCATCCTGATACACTACAGCAACTCTTACAACACCCTTGTGATCTACGGTATCAGTACACCTGCCACGCATTTACTTTTTGAGTGATTGCCTACAGTGAAGATGAAAAAAGTTTCTGTGAATCTGTGCACTAAACCAAATACCCGCTGTTGCTGCTACATGTACTAATGCACATGGCAGAACATCCCAGATCCCTTCCATTAACATCTGTGCATGTGCATGTGCCTGTACAGGCACAAAAATATAAATATTTATGTAAAGGGATGTAAGAATTAATAGTCTTTCGTTTTCTCTTTTCATTGTAATTTAGCACTGCCTATTTTAAGACAAACTAGAAATTATTCATCTAGCTCTGACACCATGGGAAATTCATGTCTTTGAGTGTGTACCCAAACTCACATACCTGTGATAAAACCCCGAATGTTCTTTGGGTTTATTTCTGTCATTTCCACACATTTTCTTGCATCCCTGCCTCCCAGCCAGAGACAGAAACACAGGTAAGATTGTTGGAAAAATGTAGGGACTACCTCTTTTTGTTTCCTCCTAAGTGAGCCCTAGTTTGGCAAATGTCCTCAAGACATTTCCAAAACTTTTGACAATCACATGATTCGGATCAGCATAAACATGTGCACTTTAAGGGAGGCATCTGCTTCAAAGCCCACCTAAACACAGTAGCTTTTCAAAGCTTTAGCATTTGCTGTTTGAAGTTGTGAGATAGGTGCTATCTTTAAAAGTTTATGGAAGGCTTTGAACACAGGCCCCAGTGTCATACACAGGAGGAAAATACCACACAAAGACGGGGAAACAGGAATGCAGTCTCCAGGATACTGCCAGAATTTCTTCCACCCTCATTATCCCTGTCAATGTGTGCCATGCCCAGTGCTGGGTGCCACACGCTGTGAAGGTGGGGGTCCGAAAGAAGACTGTCAAGGGGAAAACATCGGCAAAGTATAAGGCTGAATGAAAAGAAGATCCACAAGCAAAGACTGCTGAGCTAAATCAGATTGTTAAGTCCAAAAAGAGAAGACCGAAGAACAGGAACAGCTTGCAGAATCAGCATTGCTAACGTCAGTAAAGAGTACTCAACCATCAGCTAGATAAACTGCTAGGAAGCAGGTACTGATGGATGGTATCGCCCTCAGGGGAAGAAAGGACCAGATAACTTCCACCCTAGTGATTTTGTAACCATACTGACAGATCTCCACCTGCATTGGTTCACAGTGTAGTTTCCTCCGTTGCCTTTTTTCTTTCTTTTTTTTTTTTCTTTTTCAATCAAATAAATAAATAAGTCTGCAATGCAAAAAGGAGCAGCTTCAACAGGATAGATTGAGAATGTGAGAAGGAATGGTTCACCCCATAAAAAGGATTTGGGGGGGCATTTTCTGAATAACTAGGATATATACAATCAAAACATTACCAAGATAATATAAATATAGCCCAGGTAAGTATATAGAATATAAGGCTTCAAATGAAAGCAAGTAACAATCTATACTGCCAAATGAAAGAAGTCCAGAGAAAGAGCCTGAGCCCTGATCATCCACAATGCTAAATAGTTATTTTGCTCCCTGGGTTTCTTTTGGTTCTCTAACAGTCTCTCTCCAATGGAAATCTGCTATGGAAAGACCTAGCCCTAAACAGTGTGGACCCTGAACAGCGTGGACAGCATGCAACTGTACCACAAGACTTTAATGATAAGGATCAGTTCTGGCCTTTTTTCCTTCATCGCTGTTGACAGCTGCTGTGACCTTCTCACTTGTTTGGTGCATGACAGAAAAATTCCTTTTAAACGTAGGCCTTTTCTTTTTCTTATTATTTTGAAAAGTTGGAAATAAACAAAAGCCAATTCCAAATAAGTAGTTTCAGTTTTCAAATGCATCTCCTCAAGTTGGCTTAGCCCAGTATTTCAGACTTAGGGATATAGATATATAGATATATATATACTGGGTTGTTTGTTTGTTCCATTGTTAAACTCAAAAAAGGATAAAATTAATCACTGATTTACATAGACCTTGTCTTCAAAGACCTTTCTATCAACAACCTGTGACAGCCTGCTTGTGGAAATGCAGAGCCTGTGTCTTCAAAACAACACATTACTTATTTTCTCCTCAAAGCAGTTAAAGTGAAACTTAAATCAATAGCAGAGTTTGCTCACACACGTGGGGCTCTGGGCCTCTCTAAGCTCACCTCTGACAAGTGGAAGTGGCTCATAGAGCCTGTAGGGTCTGTGCTCTG
The DNA here is from genome assembly GCA_013398855.1 of Mohoua ochrocephala. Taxonomy (NCBI): domain Eukaryota; kingdom Metazoa; phylum Chordata; class Aves; order Passeriformes; family Acanthizidae; genus Mohoua; species Mohoua ochrocephala. Next base: position 197,311 of record VZTA01013360.1, read on the forward strand.
CAGAGTGCAATGCCCTACAAGGCCCTGAGCTGACACCACACTGGCAATCTTTGATACAGAAAGCTATTTTCATTTCTAGGCTGCCTGTTTTAAGTGCCCACTGAGTCCTTTAAAGCGAACTCTGGTACCTCTGCATCGTGCTGAAGCCATTCCTGCAGCCCCTTGCTGTCCTGTGTTTTGGGCTCTCCAACATCTACCCTGGGCAGCCCCTCTTGGCCTGCCTCGAAACTCTCCCTTCCTGTGGTAATTTCAGTTTTTTTCCTCCAGCCTTGGGAGGAATAACACCTTCTAGGCTGACTGAGGATAGCTGGGTGGGTGGATAGCTTCTTCCCTGGAGCAAAGATGGGAAAAAGAGAACAAAATCTTCCACAAACCCATGTGATTAATGCTGCCTTATCTATATAATAAATCACTTGTCCTTAGCTCTTTAAAAGTTTAATTCTTTAAAAAGGCACCTATAGCCTCCTTTTATTTAACCCATTGTATTCAGACAGGCAATTCAAAGCTGAACAGAGAAAAAACATGCCATCTTTAAAGTAATTCCTGTTCAGATGTCAAGATTTTCCTTGCTGATTGTAACAAATGCTGTGATATCATGTATAACAGCAGTTAGCTTGCCCATCTTCTTTTTTTTATTATCAGACTTTCTGGTGTACTGATGCTGCAAATACCTAATCAGCTCATATCTTGCCCCATTTTTCATGAGCCTGAAAAGTGAGACTCTTTCTCATCTCTTTCAAGTCAAGGCTAGGGCTTGAAATTGGTATTAATGGCTTCCAAAGGAAAGTGCATGCAAGCTCTGTGAAACTGGAAAACATCCCAACGGGGAACTGGAGGGAGAAACAAATGAGAAAATAAGGAAGGAGATGAAACATTCTTTAATGATATCCTGAAAAAGAAAAGAAAAATTCTGTCTCCTTGGGGGCACGGTCCTTTGGGGAGAATGTAAGCACAACTACAGACTCTTCCAGCAAACATCTTCTTCACTAGTACATGCTCTGAGATTGCTTTCAAGTCGGCTGCTTCCCAGGAGCTAAGCACTAAGTGAGTCCCCTTGATGTGCACGGATGTTTTGACAGGCGTGGGCGCTCCCAGGGGGAATCAGACAGGAACCTCCAGGCAGCTGGGGCTGCACTTTGCAACCACTGACGGTGGAGAGAGGGTTCTGGTTGTGCCCCAGCCGGGCTGAAGGCACCCATGGGCCACGGGGTGGACACAGGCACCTCACCCACACCTCAGTGCCCCTGGTACTGAAACTGAGAGGGTGCTCAGGAGCATTTCATTTATTGACTTAGCTTCTGGAGAGAGGCGATGGGCTGATTCAGTACACCAGGTCATGTGTTCTTCGGTTCACAGGAGGTGTTAGATGAGATACAGAGATACAGAGTGGAGCTCAGGCCCATGAAGCTTTGGAGGGTGAGTTAATATGCAATAACACTGCTCTAGTGAATTTTGGGCACCAAAGGAAGGAAAGAAAAAAGAAATCTATGCAGCAGAGCATCTTTCAGAGGCTCCTTAGGAAAACAGGCCATCTGGCTTCACTGCAGTGCATTTGTTAACTCTCCAGCCTACTACTGTTCCCCTGCTGGGTGACACATGCTGAATCTGTCACACAACTAGGACAAAATTATAAATAAACAATGCTGCATTCAAATAAAACAGAACTTTCCTGCAGTAGGCTTATAGGAAGAAAAACGAAGTCAAGAGGCAAATCCTTGTTCTTTTGTGTGCAGGATAGTAGGTCCCTCACTCAGCGCTGGAAAAGATACGTGGATCTCTCCCTGGAGGAAGGTGCCTTTTGTTGAGTGCTGCTCCTCATAAGTGTTGCAGAGGCAGACCCAAAGGCATTATGGACAGCGACCACTTGGGATTTTTGGGATCTCAACCACTGTCATGGGCCTGTTTTGCTCTTCACTGGCACGTGGTGAGAAACAGCTTGCAGTGCTCCAGGGCTTAAGAGAAATGAAGGTACTGGGGAAGCAGAGAGGTGAAGTCTAATATCAAGTTAGTAGGAAGAATGGGAAGGGGAGATTCCAGTAAAGCAGCTGGAGTATGGGATTGCACTTGCACCATCGTTTGTGGGGATTTCGTATGCTGTCTAAGATACTGAGCAGTCCTCTCCTTTTCTCTTAAATAATCAGAGATCTTCTCCAGCATTGAGAGACTTGTGGATATGAGAAACCCATCTGAACTGCAAAATCCATGTAAGCCAAGATGCAACATAAATATTTAGGACTTCTCGACTCTCGGTCATGGCCCCGTTCAGAAAAAAAGCTGAAGAAAACTTACATGCCAGGTCCCTGGCAGTCAATTCCATCCATAAGCCAGGCCTTGTATGCCTGTGAACTGTATGGCAGTGTAGTGATAGTTCATACTGACACCTCCCGGGAAAGACAGAGGAAACTTTCCATAGGCCTTCGAGTCAAAAGGCCACGTTAACATTGGCTGCAAGCCACCATTCTCTGTAAGCAAAAGCTTTCTCTAGGCTGAAAAGGTAGCAGGCCACGCTAACTGGGATATTCTTCTATTTTTTTCATCCCTTAAGTCTATATCATTCAATGCCTGAACAAATAATATTGTGAAATGGTGCAAAATTGTTGCAAGCTAGATTTCCCAGTGGAGGTGGCACATTTGCACAGGCTGCAGTGTTCAAAGGCCAAAAGCTGGGTTGTTAAAAGATTAAAGACTTCTTCTATTTCAATCTTCAAAAAAACAAACACCCAGTCGGTCTGGTTTTGCCCAGTTCAATGTTCTGCAGCTTATTTGAAGTCATAGTATACGAGTGGAATTGCTTTGGATTCACGTTCATGGGAGTGAGAGATAAGCCGGGCTCACGGGGGTGAACAGATGTGACCTGAGGCATAATTAAGGTCGGGGTATGCGTGAGTGTGGATGTGCATGCACAAAACACACAGCTAGGAATCCTCTCCTCCACGTACGCAACCCCACACAAAAGGCTGTATCAGTTGTTTAAAAATAGAAAATTAGGAAGAAAGCTATAGGAGCTGCTGAGACTGCTGTGCCATCCCACGGAAAATCCCAGCTGCTTTCAGAGCAGCGTGCCGTCCAAAGGGATGGCCTGCTACTCTACCCAGTACTGGCTCCAGGTTTCTGCCCACTAAAGCCAATCACAAGGTCACAGAGAAAATGGAAAGGTCATGATCGTACAAGCAGTCCTGCGAAAGTCAGGGGAGAGAGGCAGGACTGGCAGTATTGGCAACAGAAGGGACTTTGATGAACACAAGGCTGTTGTAGGATGTCACCCTCATTTTGACCTCCTTTAGACCCATTTGTTTCAGGAGAAACTCCCACAGGGTCACTGGAATGACACACTCATCCAAGCTTCCCAGAAAACCCAGACAGGGTTAACCCATGCCCAAGCACCAACAGCACACCCATGCCCAAGTTTCAGATGAACATTTTTTAATACTAGCCACTCTTCAAAATTTCTGTGAAATTCAGACTTGGAAACATCACAAGCTCCCTCCCGCGCTGATAATCTCCAAAGACCACAATAAAAAATCTGGTAAGAAATTTACACCTCCCCGTTGTCTACATTAGGAGTTCTGCATCCAGCTCTGGGGTCCCCAGCACAGGCAGGACACAGACGTGCTGCGGCGAGCCCAAAGGAGGGCCGTCAGGTTGGTTACAAGGATGGAACACCTCTCCTGTGAGGAAAGGCTAAGAGAATTGTGTTTGTTCAGCCTGGAAAAGAGGTGGCTTTGGTGTGACCTAATTATGGCCTTCCAGTACCTGAAGCAGGTCTACAACAAGGCTGGAGAGGGGCATTTTACAGAAACATGTAGGGACAGGAGAAGGGGGAATGGGTTCAGACTGAGAGTAGGTTTAGATTAGATATTAGGAAAAAAATTCTACAGCGTGCGTGTGGTGAGGCATTGGAACAGGTTGTCCAGAGAAGTTGTAAATGCCCCATTCCTGGAAGTGTTCAAGGCCAGGCTGGATGGGGCTCTGAGCAACTCGGTCTAGTGAAAGGTGTCCCTGCCCATGGCAGGGGGTTGGAACGAGGTGATCTTTAAGGAAATGTTCAGACCTGAAGGTAATGAGGCACATTGATAGGAAACAAGTTGCTTGTCACCTGGAAACAAAGCAGAGTGGGCAAAGGGGAGCCTGGGCAGGAGCAGAACTGGAGCATGAAGCCTACAGTACAGGACAATAAATATGTTTTAACTTTAACCAGATACTGACAAAAGAAAAACATTCTGCTCCACTTCAAGCACATGGAAGAGTCATGCAAAAGCCAAGAATGACCATGCTCTTCCACAATGTGACAATCAAATGGCTCATTCTGCACTTGGGTACCTCCACAGCCACCATCAGGTCCCGGAGATACAGCGTAGTTCTTTTGGACTGGTGTGCTCACATCCCGAAAAGGGATTTCAATACAGCCCTTTGAACGGTGATTTACTTGTCACTTGGGCCAATGAGAGGATTTACCCCACCAAGTCCTTGAGACTCTCCCTGCTCATAGGAGCAACATTTGAGCAGAAGCTCAGATCCAGCAAACCATGTTCAGGGATGTATGCACACAATTAAACCCACGCTCTGACTGGGGCTCCTTGCGTGCCTCCTGCTGCTGCCAGGGAGTGTCCCTGAAAGGAATTCATTTGGTTTTCCCACAAGGAGCCAGGACTCAAACTTCCCCTGAGCTGTTGTGAGTGTGGCAGCACTCGCCCCGCTCTTGCATACCAGACAAGCCAGGCAGCAGCTCCTGTCAGTGCTGGAGTTTTATATCTTTACCACACCAGAGGCTCCTTGCGTGCAGCCTGACTGCCGAGAGCCAAGGCTGCTTTCCATTATTCAGGTCAGAGTTCGCTCTCTGGTCTATAGGGAATCAGACTCCAGGATCAAACACTTCTCTCTGTTTGGCGTTGCTCCAACAGACGTGCAAGGGAATTTTGTTTGTGTAGAGACAGATTTGTCCCTGGGTTCCCCCCGGGAAAGCTGCACAGCATGCTCTGGAAACCATGAGCAACGGGCATTCTTGTTGGAGCGAATTACATTTGCCAGATTTAATTTATTCAAATAAGAAACATATTCATCCGTTTCCCACTATACATTGTTTGTAAAATCAGTGGCGCAGCATCTCCCGAAAGTCATGAGCCAACTGCTGCACATGACCTGCTCTGGGATTCAGGCTGCAACAGGAAACTGGGCTTGGAGCAAGAATTCGCTCTTAAATGAACTTTTGTAACTGGATCTACGTTGTGAAATATTTGGATATTGAGCAATGGAAGAATGTGGAACATAAACAATATCAACTTCTTCCTTTGAGCATTAGCAAGCTTCAGCAAGCAGGCTGGGTTCTGCTTTGGTACGAGGCACACAAGGAGGCTGGTGAGGAAGCAGGGCTTGCTGGGGTGCCTTTGTCACATGCTGGTTAGATTGCACTCCTTGCCTCCTGGTAGCCATTCCTCTAGTTACTATTGTGGGTGAAGCATTTGCAAGTGAAAATTGATAACAGTGCCTTTTGCTCCTCAAGTCTCCATGACAATACGTTCTTTCCTGCCTATCATTTTGCTAGGAAGTAGGATTTGACTGCTCAGAGAGTGGGTTTGTGTCATCCACCACATCTGGATGTTCTGCTCAGAGAAATCTAATTTAATCAGGGATTACTTGAATGTCCTACTGAGCCCCACTAGGATTTGACTTGCAGGCAAAGAAAAGAGGGCATGCTCTTTATTGGCTCTAATTCAGTAATGGCCCAAAGCTGCAGGGAGTCAGCTCAGACCTCAACAAAATATATTGCTGCTTCACCAAAGAGAGCAGAAGAACACCATGCCCTTCTGGAAGCAATTCTGAGCCAGCAGCTCAATACAATAAAGAAAGCCCTATTTATTTTTTTCCAAGTAGCATCCATAAACTTTTTTCTACAAATGCTGCAGATTTTTGAATTATACAAATTATACCTATCAACAGTAGATTTGATCTGTTCAAGGGTGGCTTGACAAGAAAAGCCTCAAGCAAGAGTAGGACACTGCGCTGCTTGGAAGAAGAGACTCAGTTAAAGAAATCTCTTCAGCCAGGCTCAGTGCCACAGCTTGAAACCAGTTATGAGTTTTAGTGTCATCACAGAGCTGCAGTGACATCTTTAAATAGCGCACTGACCTTCAGGATGGTCTTCCCAAGGATACCTCCCCCTTTTACCCCATCCCTTGTAATGGTCTGCGTGGTCACTCTGGCCCACAAGTCTGCCCACCGCACCCTCACTATCCCTAAGGAGTAGTAAATCAGCAGTGATGAAGACGATGTGGCTGTGTCACTGTGCAGCTGTAATTCAGTGATTTCTGAGGACGCTGACATGTAAACTGGGCAGCACAGATCCCACTGGAGACATGCCACCCCAGAGGTGCCCTAGATCCCATGAGGGTTATGGCTGTCCTGAAGCCCCTTCACAATTAATCCATTGGGTTTGCCATTATGAGGTAAGTGAAAGCTGGTGTGGGCACACCACTGAGCCATAGCCCCAGGTTATATGCCCAAGATATGTAAGAAGTATGCTTAAATTTAAAACATCACCTCAAAAAAAACCTGGGAGCAAACTGATCGTGATTCTTCACTGATTCACTTCATACTGATTCACCTAGGCTCAAGATTAACAAAGCACTCAATCCATTGCTTTTCTTGCATCTGAGCCTCAAGGAGCTCTAATCCTGAAGAGCTTGTGTCCAAGTGTACCGTAAGAGACAAAGGGGTGAGGGCACATGAGCAGTGAATCCTAGAGGTGGATCCAGTGAGCAATGGCCTCAGCAGCTGCCCAGCCTGTCTCTGAGGCACTGTGGTGCAGAGTCTGAAGGGGCAGTAAGTGCAAACTTGCAGATACGTGGGGAGAAATCCTTCTCAGCCAAGAAGCAGCATGAAAATCCATGGCTGGGCTCTTTGTGGAGACATGCACAGGTGAGAATGTGCAGATGCTGACAGTCAAGCCTGAAGTGGATGCAACTCTCTCATGCCTGAAATTAGGCAGCAGCTGAAGAGCTTTGGCAAGGTGGTGGCCTACAGCTGTACAAACTGGAGGAAGAAGTCTCATCGAGATCTCACAACATTTCAGCTTTCAGCTTCCAAGCATACTTATTCTCATCTCTGTTTATATACAGAGTTGAGGGGTGGCACTGACTTAGGTTATCCCATCTCCACTGACCATGGATTTGCCTCTGCCACACTTAAGCACTCTGCCCTGAGCCAGCAAACCACTTCTGCATGTTTGTCTTTAAGCAGGTGAGCAGTCCCATTACCTTCGTGGCTCCTGTATGATACATTCTTTAATGGATCTACTGTTACCACAGTTATCTCTACTACTTTTCATCTCATTTATTTTCTCGTCAGTTCCTGGCCTTTTCCCCTAACCCTCTCAGTTTTCTGATAACATATGTACTTTTAAGTGTTACATCTCTTTGCTTCTCCGAGCTTGTATGTGCATAGACCTTTAATTCACAGTGAAAGGGTATCCAATAATTAACCAGTGTTGCAGTATCGCTTCCTTCTTTCTTATTAAGGGAAGACAGATCTCTGTTTCATAAACCTACACCATCGCCATGGTACTCCAGAATGTACTCATTAAGAAGAATTATACAGACAATTAAAGATTGTCATTTAATTTCTCCTTTTTATTCATGGTTAGGAATGTGAATGAACTAAACATGTAAGTTAATGACACGGTTTTGTATGGATGTTTTGTCTGGCATATTTTGCCAGACAGCTTCCCTGTTGCAAGAAACACTGAAATTAATTATCTTATTTTCCTCATTAGTTATCACAGATGAATAATTTCTAGACATTTAACATATCTGGTATGGATCTAGCAGCTAAATTTCATACCCAGCACAACAATATTCAACAGAGATATTGTTTGGTAGGGGGATGTTTTTGTTTGTGCATTCAGCCTTGCCTCCACTGATCTAAAATTAGATCTTTTCTGGACTTCAGTGTTGTATAAAAACTGGACTGAAAAATAGGAGCCAGTATCTCTTTGGTGTCTGGTGACCACCCTCGAGCCAGGTTTTTTGATAACACGTTGAAGCTCCGTTCCTATCACAGGCTAAGATGTCCATATCCATCCCTCTCTGCCATTTTACCCCTAATCCTGATCTGTGCCTGGTGCTTCACAGGTCTCTGAATGCATAAAAAGCATTGACTTTGCAGGTCACTACCCCAGCATATTCTTCTTCCATGTAGTTACCCATTTGACTTGCAATCTTGCTGCTGTTTCCAGTTGCAACCCTGAAGTTTGTAAACTCCTCCAGTGCACTGCAGCATGCAAAGAAATGTCCTTCCTCCCCCTCCTCACCCCCATTTATCAGGTGCTCACACTTGTCCACTAAAAGAACTGAAAGAATAGGTTTGCTTACAACAACAAATTCTCAGACCCGCTCCGTACGAGAGTAACAGTGGGATGGTTTTGTGACCACGAGTCCAGGCATGGAGGACATCAGACCAGCGACCAACAGGAGGCAAGTGGCCAGAAAAGTGGTTGCTGGAGTCTCAACTGGTGGAAAGCTCTGTAGTTTGGCCATATATCAAGTATACAAACTTGGTGGATCAGAGATAGAAGTGACAGTAATAAATTCCCTTAAAAACATTGTGCATCAAAACTGGCGGCTGTTTTGTTTGGGGTTTTTAAAATTTATTTGAAAGTAAATCTTTATTTCCTTGCCAGAGCAATGCCAAGTTTTTGTTCCATAAGATTTCAGTTTCTTTTAGGAAGTACTGTGGAGATGAATGATGGGATCCCTGGTGTGTGGCTTCTGTGGCATTACATTTTACAACTAATGACCAGATCAGTTTCTATACTGATTTCATTATTTACTATTGCTATTACTATTTAATCCCTAGCCATGCTATATGAAGCAGGCGTCCAGGGCCAGGAAGTGCTAGTTGGGGAGGGTAATATGCGCCTTTCTCAGCCTGCTCATCAAATCTACCCTTTTAAAATTGCTTACGGATAGTTTTTCGAGGAGCACCCAGTGAGAGGTCTGGGATAGATGGTTTTAAGCCCTATATTTGCTCATTCAGTGCTTCCTGCCTGGACTCAGCTGTGTTGAGAAGCAGCAGAGGTGACTCAGAGGTTTGGACATGGCTTGTAATTTCAGTTCACACAACCCACAGGCAAACGACTTCTTTTTCCACATTATTACTGAGTTATTCTACAGCGAATCTTAATGACCCACAATGAAATGCCTCCCTACACCAAGCACGGAAAACCACTCTCCACAAATTCCCCATTTTCTTTCTCTTGCCTCTATTAAAATAATTAATCACGTGGGGGAAAAGCGCACACAGGCTTGCTGTGAGGTCACAGTGAAATGATACATCACAAAGGCCATAAAAACACTATAAACATGAAATTACCAGTAGTGTTAAAAAACCCCCAAAACCTCCAGAAAATAAACCACAGAAGAAGTGAGAACTTCCACTGACACACAGTATTAGTATTTGCCAAATGAGGGACTTCAGCAGGGAGCACAAGGGCTGTGCAGGAGGGTTTTTGGCAGTCAGGAGGCAAGCAGCAGTTGATGCTGGAGAGAGGGAAATCCTTTGCCCCAACTCGTGTTGAGAGAAGGCATGCTGCAGCCTCACTAGGGCTTGCATGGCATCCTCTGCCAAATGGTGGTGTCAGTGCAAGCGACGGCTGTGCTTGTCCCGTGTCACCCAGGAGGGTCCTGAAGGACATAACCAGGAAAGCTGTTGCCTGACGCTCACACTGTTTCTCAGCTTAACATCTCCATGCACTAGTAAGCCAACTTTTCTGCTAGGCTAACAGGGAATTGCAGCACCCAGGCTTAGTGAGTACAAGTGCCCATTGTTGTTGAAGTAGGTCAGGGAAGAGCAAGCTGCCAGGTTGGACGCGCTGTGCCAGTGCAGGTGAAATCTGCTCCTCTCCCAGCTCCTGCTGTTCCCAGGAAAGGCACGGCGGACGCTCACAAGCGAGCTTCTGACAGTGCTGTGCTGCTGCCAAATGATCTTCCCCCACAAGCACAGGCGAGGTCAGAAAAGGGAGTGAAGGTGTTTGCCTGAAGCAGAGGTGGTCACCGCATCTGACCCGGGGCTTCTCAAAGAGGACCCTGAGCCTGGGGCATTGACGCTGCGCTGTGCAGTGAGGAAGGACTTGTCCATTTGCCTGCAATCAGAGCCATGTTCACTGCCCAGTGATGGAGCAGTGGAACCCTGCTGTCCCTGTCTGCCTGCTGAGTTCTGCCACCCCACTCAGCTCTGGCTCGGAGTCTGCCTGCAGGGGAATTGGACTGGACAGTCTGCAAAACAAAAAAATACACGGAACACCGCTGCAGTGACAATGCATTCAAATGCCCACACTCAGATGAGAAAATATATCATCTGCTGATGGAAATACCATTTTCTTCTGTATGCTAGGGCCGTCTCACATAATTCAGAGGTTAAGGTGGGAATAATCCAAGGGACTGGTATAACCTAATACTACCAGAGCCAGAGTTAGAATTTCATGCATGGAAAAGAAAATTGATTCTATCTAAATATATTTCTTCTTATAAACCTGGTTCTTCTCTAGTAGGCCTTGAGGAAAGCAGGAATAATACTAGAGCAAATCTCTCTATTGCAGGTGCTGACTCGAGGTGCTAGGTCAGGAATATTTAGTAAGATAGCCTTTAAAGTATGAAAGCGCACAGCAGCTTAAAAACAGATATAATAAGTAACAGGACACGATATTTGCAATCATTTCTTTATTACATCATGTTTCATCATTTGCTCTAATTGAGTTTTGCAGTTTTGATCACGTCTGCTTTCTAATTTTCTCCCTCTAGTCTGTCAAGAAAAAAGGATGATATGGTAACAAGAACAAAATTAAGATTCTGTGGCTATGTAAATCAGCATGGACTAAGTTACAAATAAATACAAATATGCATGATTTACAGGAAGGAGAAAATGTGCTCAGAATGCAAACTGCAGCAAAATTTCTGATCGTAGTATAAACCTGGAGTCTTATCCCCCTGGAGTGTGGAACTCTAACAGGAATAGGCAACAAAGTTCACTCTGCGAAAAGAGTTTTAATTGAAGAAATACAGAAGCAGAGGAGAAACTACTGATGAAATGATAGTGCATCCCCAAAGGAACTTCTACTGGGGATAAACTAAAAGGAGTTAACTGTTTGGATAGAATCCAAATAAACTTTATGTTTCATATTACTTGTTTCTTTTTGCACCAGGGGAAAGAAAAAAAGCCAACCAGAGTTTTTACCTTATTAATGGAAATCAATTAGAAACAGTCCAAAAATCAAACAGAAGCCAAGTGAAATGCAGAGCTGACTAGAAGCTCTGAAGGAAATGTTCTTTGTCTTAACTAGGCTATTAGAAAACAAAATATAGAAGGAGTAAGAGCTTCAAAGAAATGCAGTGGACCAGGTCCAAATCCCAGCAACACACTGGGCTGGAAAAGATTCACTGGACCGTCTAATTTATTTAACACTTTCAATTCCTAAAAGTGCACCAGTTATAAAAAGTACAGCATATATTAAAAACCACATTGCATTTCCTTGAAATTAATGAATGGCTGCTAAATTTGAGCTCCTCTTTTCTATTAAAAAACCACTTAGTATAACCAGAAGCTAAATAGTTTGGGTTACTCAAAGCAGGGGAATGCAAACAAAAGAAATCTTGGGCGCTGAAAGATTAAGAGTAAGAATGGCTATTGAAAGAAAGAAAAGTTACTCATACAATTTCATGTTTAATTCTGCTAGATATTTCTTTGTTTCTTGTAAATGCAAGTTCTGTCCTACTTTTAAGGGTAAAATGCTGAAGTTAAGGTGCAGTCCCTCCGCAAGACAGAGCTAATGTCACTCTATGTCCCACACTGTGTCAGAGCCAGCTTTATTAAGCCAACTACTCGTGTGAATCCTGAGATGGGGGTGTGAAAATGAGGGAAGGAATGCTTCAGCTTTCCTGCCAAGGTGTCTAAAGGCAATAGAGAAGAAGTCTTCTCCTCTCCCATTCCACAGTGATTTTTCCTGCCTCCCTCCTGTTGCATCCTCTGCACCTGCAGGAAGATGGCTTCTAATATCTCAAGGCTCAGAGCTGTATCCCCTTAAGAAGGAAATCAAGAGCTAATTCTCAATCAGTGTAAACTGGCTTGGGTGCACTGGCTGCACTGGGGTTTCACAAACTAAACCAACACTCTGGAGAGGATACAGAGCATTTCAAATCCTTTAAAAACATTTTGAAAAGATAGCAAACTTATAGATACGTGTGGTATGTGTGAAGAGGGTGAAGTCTGAGGATGAAGAAGATGAGTCAGCCCACAGAGCAGTGGGGTCAGGAAACACACCTCGTGCATTCACACAGGGATGTACCCACACAGCCACACAGGTCTGTTTTCTGTGTTACTGACAGCATCACGTCTGCTTTGAGCTCAGGCTGGGACATGAGCTCAAGTGACCTGAATTCCCCGCAAAGGGGGAAAACTTTGTGCCATGATCCACAAATCAGCCAGAACCTGCGCACTGGGCTTTACCCAGCAAAAAAAACTGTGAAAAAACCCTGGAAAACTGTGACTGGCTCTCAGGGCCCCACTGATGGCCAGCAGGACAGAGGAAAGGGGAAACTTGCACTGTCTGCAGATGAACAGGAGACTTTCCTCTCTATTGCTGCCAAGCCAGCACTTTTCATCAACATCCAATCAGCGCCAGAAATTCCTTAAAAGAAAAAAAAGAAGCTCTTTGGAGCAGAGTCCTTTTGTGTATCATCCCAGAGCACAAAGGGGCCCCTAGCTCTCAGGAGGGCCTCTTAGGTACTGGCTCAGTATCACAAACTGTAATAATGAAAATAATTTATAGCATTATTTTTGTAAGTAGGGATTTTCCCTGTCTTTCTCTCCCTCTGGAACTTGCCAGTTTAGAGGTGAAGACAATGGCTTCTTCGTTACTGCTGGAAAAGGAGAAAAAGAGAAAGGATTTTTGTTGTTGTTGTTATTGGAGGAGATACCAAAGAAATGAAAAAGTGTTTATATTCCCATAGGCCTTTGTGTAGCTGTGAGCGTCTCAAAGGCAAGACAGGAGCTTGAGAATACACAGAGATGTAAAATGTAAAATCCAGGCTCAGCTTTAGCCTCTCTGCTGTGCAGAGACAAAGCACCAGTCAAAATATCTGTGTCAGCGAGTGTTTGCATGTACAGGTGAAAGCAAGAGAGATAAGAAGATGCAGGGAAATAGAAGAAGAGAGAGGGAGAAAATGGATGGTTACTAGGGAGGGACTAGAAAAGGGAAAAAGAGATATATTTTGTCACAATACATTTTCTTATAACTGGTGCAAATATTTCACTTATGGCGCTTCTGTGGAAAAATGATATTAAACCAAATATTTAGAAAAGAGGAATTTCAGTATTTACCTTCTTTTTAATGCAACCTAAACCCTCAGTTCTGTCTTGGAATCTGAGTTTTACTCCTGTCACGTACTAGAGTAGAAAGCAGGAAAAAATCTAACAGATAATGAAATGAAGGAGAAAAGAAGCTATAACATAAATGAAGGGGGGAAATTGCAAATCTGAAAATTTTGATAATTTTTGTTTCTGACAAAATGTATATATCATTGAGCAAAAAAAGTGTTCCTGTTAAAAACTAACATTACTCTCAATTATTCTGCACAGTGCCAGGCTCATTTTTCAATGACATCTTGTTATTATTATATATTACATTCATTACAGGAGAGCCCAGAGGTTCTCAAGCTTCTGTCATGCTGAGTAAGTACAATATTTAGGAAAGATTATCCTCATCTTAAAGAACTGACAAGTTGACTAGGGACAGGATGCAGCAAGCAGGCAAAGAACATAAGGGAAGATGGAAAGGAGGAATAAGGAATGGGACCATGGTGAGAACATGAGTAGCCCAGCTGGAGGGATTTACCACATATTTCACAAGCACCTCCTCCTTTGACTTGTATACAAACAAGCCATGGGTTCTGGTGTGTCCCCTAGAAGTCACCTTCTCCATGATCAGTGAGGACAGTGGGACTGAAAAGGGAGCTGAGGGTGGTTGGCTCCCCATTGATACAAGAAGTGAGGTGGAGTTCCACCAAACAGCACAGAAGTCACTGCCAGGGAACAGGTCAGCTCTGAAGCAATCACCCACTGGAGAAAGGCCGGAGAATGGGTTAAGCAGAGATACAGCATAATTCCTCCTTACACATGAGTACCTTTCCAAAACATCCAATGAATTGAGAAATGCAGCAACTTGTAGGCACAAGAGCAACACATCTAAGGCCCCAAGAACTTTGGAATTGCCCTCCATTAGCCACAGCCTCCTGCCTCCCTGCTCACTCATGCCTGTCACTTACATTAGAAGCACAGTTGTCATGGACAGAAGGGCTTTCAAGTCTGTCAGCACGGTTGTGCCAAGCTCTCAGTTGGTCTGTGGTAGGTGGTTTAGTGGCCCCAACGCTGAGACTTTTACTCTAATTCCCCTATATAACTTTGCATGGTGTGAGGAGGAGAGACTCAGTTTCCCCATCCACACCGGGCTTTTTTTTTATCCAAAAGTTCACAAACCGAGACCCTCCTTTCATGTCCATTTTTGTTGTATTGACCTCAGAAGTGTCATCTATTAAGTATGAAGCTGCTACTCATTTCTCCCCGAGGATGGAGCCATGCTGTACTTGTTTATAGAAATCCATGCCTGCTCCTCACTCCAAGTGCCATGAAAGGCTGAGGACTCTTCCTTCTTCAGCCTTTGACAGCAGCGCACCTGTACCAGCAAGGCGCCACCATGCCTAGTGCATGTCAGGCAGCACCTTCTCCTGCACTGAGACAAAAGAAGTGGGAGGTCTCATCGCCATTCACCAGCACTGAACCTTTGCTGTCTCCCCATGGGCAAAGGACAACCACTGCTGGCTGCTTTGGAAGCAATCCTTTGTCTGCTAACTAGAAAGAACTGCAGCTGCATGCAGCGACAGCACTGATACCGGCTGTTCAGAGACAGCTCTTTTACAGAAGGGAAATTCTATCATTTACTGCTCTGGGCTATTTTCAGGAAAATATCTGCTAAGGAACTTTCCACTATGAGTAAAAGGTCTAGAAAATGTCTCCCCAACCTCCGTTATTTATATTAAAGTATGCTGACACATGCTCTTGTGACTTTCTCAAGACTTGAGAAAGACAAAATTAAATAAAAAAAGTATAGCAATTTAACCTCTTTTTTTTTTTAAAACAATGACTCAGAGTATGTGTGAAAGAAAACGTTTTATGGCATTTGTCTGAGATTTCCCATGGTTGGTAAAACTCCCCCAGTACTAACTGCTTAGAGTATCACTGTCCAGAAATTTTAGCATTAGCAGATTTATGTCTTTTCCATTACCTGCAGCAATAAACTGCCCTAAAAAAAATCCTCTTGTTCCCTAACTACAAATTGAATTTCAATAAATGTATGTAATATAGCCACAGGAAAGCACAAGGCAGAGTTGTATGCAGTCTTAAAATTTTATATGCATTTCTCATTGCCCCAGAAGTTTGATCAGATGCTGTCCAATATTAATGTATCTGTACTCCCTGGGCTAGAAAAGCAAAATACACCTGAGTCAAAACCTTCTGCTGTAGTCAAATTAAAGGCATAAAAAAATGGAATGACAAGTGGAAGAACTACAATGGGCTTGTGGCCTTCAAATTCCCTGGCTGGCTGGCTAGTAATAGGAGAACCTTGGCCTAAACTCAAACAGCTTCAGGGTTGTCATAAATTGGAAGAAGGATCTTGGGGATACGCTGACATAGGTGGCATATTTCTAATTTCTTCAGCCTTGCTCATGAGATTATACAGCCTTGTCGCATGACAAGTCCCGTCTCCTATATTGAGATTGGGTGAATTTGCTGCTCCAAAGAGAAGATGATTCAGTGGCTTTCTGCTCCCTTTATACCTGCAGTCTAATATAAAGCAACCCAGGGGAACTGGGCTTTTAATGCCCAGTGACTGAGTGCTATTAAATTAGTTACATCTGCCCATTAAACTCCCAACCTCACCTGTGGCAATTCCTCACCTTTGAAAGGTTACTATTATTCTCATCATTATCTGTGTCCTGGTAGAGGCTGAATAACCACAGAGCTTTAGCATTTTTTTTTGATAGACATCAATCTTTAGTGTGTAACAGAGAGCTCAAATGGCTTCAAAGGTTCAATGCAGGCCCACTTGCAGGCACAGTCCCACTGATACCTGTGAGTCTGTGGTGGTTAAGTAAGAGAAGGATATGTGTGTGCATCATCAGTACTTCAGAGGTGTGGGCTGAGCACTGTCCCACTTCTCCTTTCTCCCTTCCTCACAACAGAGCATGTTCTCAGTAAAGCTTTGGCAAGAGGCTCCCAACCTGTGATCTGTGCTGAGGGGTTATCAGTTGGTCTGTGAAACTGATGTCCAACAAAAACGTTTTAAACTTATGAACTCCTCTGGCTTCATGGGTGGTCTGGAAAAAGAAGGTGGAAACTGTTTGAGAACCAGTGGTTTAGGCAACAAACTCCCACTGACATCAGAACGGGCTGTGGTGAGGACTAAGCACAAGTACAGCCAGGCACAAAGGTCCCGCAAATGCACACAGCTTTTATTTGGTCAAGACTCATCATTGTCCTGCTACCAAAATGGTGATCACGGTCCTGCCCTGCACCATGCAAACAATATACAAACAATGTCAGCAGACAATTCTGTGCATTTCCAGTCATAGCTTTTCTGAGGATTTGGCTGTGCCAGAGGTGGCACCGAAGTCCACAGGACAAGCAAATGAACCACTTCTTATGCTGAATATGATGGTAAACCACAGTGTCTGTGACCACTTTTCTTCCAAAAGTGAGCACGAAAACAGTCATCTGTGTTTGTGGACAAGGCTCCTTCGCTTCACCATCTGCAGCATCGCATCCATCTTGGCAGTAATAAGTTGGCAATGACCGGCAGCAGAAGGTGCTTCTGGCATCACTGGACAGCATTTCAACAGCTCCTGGGGAGCAGGACAGCAATGACACCACTGTCACCATTGGTTGCAAGAGAATCAATACTGAAGGTAACATTTGGCACTTCAGGACTAGCTTTTTACTGGTGGACGTGAGATAATCAACGTTGACCTCTAGCATGGAGATAGTCCAGCATTCCCTTTCAGAAAATGTGGTGGTGTGTATCAGGCTCCACAAGTGCAGGTAAATCCTGACTTCTAATGGCTGCTACTACACATAGCGCTTTCAAAATGATTTATTGACAATAACCCAGTAGGTTCCCCCCTGGATTTTCAAAGGATTTCGTGACATCTTTTCTCCTTGATTCACACATATGTCTGGTATTTCTTTGGCCAAAGAAAGATCAGTTTGGCTCAGTTTTGACCAACCTACTTGAGTTTTGCAAGTAATAAGAGCTCATGCATTAAACCCCAAAGCTCACAGGTTCAGTCCCCACTGGCTGAATCTTTGTGACATGTGGCCTTAAATTTCTAACAAGTACAAGGCAAGGATATGGACTAGATGCCACTACTGAAGGTAGAGTCATAACTCAAGAGCTTCTAGGAGGCAGAATGTCTTAATGACACAACTGAGAACATAAGAGACTGACCTCAGAAAGTGAAATAAATGAGCCTGCCTGCCACATTTTCACTTAAAGAAGTCAGGTATGATTAGAAATAAATGGAGATTCACCTTGGAGCAATATATAATTTAATACAACAAACACATTTTGAGCAGAGAATACAAAGCTGAAAATTACTCAGGGTGGAGAGAAAATGATAATAAATTATGCAAATCTATAGGCAGAGAGACTAATACCAAATATCATAGAAAATCACAGCACCATGTGTGAACAGAGCTCCAATAACATGCAGTGGTGCGTTGGGACAACCTGTGGACAAAAGAAGGTTCTGACATGCCAGGTTTGGTCAGAGAAGGTGGCCAAAGCAGATCATATGGGATGGTCATACAAAATAAAACCCAACAGTGCTGCCATGGTGTGAGCACTGAAAAGGTCACATTCCCCAAATGAAGCGCTGTGTGGTGGCCACTGTGCTGCTCTGAAACCAGAATGCCATGAAAAGGCACCTCAAATGGGTGCAAACTGCAGCTTACTGCCCTTTTCTGCCTGCAGCTGGCCCTAGTGCCAGCACGGCAGACAGAAGAGCAAATAACACTATTTGAAAGCTTTCCAGCTAGGGCTAGATTTTAGTGCAATGCAATTTAAAACACAATAATCTAGGGCTGTAAGCGACAGTTTGGTCCGATTTTTAAGAGGAGCACTTTAAGATTTGCAAACCCTTGGTTGTATCCAGGTAGTTTCCGCAAGCAGTTATGTGTTCAGGAAGGCAAATAATATCCCAACCAAGTCGGGACAAGCTGGTAGTAAACTAAACTACACTTAGATTATTGATGATGACGAAAATGCAACTTGGTTCGTCTTTAGTGAGGAGATGGAATCTTTAATACCTTCTTACAGCCTTTTGCAACTATTTCTGCCTCTGCCAGAGCCAGGCAATTAAATCTGCAGCTCAGTCTTTTCTTTACTAAGCTCTGTCACATTTTCTAGACATTCTGGTGAAAGGAGCCTGCAAAGAGGAATTCCAAACTTCTGCCAGTCAATCCTGTATAGAATTACTAAGCTCTGCCTCCTCCAGATTCTATAAAATTAAAAGCATTTATGCCGTCCCTGACTTGATGCCTGCAAACAGACGATATGCCTGGATCAAGCATGTTTCTGAGTTGCAACATGTACTATACAAAATGATGATATTAAAGAAGAGCTGATAGATATGAGTCTTGTCAGCTGCATTGTTCACCCTGTTCTCCTGAAGTAATTGTGGATTCACAGTGGAGATTTGCACTTAGCTTCCCTTGTATTATCTGTGGCAGCTTTCACTTTCTTTCAACAGAAATTTCATGACCGTTGTGGGGAAAAAAAGGTGCAGCCTGGGATGGCAACGCATCAGATATCTCGTAGCAGCAATCAACAGCAGTTGTTGTGCAATAAGTAATGACTAACCAGCTTGGCTGTGCTGTGCATTCCGTAATATGTTGCCACAGCCTCCACTCTCTGAGATGGACTGTAAACCACCTGCTTGGGATCATGCTCAAGGAGGTTGTGGTTCGCACCTTTTCTTGTTCTCGTTATTGCTCATGTCATTAGATGAGATTCATTTGATACCAATACTTGTGCTCGTTAAAATCTTTGTGACTAGAATATGGTACAGTATCAGAATTTTAATGCCTCATATATTCTCTGAGAGATGATGGCAATAAACGCTACTGCTTTGACCTTCTCTGGGTTTTATAATTTGATTCACTGATCATCTCCATTCGTTCATCTCCATTTGTGCCCATATAGAGAATGAAGAGCCAGAGAAGAACTATAGTTACCAACAGACAAAAATATTTACAAAAGTTAATGTCCCCTATTTGTAAGCAAATCAACAGTTTATAGCCTTTCATCATCTGCATTAAGCATTAATATCCTGCCTTTTCCTTGAGACAGGGATTGCTGTGGGGAGGCAGAATGGCAGTGCACGGATTCTTTAGTGTTACAGGAACACTACGAAGCAGCCTGGTAACTATACATACCTGTGACAGTACTTGCAGTGAGGAACGGGAAAAAGGGCTTCTTGTTCAGTGCTCTTTACTAGGGGGACCTTAAAAGAATTTCTAGGATTTTATTTTGGGTGATCATGAAGGTGTAGCAGTGACCAATTAACCCGATCACTGCCAAGATTTCCTCAAGCTTTCTTTATAGCTGGCCCCCTATTACTGTATGTAGACAGTAGGATACAAAAGGTCCTCAGAACAGGGATATCCAGGTGAAGATGTGTTAGGCATACTGCCAGACCTCAGCCACCAAACTCAGGAACTTATTTTAGAAGCCTAGATTAGACTCATCTCCCCACAGCTCCCTGGGTAGAAAGACAGAACATTTTAGGACTCATTTGGCCCATTTTAGACATCAACCCAAGTTTTCTGTATAGGCAGTGAACTGAAGGAGCTCTTTCAGAAGATGATCTATAGCACCTGAATAAGACAAATACGCTGGATGGCTGGCTGGAAGAAGCTGTCTCTCTCTCTCCTTTGCTTGTTGAGGGAGAGCAACCCTTCCATATAAGCTCCTAAACTGGGAGCTTAAAACTAGGCAGCGTGCTTACCTCCCCTACTCAAAACACTTGACCTGGATGCTCCTGGGAGGTGAAAATGGAATGTTGTCTGGTGCATACTCCCTGCAACAGCAACTTGTGATTTGAGGGGGTGTTTCTTTCACAGGCTCACTGACTTGAGGGAGTTCACCTGATTTCTAGCACAGATTCGGGTGTGGTGTTTGAAATGGAATTGCTTGAGCTTGTCCATAAAGAACAAGAAGACTTCAGTGAGAAGTGTGATAGAATCATTTATTTTTTTACCTATTTCCTTTTATAAACATCTACTTTTCAGCAGGCAGATTATGAAATGAGTCCCCATTTGCTCCTGCACTCTGCCGTGCCTTGGTACAGCAGAAGGACTGTACATGGGGGTTCCTTACTCCATGAATCTCCTATGAATTCCAGCACTAGATAGATAAAGCTGCCATGAAAGACCGACTTTTTTTCACCTGTCACCTGTAAGAATTTACTCATCTAGCTTTGGGCAGGGATTTTTACAGGTCACCAGTACATCAAAAATACATCAGCACTAAGACATGGCCCAATTTAGCCTCATACCCAAGCCAGAGCTCTTTTGGGAACAGACAAAGAACCTGCCCAAAGCAGCATCCTGATGAAGGGAGGTAAAACACTTCTGATGGCTGCTGGCTTTGTGATTGACAGAGTGCAGGAGAGCTGGAATGGCTGCTGCTCTTCCTTCAGGGTCACTGTGGGAAGGCGTGGCTGGTGGCTACTACTCTCAGGTGAAGCCATGGAGTGGTGGTCATCACCCCATCCTCCCAGCTTCCTGGCTGCAGGAGCAGAAATTCCAACTTCTCTCTACACTCCCCTGCCCTACTCTCCTTCTTCTTGCCTTCCTCTTCAGGTGTGCCCTAACCAACCTCCAGCCCCTGAACCGTGGGGTGAGAACTCTTGCTTCTGGGAAGCCTTTGTAAGCTCTGGCCACAACTTTAGAAAAAGCATTCAACTTTAGAAAAAGCATTTAGGGATGGTCTATTGATGGCATGTAGCAGCCTTCATGTTATACTCACCAGGAGAATTGGTACACTGTGGGTTAGGCAACCTGGTGTCTCAAAAGCAGACTTTTGTTTGTCTGTTCTTCCTTTCTGCAGCCAGGCAGTGCCATCTGTGCAGGTACTTAACTGATGGCACCTGCCAGCAGAGTGCACCACAAAATCACTGCTGCGGTCTCCAAACCCCTGAAATCTCCCCAGAGCACGAGGGAGCTCACCTGCAATGGCAAGAGGCTGGCAAGGATGTGGGCTGGCTGGCACCAAAAGGGTTACACTACTGGCTCTGAAATAAAAGTAAACTGGGGAGAAGGTATAAGGACACATGTCTTCAAAAACGATTGCTAAAACAGGATAATTGGGGAAACTCCTTCTGTCTAGAAAAGCAGCAGTGAAATTAAGGATTCAGTGGCATATTCCTTGTATCCACTCCAGACTGATCCGTGTGAGACAGATCCACAGACAGGTTAGGACGGACCAGGCAGCAGGATGCTCAGTGAGAGGAACTGACAGCTTTAGCAGGAGAAGATTGGTCCCCAGGCAGTTTCAGGGTGATATGACAGGTCAAAGCACCAATGCAGAGACAAACATGACTTCACACTCAAAGATATTTAGAAGCTGTTGTCCAGTACAGTATTTAATTTGACATCATTGTGAAGCAGCAAGAGAACAGTCATGGTGTTACTTTCCATCACAACATAGTTTTATCCTGATTGGGCCAAACCTAAGGTAAGTACCACTGACAAAAAACTAAAACCTTGCAGGAACAGAAGAAAAGAAGGACGTCCCCTGTCCAGTCAGAGACATAAAATTACCTGTATAAAAGCCAACTATATCAGGTTAGGCATTTTTTTACTGGATTTGTGTTTTGTTTGTTGGTGGGGTTTTTTCCTTAATCCTGTATGTGTACAGGCAACTACAAGAACAGGTGTTGCCTTGTTTTACTGAAATGTCTCAAAATTACACTTTTTACAAGTTTACCTAAATATCTGCTTGTTTAGCAGGAAAATGTGAGATTCTTTTCTCCCTCTTGTTGGAAAGGAGATATGAGATGCCATTTCAGTAACTTCTCTGGTTGTGTTTTACAAGTGCAAATTCATTCAAATGTCAATGGCAATACTTAATTTCCTATATATTGGACTACGTATATAGCATTTTCCAGACATAATTCTGGAACTTCTGAGCAGGAGGTGAGGAATTCTGAAGTCAGGTGGTGTTTTGACTTACTAGTTGGAGGAAAACAAGGATATGAGAGGTGCCCAAGCAAATATTCCTGCTTCAACTTGAGAATGGAGGACCCATGAAAAAGAGAAAATATCTCAGCTTTAATTTGGGCCATGGGTGAGGTGAAATAAGAGGACAGAATTTTGACCTTTCTTGCTTGGGAGGGGCTGAGTTGACTTGTCGGGCAGTGAGTGATCATTCAGCACGGAAGAAATAAATTTGAGTAGCCCGCAGAAAGATTATTTGAGAACAACTATCTGCAAAAGCCTGAAAAGCAAGGTCAAACTCTCTTTAGACATACAACGGTGTGAATCCAGAGCAGCTCCAGTTGAAGCAGACTGAGTTATGCACTGATGTAAATGAGATCAGACATAACTTGCTGTCAACACAGTCAAATTTTAAGTTGATCAAAGAACAAAATCTTCCCTTGTGTATATTCAGAATTTATCTGATGACTGTAGACAGATTTAGATGGAAATATTTCCTCCAAGGAATTCAATAAGTCCAAGTAACTTCTCAGCGTGAGAAGGAATAAGTCAGGTTTTTTATAAAGGGAACACTAAATCAGAAAATATGTGGCCGTTTTAAAAATCATAGAACAACTTCTTTGCAGTCTGTTGAGCTGTGTATCACTTCCAGTGATTACATTTTCAGTCACTGCTGATGCACTGAATGCAGCATGACTACTTCATAGATTGTTTTACAGGAGCTGGAGTGCTGGACAGGATGGAGGAGGATTTTATGCCAACGCTGGCTAGAATGGGAGCTGTCAAACCTTGTCCTTTTATTTTCCCTTCATCTTGTTCAACTACATCAACTCTGTTTATTTCAGATTAAATGCTGCAATATTGTCATTAAACATTGGCATTAACACTGGAAACCCAGTCTGCTGCCGTGGTTGGCAGTGCCAACACAAGCTAATCATTCAATACCTCTGAGGTCTTTTACTTCCATCTTTTTCTTTTGAACTCCAGCAAGCTGCTTTCAGATCCTGGCATTCCAGACATCTTGTTCAAATCCAGGTGAAAACACAGCACAGGGGCCTCGTGCCTGCCAGGATTACTGAAATGCTAAATGATGTTCATGGTACTGCCCCTCACCGGTTTGCCATCATGCCCCAGTTCTGCTGAGGAGGGCTCGTCCATGGAGGTGAGAAGGTCGCCTGGTTTGGCAAACTTCAAACCCATCAGCTGGATTTGCTAGGCAGGAGTGTGGGCGATTATCAAAACTCCCAGCTGCCTGCACAACAAACATTGCTGGTGATGACTGTTCCAAGCTGGCCCAGTTTTCCTGTTGGAAGACACCAGTCTAAAATTGGGGAACACAGTTGTTGCCTAGGCAAGATCTAGATGAAGCAGTGCTATTGTAGACCGTAAGCATTGTGTCTGGCATCCAAATAACTTTGCCAAAGGCCAGTCCCATCTCACTCTCCCTATCCTAACCATCTCATAAATGGTGCCTCAACACTACAAAATCTCTGTAACTTTGTGCTTTTTATCCGAATTTCACTTCACCACTGCACTTTGATTTCTTGATTAGTTCTTCTGAGGGTCATCATGCCAATAAGCCAGGAATACAAGCAGAATAGGAATAAAGAATCTCTTTACTGGACACATACCTGTTCCCAAGACAGCAGCAGATGTGTGTACAGTTTTCCAGCACAACACAGTCTTTGAGCATGTTCTAAATGTTTGGTCTCTTCTCATCCATTTGTGGGTCAGAGGTCTAGGGGTACCTCAAGTTATCCTGTCTCTTCCTTCGGCAGCTTTCTTTTCTGTAACATGGTCCACAGAAGCCCTTGCTTAGATATGCAAATTTATTTTATATTAGACAGGTTCTAGAATAAAGTCAAGGAACAGCAGTAAGAACATAAAGCAGAAATCAGAACCCTTCTTTTCATCCAAGCGCCCAAACTACAGGGTGATTCCTGCACCGCTTCTCTCTTGACCTGGTTCAGTGATCCACAGATATCTCTTGTCACAGTTACTCAGCCCCAAGGAGAGGTTTAGGGAACGCTGGCACTAAGCTAAGTTAGAAACCTGGTAAAATAAATCATACTGGTGCTAGGACAGAAGTCGTGGATTTGAATCTGCTAAACAAAAATCGAACCTAGGTCTACCATCTACTGAAAAGCACTCTAGCTCCTACCTAAGCCACCCAAAAGTTTGCATAAAAATGTGCAAAACCACTTCTCTTTGAAAATACGAGGCCTACATTTGAAACTTTGGAAGATGAGACCTGCATTTGGGACATTACAGATGTCCAGGGCTATTTTCAGGACACCATCTTGAAATGCTTATTTTGGTGGCTTCTGAAAGTAACTGTGGCAAGAGCAATGAGCAGCTTGGAGAGCTTGTTGTCAGGCCATGATGCCCCTTTCAGTCAACTTGAAAAGAAATTATAATGCCTAAATTAAATGTCTGTAACAAATGACCTACTTATCAGGCTGTGCAGAGGCTACCTAGTGAATATGTCGTGTCATACCCTGGGGTCTTGCTGGCCCTTGCACCTCTTTGTACCCTGGTTTCCTTTGCATGGAAAGCAGGTTTGGGCAGACAGCACATTCCCAGTTCTTGCTCCAAAATTGTATTGGGATGTGATTGGTATAAATAAAACCAGGGAGTTCGGAAATTCTTTCACTGTTCTAGAAACGAAGCCTTCAACCATCATGTCTATTTATATTCATGGCTTATATAGCAAGGGGGGCTGCTCTGGGAAGCTTCTCTGAATTAATTACAGACACAGGTAAGCAGTTAGGTCACTGCAGCTGCTAGTTTTGATACGACCCCCAGGTCTGAGGCTAAGGGGCAGTATAAAACCTGTGCAGAAAACATAGATTTCTACAGGAGATGTTGTATTTGCATTTTTCTATTCATTATCCTTTGCCTTCTTCGCTGCCTGAAATGCTGCGATACCAAAATCATGCAAATATGATTGATTTGGGTTATCAGGGAGTGCATTGGGAAGGAGACTGAGTGTCCATCATGGCAGGTCTAGTGGATTTGGTAGTAAATGGGATGTTTTTTGTCACAGAAGCTGAAAGCACCCTGTGGCTGCTGTGGGCTGTGCCTACAAGGCACGATTGTGTGTGTGCTCTGGCATGTGGGTGTGATGGTAAGTGTTCACAGCTGCATGCATGAAGAAAACCAGCCCTGGGCAGGCTTCACTTCTTGCTGCCAGATGTTTTTTCACTTCTGTCAAATTTTCCTGCTCTTGAGAACCAGAAAGGGGACTCGGGGTACTTCTCAGCTGCTCTCAGGAGCAGGAGGTGAAAGCTCTGTGCCTTAAGGAGGGGCACTGAGCTCTACTGAACAGCTCCTTGACAGCAGGAGATTGGATAGGATTTGAGTGAGGCCCATGACTCCCGTCCTGGGCCAGCAAAAAACCAAGAAAAAGACAGCTATGGCTATTCTGGAAATCAGGAAGACAATGCCCCTGTGGCTTAACACACTCCCACTGTCATCAAGTGACCTCCGGGATGTGCACCATCCTTCATCTGGAGAACATAAAGGCTAGAGCTGAGCTTTCCCCAGCTGCCCAAGCTTCAGCCTCTCTGAGAAGATCATGTACCACATTGCCAGCTTGCACTAACCCCTATCAGCATTAGTACCTGATCTGGAAAGCTTTTCTTTTACGACTGACCTGGCAGGCACACCTGCAGCACACCATATGGTCCCCACCCCATAATAATTACCAGCATTCTCTACCCATTTTCCAAGAAATGAGCAATTCCATTTCCCATTATAAAACTGACCAACAGCCTGTTCCCTACAGCCTGCCCAGCCCCTGTCTCACATCCCTACCCACCTTCATGTGCCTCACGCCGCCTGCTCCTCTGTGCGCTGCCCTTCTGGGTGAGGAGAAGGATTCCTGCACTAACGCTATTAGGAGATGTCTTGGAAAACATGTGCAGTATAGTAGTATTTCTCAATGCAGAAAAATCAGACACTGGCAGCATGTCCTCACCTGACACTGCAAGAATTCAAAAGCTCTTAGATATGCTGATTAAAAGGCACATCTGGAAGCCACTTAGTTCAAAGCCCTGTTTACAGTAGGACCGCTGCTTATGCTAGATCAAGTCAGCTGTGACTACTGATCTGCTTCTCCATTTTCCTACAGTCTGCATTAAGCTCAAGTTAAAGCTCATTCTCTCCTCTGTTCCTTCAGATTTTTTAATATGCCCACCACCACTGCCACTCTGTATTCTCCAGGCTTCTGCTGCTTCTGTGCTCCTTCCGCAGTTTCCTTTCATGTTGTCCAGCCATTATCAGATTTTTTTCCCATTACAGTCAGGATGGCATTTGAACTGATGCACATCTTTGTTCCTTGAAAAACAAAGCACGGTGTTTCCTGCCCTCCTACAGACCACAGGACACTGCAAGCACCTGCCTTGAGTGTATTCTCTGAAATTTTGGTGAAAGTTTTTTTGGACAGACATACATGACTTAATGGAAAGGTTTCTCCTCTTGTTCTTCTTTCTCTAATGAACAGGGTTAAGCAAAGAAAAAACAGTCAGTTGTGACTTGCCCAGAACCTTCGAGGCCATGTACAATAGATTTCTTCCCCATATCTCTTAAATAGTTTATACAGACCGTAAAGACATGAATAACACAATAACCGCTGCTCAGACTGATACAGCTTCAGGGAAATCACTGGGAATACAAGCAGCAGAAGACACGCCTATACAATCTCTGGAACTAAATTTAGACAGAGCTGTATCTCTGCCTAATTGTTCAACCCATTTCCTCCTCTCACAGTGGAACAAGGATTCCTTCTGGAGCAGATGGATCACGTTCAGTGTCTTCTGTTTCGCTTTTCCCCTAGGAAAAACATCTTTTCCAACTGCTGGCCTTCTGCCTATTCTTTCTGAATACACCTCCAGACAGGCCTGTCAGAACTGGCTCCCTTTGGAGCAGAGAGTTTTGCTGTGTTACACTGCAATCCATGACACCCAGTCAGCTGTTCAGTTTATATTGGAAGGATCCCAAGAATGACCAGTCCCACTGTACTACCTCAAACCAGCCTGGCTTTTTAACATGGCTTCAAAAGGCACATGAAAGATTCTCTATTAGATGAAATAGGATACAAAATAGAGGAAGACTTCAGGTGCAACATCCTAACTGTGCAGCCTGAGAGTTCTCTTGGGATGGTTTTTCTCATCAAGTGTTGCAGTATCCAGCATGCTGGACCAAAATGCTTGGTCCCACCATCAGCATACTGATAGGAGAAGTGAAAATAAACTTCTGGTTTACGAGTGGCAGGCTCTTGAATATGAAAATCACTCCACTTAAACAACTAAACAAAGTTTGCAATTTGGGTTGAAATAGGGTTGCTGATAAGGTAGCTTATTAACCCCATTATTAAATAATGAAGTTAGGCTGATTACACAGTTGAGCTGAGTTGAGTTGACCAGATGGCTGCTTGACTCTGAAAGGAGGAGTCCAGTTCATTCATCTCTCCTCTCCTTTCTTCCTTTTTGCCCTCACCATGACTGCTTAACCTGCTCCCTTCCTTATACTGGCCTTAGTGCTCCTCCGACTGCATGCCGAGCAAGCTCAGCTCACTGATATAGTAAAAAAACTAATTTGAGGAAAAAAACCCACCAAACATCACCCAAAGAGTTTTATGACCACTTTCAAGTTGAAAGAACTTAGTACAGGGTCAGAAGACAGTGACAGCAACTCTTAACAGAAAAAGAAGTATAGCAAAGCTGGAAGGACACATATAGGGAGAGAAGTGAGAGAAAGGGAAAAAGTGGAGCTATTCCATTGCTCCATTAGGAAGAAGACATTACTAACTCTGGAGATCCTTGTGAAGACGCAATAGAGCTATTTGAGGAGACTCTGGATCCTACAAGGCTGTTGCTAGTCCCAGCAACAAAGCAGCTCACTGCTCCACCAAGGAAGGCAGAACTGAAGACGCAGACAAGTGGAAGACTGTTTTAACTTTTTATTTTAATCAGCAAATTAAATCCAGAAACATTTTCCACCAACTTTCCTCAAGAACTACTCATCTTTTTGGCATCCTCTTCTGGTGATTTCTCCCCGCTGCCACAACAGACAGCGTTAGGCTGTTGCCCCCAAACACAGGCCATAAGCTGTGGGCTGGTGCCACGTGCCACAGGGATATCAGCTATCCAAGCTAACTCTGAACTAGGATAGCTACTTGTCTGATACAATCCCGTAGGAAAAAGCTGTACTGCTTCCAGTACTCTGGTGATTTTATTTAACTATACACAGCGTTGCAGATGTCTTATTCTGAATAACTTATACTTCTATCTCATTTTGATAAATAAGTGCTCTTTCTAATAAATAAGAATGACAAGAAACACTTTTTTCTCTTGGGACTGGAAGCATTTTCATTGCATTTTTTCACGCATTCCAACTAGAAAGCTAGTATTATCTGCTGGCAAAGATTTCTGAGAAAAAACTATGTACAAAAGTCTCATCTAAAAAACGTACAAGCCATGTGGAAAAAAAAAAAAAAGAAAGAAAGAAAGAAAAATAGGGTGGGANCCAGAAATTCTTCAGTGCCTCCCAAACCTGTTGAAGTAATACAAGGACTTGAAACATCATTAAATTATATTCTGTAAAAGTGTGCAAATGATGTCTTCTTATCTTCTTGTCTGATCCCAAAATATGCATCTGCATAAATACTTTTAGGTAAAAGGCAGTGGCAAAAGCAACAACATTTTTCATTTACTTTTGATTTGAAGTTTTATTTTGTCTGCTGCACAATAGCCTGAACTTGGATACAAACAACTATACGCCACTTGCCACACACAGCTGTGCTTATGTTAGCAGACAATCCATTCATTCTCTGTCCTCTTACTGAGTTTCTTGAACACAACATATATATGACTTTGGCTCCCAGGGTAACAGCCGTGAATCTCAGAAACTGAAAGCTGCAAGAGAAATGCAAGCAGAAAGGCCACCTCGTGGGACAGAGAGGGCTAATCCTCTTTAATTGAGTTTGGATTTTCTTTCACAGTGTGTACTAGTAAATGGCTTTAGAAGCCAGAATATTCACTGAGGTGACTGTCCATGTAAGAAAATGCTGAAAGAAAGCGTATTTTCCAAAGACATGATACTTGCTGAGGTGTTTTTCTAAGTCAGGGAACAGAAACAGTACTGATGGATCTGGGTGAACCACTGCGGTGAAGCCACATGCCTCAAGTTTAAGTCCCTTCAGCAAACTCATTCTAAAGGATCCCAAGGCTAACAAATAGGAGGATTTGCACCAGCTTAATTTTAACTTTAAACAGCAAAAATTAAGCCAGACAGAGAAAACTCTTTTTATAGGTATCTCCTAAAGTAGAAAATGCATGCACACGTTTCAATGTTTACTTAAATTATAGCTGTGTGTATATAGATGAGGTAAAAATGTAGGCTGGATACCCATGAAAGAAAATTTGAATAAACAGACATGGCTGTGACTGATAACATGTTCAAAAATTATTTGTTCAGGATGTCCCAGGAGAGAGCTGTGACTATCAGACAACAGAGAAATGCATCCTCTTCTACGAGCAAAACATCAGCATTGAATTATTTTTTGAGTGAAGGAAATCCAGAAGCGTTTCCTATGCAAACAGCGAGAAAAAATGTTCACTATTTCCCAATTCCCTCCATAGTGAAAGGCCCTGAGAGGCTCTTAAAAGTGGGGTTCTGACCCAGGCAGCTAGAAAAGGTAGG
Organism: Mohoua ochrocephala; assembly: GCA_013398855.1. Taxonomy (NCBI): domain Eukaryota; kingdom Metazoa; phylum Chordata; class Aves; order Passeriformes; family Acanthizidae; genus Mohoua; species Mohoua ochrocephala. The sequence continues at coordinate 227,335 of VZTA01013360.1, forward strand.
CAGCTTAGATAAGGCAGGATGAATCTCCTTCTAGAGGTACCTTTCTGTCTCCATTAACTACAAGAGAAGTTTCCACAACCTAAACCAATGCCTGTCAAGAATCAATAGAAATCAAATCCTTGCATTTTCATTTCACTAAGAAATATGCATGACCTGGTCCACAAATATTTCTCATTGCCATGACTCTCAAAAGAGATCCTAAATCTTTTTTTAGTGTTTGCCATGTCCTTGTTTTGGAGAGTTCCTTCTAAAATATATTCAACTATATATTTGGAAATTGTTTGAAATTTGTCTAACACTGGAAAGAAAAACCAAAACCAAAACCAAAAACCAACCAAGCAAAACAGAAACAAAAAACAATGAAGGAGACATGGATTTTGTTGATGAGTAGGGTTCAGGTTTTCCAAGGCTACCAAAAATAACCCTGTCAAAACTCAAAATTAGACTCATTTTTGTAATTTCCTGAAGGGACAGGCTTTCCCACACATAATATATTTTTTCTTTGGGAAAGTGAGACCCTAGGAATGAAAGCTTGGAATGAAGAGTTGGCCAAGTACCCAGTGCTTCAGGGTACGTATGAGAAGTGTGCCTCAGTTACGCTGCAGAACAGATGCCCCGTGTCCTTACAGTTCTCCATTTCCAGGCGACCTAGGTATATTTTACATTTCCTGAAATGTGCCTGTGGCCAAACAATTCTTCACAAGTTTCCTGAGCCATTTTCCTCCCCAAAATGAGACACTATGAGAAATATGACCCAGTGCAAGGAATAAAAAAAATGGAGTGCATATGGCCACTGAACCACAGCTCACATAAATCATCGCTGTAACATTTACCAACAGTTTTTTCTCTTGGTTGAAATATTTGAGACGTTCTTTTCTTTGAAAGTTCAAGATTTTTCATGTGACAGAGAAAGCTATGTTCCCACTACTGGCAACTTTCATCCTATTCCCCATTTTGCAGTTTTGTTCCAACTTACTTGATCATTTCTAGGTGTCAGCTTCGGTATTTTACTAATGCTACAGAAGATTTTTCAGGGACCTGACTCCTGGAACCACAGGAATTCCTCAGCATTTTAGCTCTTCTGTATGAAAAATGAAGTTTCCGAATCGCATGTTATTGGACAAAAGTATGATTGGATTGTGTCCTAACAGCCTGAAAGACAGAAGAGGAATTTCATAAAACTCTGGAAAGTGATGCAAGAATGCTGGCTTGCTGCGTATTTCTGCAGTTTCTTCTCAAGGGCAAATTTCACTATTAGCTAAAGATAGCTTAGAATTAATTTTATCAGTGGAAAACAACAAGTTACCTACATGAGTAATGACCCACTGCTGGAGCTACTGGACAAGAGAAGTCAAATCCTGTGGTGGGTACTTAACTAATGAATATTACATTTCCTTTTTGAAAGAGACAATTCTCAGATTGTTGGCTAATTAATGACATCTGTAAAATGTGTTTTTCTAATTAGTAACTAAATTTAGACTATGGTTCCTCAGAGCATGCCTTCTGCATAATAATATCCCTTTAAATGATGGCTTTGTCCCATGCCTAGTTGTGCTGTGATTATCAAGCAAGAATAAAACTCTACTGGCAGGTGTTTTTGTTTCATGACAAAGAGTTGATAGCTTTGTGAATTGAAGTACTTTTTTATGGTCCCATAACTCATTCAAACCTACACTGCAGGATGACTTTGTGGTTGTGCACACACAGAAAAATGGAGATAAATTCTCGCGATGCCCTTGCTTCACCAATTCTGCAATTAAACCACATGCTGTTGAGAAACAGGAGCACACTGAAATTAATAGACCCACCTGCAAGGCTCTCCGTGTGGTGCTGCGCAGTCAGCACCTCAGACAGTATCGGGGATCTGAAGGAATGAACACACATTAAATATGACATTTCAAAGTAATACAATCCATTACAGAAGACAGTGCTGGCTTTGGAGAGAACTTGACAGACAATGAAGTGATCAAAGGGGCTTTGATATGTCTAATTTTGGCTTACACATCTGAGTTCTTCTATGGCCGATGGAGGTGATGAGAACAGTGTTCTCTTTTGTGTCTTCCTGAGGGAGGGATCAACAAATAGTTGAATAGCTTGTGCAGGCGACACATCGATAGAGCATTTTTTTCTCTATTCCTAGCTCAAATTAAATGAAAGAACAAATAGTTGCAGACTGGGAAGTAAATTTAACTGAATGCCCTTTTCTTTGGTTCTGAGCACTGAAATTTTCTAAGAGAATTAGCATTACCTTGCAAATTTTGACCCTTCAGCAGACTAATTGCCAGTATGTCTTTCAGTAGACTATGCAGTTTTGCTATTTGCTCCCCGGAAAACATGTGCCATTCTGTATTCTCACAGCACAGGTGTGCTTGACTGGGAAGGGACTTTTACATCAATAAGAAGTAATTTATGTATGTGTTATATTTGCAGTGCTTCTGTGAAGCATCGTAACAGAATTATATTGTCTCTGCCAACAATTAAGGCTAGTAATAAATTAAGTCTATTATATGGTGCTTCTTACAAAGCATGCAGTAGAATTATGAGTTAAATTGGACTAAGACACAGGTGCTTGAAAGTATCGGTTGAAATTTAAAATCTCGATGAAAAAACAAGCCACGTTGTACTACACAGAGACTTAATGCCTAATGTTCTAGCAATGTTTGATAACTTAAATGTCTACAGCAACTTCCATGACTCAGCATCAGACATTTGCAAATTAAGCAGCAGACACCCACCACAGGAATGATCAGTTTAAGGTAATGAGGTATGGCAACGGCATTGGCCCAGGTTCCCTGTGAGTGCTTTCAAATATCTTTGAAATAATTTGAGATATTCCACATGCTTATCAGATTTTTTTAGTGTGTTCTTCACAATTATAGAGGAGAAAAAGGATGATGTTATTAATAACTTGCTGTTCAGATGAACAGTGCCATGGCTGTGCAAACTAGCTGGACCTGTAAATCTATCAACAACATCCTGAGGCCGGCCATCTCAGGGGCAGGGACAGAGGGAGAGATAAAACAAGGCAAGGCTCAGGAAGCCACATGGAGGGACTCTTGGCTGCAGCCCACACAGTTCATCTCCCAGGCTCTGCGAGTATCCCCTCTGCCAAAATACTTCCCTGAGGAAATCGGGGTTGTGAGAGAGTCCTGGAAGGGCAGAAAGCCAGAAATAAAAATTTTACAGCCATTTCTTGGCTGCACTCCTGTGTTCTAGGTCCTTCCCCGAGCTAACTTAAAACAGGACTGCTTTTAACAGATGAATAACTTGTTTACTGGGACCTGGGCTTGCGGAGACATAGATCTGTGACTGTTAAGTAGAATTGCTCATCTTGTCAAAGTATATTCACTCAGACAGCTATTTTCAACAATATTTTTCTTTTTTTCATGAAGAGCCAAAAAGAAAAATTATTTGGCTCATGTGGATTTTGTCCCTTCCTAGACTCTGTATCTTTATGTGTGGAAAGACAGAGGATGGAAGAGGATCAGATTCTGCCTTTCAGGTATTTTTTGGTCTTTTTCCTTAAGACATTACTGAATCAAGGAGTCAATTTCCAGCTGAATATCTTCTGTAAAAGGTTTTAGAATCAGAAGCAGTCTTCTGAATGACTGCACCGACATCTAACACATTGCTATTCCCCACCTTACTTCAGAGCTTCAATGTGCTCTTACTGTTTAACTCTTCTGCTTTCTCTCTCAAACCTCTCTCAGGCCTGCAAGTTGGCCAGCACAATTCGGGTGAAAGATTGCTTTCATTTAGCCCAAATAGTACTCTGCCCTTCTTCCACATCTCCAGAAAATCCTCACCTTCTGCTTTGTCATTGTCTCCTCTCTCAGGATCATCAATGTTGCAGTTTCTCCCTGAGGTTATTGCTAGTTATCAGCCCTTCAAATCCTAGAAGCCACTGCTGTTCACAGGCTGCACCTCGGTCTCCTCTACCCTTGAGCAATAAGGAGCTTTTGAGGCTGTAGCTCCTCAGTCAGGAAAACAACATGCACGGAAATCACCGAGACAGACTTTTGGGGGTCAGGCATTGTGGACTGCTGGGGTGCAGTTCAGTTTTTAATGGTGTAACTCATTTGACTTCAGCATTTAATGTGAAAGGCTATGCATAGAAAACTGCCAGCAATCTATTACCTTGGGAAATACCTATTTTATATTCAGAATGAAAGATTAGTTGTAAAAATCGATGAAGATATGGCTGAATACACCCAGGCCTCATACACCCCTTTTCTTGTTAGACATATCCTTTCCTGTGCCCATGTATTTGTAAGGGACTTCATTTAGGTTTCTTCTCTGCTACAGTTCGAAAGGGAGGGAGACAAATTAGTCTCCTCTGCCTGCTTAAGACCCATTTGTGACAGGAGAGTGTTGCTATCAATTATTACTCTTCAGTCAGTTGAGGACTCTCTGATGCACAGGGTGCCAACTGCAGCATCCCAGGAGGGCACTGCTTCTCAGTCGAAAAGGCCAAAAAACAGCCTGACAGCTAGGACAGGTGTGGTGGGTTGTCCTTGGCAGGACATCAGGTGCCCACCAAGCCACTCTATCACTTCAGCTGCTCAACTGGACAGGGAGAGGAAAACACAAAAAATGAAAGGCTCATGAGTTGAGACAGAAAAAGGGAGATCATTTACTGTTTACAGTTATGGGCAAAGCAGACTCAGTTTGGGGAAATTAATTTAATTTATTGCCAATAAAATAAAGCAGGGCACTGCAAAATAAGAACAAACCTAAAAACACCTTTCCCCCCATCCCTCCCTTCTTCCTAGGCTCCCAACTCATCTACCTCCTCCTCATGAGCGGTGCAGGGGTATGGGGGAATGGGGGTCGTGCTCAGTTCACGACACTTTGCCTCTGATGTTCCTTCCTGCTCACACTCTTGCCCAGCTCCAGCATGGAGTCTCACCCACAGAAGAGAGTCCTTCATGAACTTCTCCATCATGGGTCTTTCCCATGGGCTGCAGTCTTTCATGAACCGCTCCCATGCAGGTCCCTTTCAAGTGGTGTATCCTTCGAGAACAGGGAAATCTCTGGACTGGTGCCTGGAGCACATCGTCCCGCTCGTTCACTGAGTGTTGTCGCTTTGGTGTCTGTGCATAGCTGTTTCTCTCACATGTTCTCACTCCTCTCTTCCACCATTTTTTACCCTTTATTAAATATGTTCTCTGATACAAGGTGCTACCAACATTGCCGATGAGCTCAGCTTTGGCAAGTGGTGTGTCCAACTTGGAGCCAGCAGGAACTGGCTCTGTCCAACGTGGCAGAAGCTTCTGGCATCTTCTCACAGAAGCTACCCCTGTGGCACACCCCCACACACACACTACCAAACCCTTGCCATGTAAACCCAGTAGAAATGCACAGCTGTGCTGGGATACTCTCTCATAATACTAATGTGAAGGAATTCCTTCATATTGGTCCTTATACACTACAAGAAGTGGCTGTTCAAAAATGGACGCAAAGGCAGCTGAGAAAGAACTGTGACTGCCAGCTTTGTAATCTCTGTCAAGACAGGAGGTGGCGTTATTCCCATCTTTAGTGAAACAAAATAGCTGGCACCCAAAGTAGTGACAGAGACCGTAAGTAGGGGACAATAGATCCTAGCACTTTAAGCACAGACTTCAGGGATGAATGTTAATTCATGAAATCATCTATTGAAAAAGTGGAATTGTGTGGAATTGTTTTGCAGCAGGAGTTGCTGATCCATTAGGACCACAGTGAGAAGGACACACAGACTCTGCAAAGTAACAATTAAATACTGTTTATTAGAGCTGGAAGTGCAAAGGTGTAATCGCCAGTACTGAGTGGAAGCTGCCCATGGGCTCTTTTGTTATTATCACCCGGATGAGTCTGCCCTGCACAGTTCACTGCTATGTGGATCACTGACTCCTCGATGTACAATGGTCTTCCGCTCAGCACCTCTACACTCCCCCCCTTGACCCACATGCAGTTGAATCTTTTTACAGGTATTAAGAGTTACCAATTATATTAGTAAGCTTTTTGGCTACTATAGAGATTCTTATATACAAAGCAATTCTGTGAAGAAGAATAATACAGCATAATGACAGGAAAAATAAATAGTTAAAAGAAGAAGTGCACAACAGCAACAATATCAGGACTAGGACCACCAAAGGTGTCCTGCCACCGCACTCCACCCCTCATTCCATCTCCTCTAAGGCAATGGTGGTACAAATTTCACCACATGGTCCAGTTGCTGATGGTGTGATGCAGTCAACAAGAAGTTTTGGTGCAGCTGGAGAGTAGAGGCACCCACCACTTTGTGGCAGCGATGATGACACAGACTCTCTTGCTTCCAGGGAAGAGAATCCTTCATTACACTCATGCAAGGCCTTTTACACTGTACAGCTATGCAAGGCTTTTATACTGTGCTAAAAATAGACTATCTAAAAATATTCTTGTTAGCATTCTTGTTAACTAAACAAACACACATTGGCCGCATGCCGCATCTCTTGTGTTGCTGTCCATGCATTCCTTTGACCAATTAGCACTTTGATCAGGCGTCATCCACACGAAGCTTACATAACTTGTTCTTGTCTTCAGGTGGGCTGTACATTTCCCAAAGTGCTTTTCGTGAATCATCAGTGAACAGAAGTGAACAAAGGCCTTTTACTTATCCAATAAGACTTTTCTTGTCTCTCACACTTTTTGTCTGTTGATACACACCAACCAAGAGCCATAATGTAGGACTTCACATAGAGGTTCTGCATGAGATAAAACAAAGCTGTTATTTTAGGTTACAACTCAGGAGTTTGTGTCTCCTCTAGTATGAAATTATTAATACAGCCATTAGTTCTGCACACTGACCACTATCCTCCTCCTACATTGCTTAGATGGATTATAGATGGCAGCCTTCTACCACCTCTCCCTTTTGACACACTTGTCTGATCCATCTGTGAACCAGGCATGCTGTCTCTGCTTAGAGGCAAGAGCTTCATCTGTTGGGGCTTCCCGAGCCCAGGCAGAGGCTCAACAGTTCCAGGTGTGTAGCGCACGTGGTTGGCAAAGCGAGCTGGCAGCAGCTTGTTCAAGGGGTCCCTCTCTCAGAGGAGCCCCTGCAGTGTGGTTTGGCACCTTGCCAGCTTACCACTTCTCGCCCCTGCAGTACAGCACACAGCCAAACCCACGAAGGGTGATGGACTCAGGCGCCGCTAGAGGTGAGAGATGGCCCTCAGCCGGGGAATTCCAAAAGGTGTTTTATTCGGAGGAATCTCAGTGCCAAGAGAGTGAGGGCCTCTTGGGATCCATTGAAAAAGGGGGTCTTGAGGGGGTGTGGTTACACAAAAATCAGCCAACAAGGGGAGAGGGGAACAGGGGGTTGGGTTACATCCCTATAAGGATTTACAAAACTTGATAAAGAAAAGCCTTTTATACTTGAGATGTGAGCCACCCCCGCGGTAACTCAGTCTGCACTTCTGTTTGGTCAGCTAACGCAACACAGGTGAGATTGAGCACAATATAAACCCCAGAAACAGAAGTTTTGTGGACTCCTGCCCACCACCACTCAACGGATACAGTCTGCAACCACCGAGAAGACCAGAAGAAGAGGACCAATAGGAAGTCATCGGAATCTATGGAGTGGTTAATTGGTGATATCTTTTTTCTACTTAGTCTCTTTCTTTGTTACTCTCTTTCTCTGTCCCCCTCCTCTCTCCACTCCTCCCCCATCACTCTCTCTCTATCCCTCATTTACTGTTAAATAGAATCTGTACTATTGATGTCAGCATATGGTCTTGTTTGCACCTTAACTCAGGCAGAGGCATCTGTAAGGCCCCAAACAACTCACTCGATGAGGTTTTTAAAAAGGCTTACAGTTGTTCATGCACTCTGAGTTGGATGCACGGGAGAAATTCTAACAAGATATTCTCAGGAGATCAAAACAACAAAAAAAAACTTTGTTGGCAACTTTAGAAAATCAGAGAACTTTGACAAAAAGGTTTAGAGCATCATTCAATCAACATAAAACACTTCGCAAAGCATTTACTTGGCCAAATTGATGCCTAAAGATTTTTGCTTTTATACATTTTTCATACAGTTGTAGCTTTGTAGACTGTTAATACATGGCTATATAGCTCCTAATATTTTTTCTACCCTTTCACTTAGAATAATAAGCTAACCCTCTAACACACTCCTGAAATTCTGTTTAGTCTTATTTTGAAGAAGAGAACAACTAAGAAGGACATTTTGTTTTGCAACCAGAATCTGAAAAGATCTAACGAGAAATAAGGCAAAGAAGCTCCTGGAACAATTCCAAGGGACAGACCCAAGGGGGCAACTGAATCTCCTACTGGATGTACCTGCTAGATATACTAGTTAATTAACCTTATTAAAATTGTACTAATCTGATTCTGTACATGTGCATATACCCATGTTTTGTGCACCTGAAAGCTTTCATTAAAGACTTGCTTTTATATTATCATTCTTAACACTGTTTGGAAAGGTTTTGTGTTTTATTCCAGGCAACAAAATCAGCTTCACAAACTCTAAGCCCATTTGATTTTAGGTTACTCAAAAACTCCAAGAAGAGGGAATTAGAAGAAGGACAGAGAGATAGAAAAGATACAGAAAAGCACACAGCTCCTGGATTTCAGAGGTGTTCAGATAGAAATTCCAAGAGGAGGTAGGGTCAAGATGTGTGATTGCCTCATGTTCAGTCTTAAATACCCCTTAGTCTTTCTGGGCCTTTCCCTCAGGTGGGGCTTCCACCTGAGGGCTTGGCCACTCAGAGGCTGGGCTGGCAGCAACTGCTGGGCTGAGATACAGGCTCTAGGGGTGGTGGGGGTGTACAGGGCAGGGCACTGCCTCACCAGGGCAAGGCCTGAGCTGCCCCTCACCCCACACACATATGAAATATTTTGAGCCAACAATCTCCTCCAGTCTCTCATAACCACCTCGTGGCTCGACATATTGACTGGGACCACAGTAATGATACCTTTCTTCTTGTGGCAGCAGTGTGATTGGACAGAGCAGAAAGGAAAGAAGAGGAAAGTATACAGGGAATCATATAACAATTGCTATTTCAACTATCAAAGCATGAATCTACCTTATATAAAAATTTACCTCTATGCAAGTCATTGCTCCCCACCCCATGAGTCTCTAAAATTGCAGCAATGCAAAAAAAAGGGATGATGCAATCTAGAGTCTGGGGGGAAGAGTTCATGAACCAGTCTTTTAGCTGCAGTGACCAAGGAGTCCAGCATATTGGTCCATGATTTCCTTTGTGCTTCTTGAGACAGCACTCTTCTTTGGTGAGGTTCAGCATTATCAAACTATAGACAATTTTATAAAACTGTTTTTGATATTTGCTGGACTTGTGAGCTGAGCTCCAAAATAGCATATGTCAAGCTCAGTTTAAGGGTCTCTTTGGACAAACTCTAAGGATCAATAGTTGGCCACCTTGCCTTTTTGAGTCTGTCATTTTACAGGTCCAGGTATCCCCACAACCCAAACAAATATACATGCCCCAGATTACCACACTTATCCCTCCCACCAACCAAGTTTCAGGGGGATGCCCAGAACCTGTACTCAGGAAAAGAGGAAAAGGTCAATGGGCAACACAGGAAAATTACATTCCATAAAAATTCTACTGCCTAATAGTCTGGATTGCCTCAGGTGTGGGAGTCAAAGATATGACAAAGCTCAAGTCATTCCAACCTCCTCAGTATATCATTTCAGTCAGGGTCCTAGCTTCGGACCAAATGCCTTTTCAACTTTACCAAACTCTTCAGCAGTTCTCAAACCCAAAATCTTTCTTCTTCTCTTAACTACTTATGCCTTCTTTGTCTACAGCTGGAGAGAACTTTCTAGCAGTCACTTCAGCTCCTGTCAGTCCCTTTTCTCCCTCCTTCCAGGGGCCACAGACAGTTCCACATTCCCTTCTCTGCACAATTATGCTTCACATATCACTTACCATTACTACATGCACTTCCCTCAATATAGTAATTTTATGCTTTGCTCTGAGGAGACAGGAAGAGGTAAACAAATTTGATTCCATAATCATATGAAATCCTATGTGAGCTCCCAAAACTAAATTGAAGGAGGAATCTTTCCCACCCACTGTAACAACCAAAGAAAAAGATACAAACATGTCAAAATATTGCTGGCAACAAACTTATATAAGCCATATATGAACATAAATATAAAAACATGTAATCACTCAAAGCAGTGATGAACAGAACCTTTTCAGTCCTGTCGCCACTTCACCCTCTCATGGAACACTTCCAGAAGGAGAAAACTAGGTCCCACTTGGACCTACTTCAAAGGGAGGAACTATCCACCTGGTATTCTTTTGTGTTCTCTGCCCTAGAAAGTTTTGCTGAATCTTTAATCAAACTAGCAATAACGATCTGTGAAAACAAACATAGAAGACTTCAAAAATGCAACAATCACTAACAAAACTTTTTTGGTAAAACTTATTTAAATTATCTACTACCTTAACAACACTGATGAGGATTTTTAGCACCATGTAGGCAAACTTGAGTTAGAGTAGCCAGCCATCCGTTTGAGACCTTTTGAGTTTTAGATCAAATGGTTTTTGTCTGATCTGTACATTCTGTTATGTCCTATTTTGCAAATTTGGACTCTATTAATGTAAAATTTATTATTTGTGGGTGATGTTAGAGTCGTCCTCAAGGAAAAGGATACCAGTCTCTTTTCTTTCTTGCTCACTTACCCCTCTGGCATTTGAAGCCATATTTGCTATTACAATCATTAGGTATAAGGTCTTGCTAGGATGGTTGACTAATCCAGGAGCAAACAACCATGCTCCCATACTGGGGACACTGTTCTGAAAATACAAAAATATAAACCATTTAAAATTTTTCATTTTAGAGTTTCATGTCTTGTTGCAGCTTCATCTTCGACAGATTTTCTGTTTACTGCATTGTCCAACAGTTTGTCTGTGTTCCTCTTTGTCCAGAGCTGATTTTACTCACATAATTTAGAAGTCTCTGGCTGTAGATCTCACAGCTTTGCGGGTAGTCAAAAGTCCTTTCCACTTCTGCTTAAGGAACTCTTTATTCCACGTCCGGACATACACCCAGTCTTCTGGCTGGTGAGGATATACTTGAACATTCAGGGTTATTAGTGAGACTAAAACAACAAACTTGCCAGCCAATCAGAAGGGCTGGAAGGAGGATCCGGGAAACTACAGGCCTGTCAGCCTGACCTCAGTCCCCAGCAAGGTTATGGAACAGATCATCTTAACTGTGACCACATGGCACCTACAGGATGGCCAAGGGCTCAGACCCAGCCAGCATGGATGGTCCTGCGTGACTAACCTGATCTCCTTTTATTGACCAGGTGACCTCCCTGGTGGATGCAGAGAAGGCTGTGGATGTAGTCCACCTGGACTTCAGCAAGGCCTTTGACACTGTCTCCCATAGCATACTCCTGGAAAAGCTGGCAGCACAAGGCTTGGACAGGTGCTCTCTTTGCTGGGTTAAGAACCAGCTGGACAGCCGGGCCCAGAGGGTCATGGTGAATGGTGCTGCATCCACTTGGTGGCCATTCACTAGTGGTGTTCCCCAGGGATCTGTGTTGGGCCCTGTCCTGTTTAATATCTTCATTGATGATCTGGATGAGGGGATTGAGTCCACCATCAGCAAATTTGCCGATGACACCGAGCTGGGGTGGGGGAGTGCCGATCTGCTGGATGGCTCTGCAGAAGGACCTGGACAGGCTGGATTGATGGGCTGAATCCAATGATATGAGGTTCAGCAAGACCAGATGCCAGGTCCTGCACTTTGGCCACAACAAGCCCCTGCAGCGCTACAGGTTGGGGACAGAGTGGCTGGACAGCGGCCAGGCAGAAAGGGACCTGGGGATGCTGATGGACATCAGGCTGAACATGAGCCAGCAGTGTGCCCACGTGGCCAAGAGGCCACGCTGCACGGGTAGAAAACGTGACTCTGAAGGCGCGTCATGTAAATGCTCACGTGCCCAAAAGCCGTGCCACTGAAGAACATCAGAACAATGAACAGGTAGATAAGGCTGCCAAAACTGAATTAACTCAGGTAGACTTGGACTGAGAGTGAAAGGGTGAGCTATTTATAGCCCAATGGGCCCATGAAACATCAGGGCATCTAGGCAAGGATACAACAGACACGTGGGCTCATGATCAAGGGGTGGACCTGACCACAGAGACCATCACACAGGTGTTTCACAAATGGGAAACATGTGCTGCAATCAAGGGAGCCACGCGAGTGAAGCCTCCTTGGAATAGAGGGCTGTGGCTGGGTTTCTCGTATGGTGAGGCCTGGCAAACTGACTGCACTGGACCCCTGCCATGAGCACACCAAGGCGAGAGCTACATACTCACCATGGTAGAGGCAACAACTGGCTGGCTGGCAACATACCCTGTAAACCATTGCCACCGCTCGAGACACCATCCCAGGTCTTGAGAGACACATTTTGTGGCAACATGTGTTGCCAGAGAGAATCAAATCAGACAATGGGACTCATTTTCAAAACAACCTTATAAACTCTTGGGCAAAGAAACATGGTATTGAGTGGATATATCACATTCCTTGTCACCCATAAGCCTCTGGAAAGACTGAGAGGTATAATGGACTGCTGAAGACTGTGTTAAGAGTGTTAGGTAATGGGGCATGGAAGGATTGGGATGCAAATTGAGCAGAAGCCACTTGGCTGGTTAACACTAGGGGATCTGTGAACCTCCCTGGTCCTGACCAAACAAAACCTCTACACACTGTAGGAGGAGATAAGGTCCCTGCACTACTCTTGTGGGTTAGATTTCTCAGTGAATTTCTTCCCATTTTTGTCAGGGAGACGCTGGAAGGGAGACAGCAGCTGTTCTGGGTGAGTAGTCAGCGATTACGACACAAAGGGGAGCGGTCAGTGACTGGCATTCCAATGGAGTTGCTTTGAGGTTGGAGAGTTTTTGCTGCGGGTTGGACTCTCCTGATCAGGGGGTTTTTTTGGGAATTGCTGCATAATGCTATGAAAGGTGCTGGTGATGCCCCAAGAGTTGGCTTGGGGGGTGCGTCCCTCTTCCCTGCCATTCAGGGATGGAGGAAGCAGTTGCGTGGTACTGCAGGAGTTTTGTGTATTCAGCTCCGGGACTTTGCCACGCTGCGATTAGGCGCTACAATCCAATCTGCCTGCTTTTCCTGCTTCTCCCTGCCGCTACTTAGTAGTGCTGAGACTGGTCACTGCCTGTATGGGTTTCAGGGGAATCACCTACCCCTCCTCCCTCTCGTCAGAGGCCACCATTATCCCTGCTGGGCATGAGTCACTAAAGCCTCTCTGCCTCGCCAGAGCCACCAGTGGCCCCTGCCAGCCATGGTCATAACTACACCAAAGAGGAAACAATGTTCAGTGGGTGGGAAACTTCTGTTATTGTGCTTGTTCTGTTCAGTTCTGTATATATTTTCTAGTAAAGAACTGTTACTCCTTTTCCTACACTTTTGCCTGAAAGCCCCCTAATTTTCAAAGTTATAATAATTTGGAGGGAGGGGTCTTCTTTCCATTTCAGGAAGGTTCCCACCTTCCTTAGTAGACATTTGTCTTTTAAACCAAGACATTTTTTGGTGCCTGAACAGGGGCTTGAGACGAAAAGGGTGAAAAGAGAATAACCGTTCCTGGGTAACCCATTTGTGTGTTGGACATAGAAACCTCATTAGGCATTGCCATATGTTCCAGCTTACCCCGGTTCAGTTGGCACATGACTGCGTTACGTTTTTTCCATTTGCAGGTCATTACCAAAACATGGGCCCTCCATCAAAGGACACGCCACCTACCAGGTTTATAGAATGGGTCAACTGGGTGAGGAACTCAATGCTTGTAAACCTCTTTTGGAATGTAGTAACGTGGCTATCTAACTATCACAGCCTAAGTTCATATCCTTGGGGTTTCACTAATAATGGTACCTATCGTAGGGGAGGAACACAGGGGTGTGTTTTCTCCCAACCCTTCAGCCACTTCTTCATGCCTACCACAACAGTTTTTGAAGGGTTTAAATTTCCCCTAGATGCTAAAGATACCGTACTCTTGCTTATGTGTTTGCTAAGCTTATTCAATACGGTCCATTCAGCATTTAGAGACAGGGTGGGGTTGCCTTGAGTAGCTACTCCAAAATCTGCCCCAGAGACTAGAGATGCTGCCCAGCAACCTGCCGCAGGGTCCTGGGACACTGCCCAGCACCACCACCTGCAGTCAGAGGGAAAGGTGGATAGCACAGCAGTGGAACCAACAGACGATACAACTGTTCAGGCTCCAGCCAAACCACAAGGTCAGCCACAGCCAGCAGCAGTTGCCCCTGTGCAAAGGAGAAAGTATAAAACCAAATCAAGTATGTCTGGTTAACAATGATGAGGTACTGTGGTGGTGCAATCCTCTCCATCCCTCCTCTCCTTTCCAGGCTGCAGTGTGATCTTAGAAATACTTGTTAGGCCTTGGCCTTAAAAACAGCACCTGGGCTCAGCTCTTTCTGAGCTTGTCAGAAATAGCGTCTGCTCCCAGGAACTGCTAAGAAGCTCCTGTTTTCCTTATGACCAGCCTTGGAAAATATTCCTCTTGCCTGAATGGCATAACATTCCTGTTCTCACACTTTCAAAGGAAGTGCTGACCCAAACTGTGGCCAGGATGAAACATTGTTATGACTAAAGCTCACTCTCTTGTGACCCTATAAACAGCGGTCCAAAATGGGGCCCTTTGAGCTCTCCTGGACCACAGTGGGCCTGCGACCAGCAATTTCCCCTCTGAGGGGGATATCTCTCAGAGCCAGCAAACCCTCAGGTTTGCTATACCTGGAGGATCGCCGAAACACGACGTATCCTGGGCCAATACCTCACTCCTTGAGGCCCAATCCTTCACCTGTCTGGAGATGCAAAGGCATCCTAAGTGAGTATTTCACTGACCTCTGAGGGGAATTTTTCACAGGTACCTTGCTTGCACTGACTGTTTCTGTCTGCATGCATGCCCCTGTGCATATGGTATAGCAAATCTGAGAGAAATACTGCTTTTTTAGATGTTTAAGTACCTCAGATATCTAAGTACTCTGGCTTGTAAGTAGGGTTAAGTTATAGTTATAAGCTTACTTAAGTGCTGCTAAGTGTTGTTCTTTAGCTAAGTTGTTAAACATAAGTTAAGCTAAGTGTTGCTAAGTGTCCTTTTGTTGAGTTGCTAAGCTCGACATTGAAGTTATAGTTATGTTAGGTTAAATGCTGTTAAGTGTTACTCCTCTCTTAGATTGTTAAGGTGAAGATATAAATTATGTTTAAGTTAAGTTGGGTCTAAGTTAAGTGTTTTCCCTACTTCTCTAGTTAAATTACTAGGCTTAAGGTATAAGTTAAGTTAAAGTACTGTTTAGTTTGAGTGTTGTTAAGCTTTTGGGCCATGTTCCTTTTTATCCTTGCCCTAACTGGTCTTTTGTCACTGGTACCTGTCACATGCACACACACGCACATCCACATCCCCTCTAGGTAGTTCTCCGTTCATTTCTGCTATGATTGCCTGGATTTTGTTTGGTTTTCTTGTTGCTTGCTTTCCCTTGTTGTGCCTTAGGTGTCCTATAAGTGGTAGAGGGAATCTTGCCAATTAACTTGTTGTGCTTTGAGCCAACAAGTACTGTAAAGGAAAGTTGAAAAGAACTTTGAAGAGAGAGTTCAAGCCTTGTGATTGAGGCCGCAGCCCAGGGACGGTGTGAAGCCAGTAGCAGCCCCTCGGCGTGCTGGGCCTGGAGCTGTTGGAATTGAGTTGCTTGGGAATGCAGGCCAAAGCAGGTGGTAAACTCCATCTAAGGCTAAAAACCAGCACGAGACTGTGGAGTGGATGTAACCACGGACAGTATCTCCCAAGTTATCCATGTGTAGCGGGTTGACCCTGACACTGTTGGAGCTACTTTTTGGAAGGGACGGGCAACCCAGTAGTGACCCTGACAAGGTCCGGTGCACAGCATAAATGTGGTAGAGCCTTGGGCACCAGGGGCCATCTGAATACTCCAGTTTCACAGTGACAGTGCATTTTGAGGACAAGCAGGAGACAGTGTGTTCCACAGCCTGAAAACTCAAGATGTACAACAGCATGACCCATGCCCCGATGCAGACCCACATCTCTGCTGTAGGGGCATTGGTTGAGAGTCTCAAGGATGAACAGAAAAAACTGAGAGAGGAGATAAGGGAGAACAGTTTCCATGTGGCACCACTGTGAACCAGTGCCCTCAAGGTCAGAATCAGACAGCCTCCAGTCAGAGAGAGAGGATATGCCCCACAAACCAACTTGTGGTACTTGCTACTTGACCATGGAGAAGACATGGGAGGGTAGGACAGGAAACCTACCTATGTCCTGGCAGCCCGAGTACAAGATCTGAAGGAGAAAGAAAAACGGAAGTCAGTGAAAGTGAGTGCAGTTTCCCATTGGGCAAGGATCTGACCCACTGGAAGGTACCTTCCACATGTATTCACAAGACCACTGCTAGAGGGGCCCTGCTTCTAGCCAGGCAGAGGCACAGGACAACCATGTTTACTGGACTATGTGGATTTGATGGCCTGGCACGTCAGACTCACAAGAATACAAGGCTTTGGTTGACACTGGCGCACAATGCACTCTAACGGCATCAGGATATGTGGGGCCAGAAACAGTCTCCATTTCTGGGGTGACAGGAGGTTCTCAAGAGCTGACAGTGTTAGAAGCTGAAGTGAGCTTGACTGGGAAGGACTGGCAGAAAAACCCCATTGTAACTGGCCCAGATGCCCCATGTATCCTGGGCATTAACCACCTTAGGAACGTACACTTCAAAGACCCAAAGGGATATCGATGGGCTTTTGGAATTGCTGCTGTAGAGACTGAAGGAATTAAGCAACCTTGCCTGGACTGTCAGAAAATCCTTCTGCGGTAGGACTCTTGAAGGTTGAAGAACAACAAGTACCGATTGCCACCTTGACAGTGCACCACCAGCAGTATCGAATCAATCAAGATATCATGATCCCCATCCAGAAGATGATCCATGAGCTGGAGAGCCAAGGGGTGGTCAGCAAGGCCCACTCACCCTTCAACAGCCCCATCTGGCCTGTGCGCAAGTCTGAAGGAGAATGGAGATTGACTGTGGACTACCGTGCCTTGAATGAAGTGACTCTGCCGCTGAGTGCTGCTGTGCCGGACATGCTGGAGCTCCAGTACGAGCTGGAGTCCAAAGCAGCGAAGTGGTACGCCACCGTTGACATTGCCAACGCATTTTTCTCCATTCCTTTGGCCCCAGAGTGCAGGCCTCAGTTTGCCTTCACCTGGAGGGGCGTGCAGTACACCTGGAACCGACTGCCCCAGGGGTGGAAGCACAGTCCCACCATCTGCCATGGGCTGATCCAGACTGCACTGGAAAAGGGTGAGGCTCCAGAACATCTTCAGTACATCGATGACATCATTGTGTGGGGGAACACGGCAATGGAAGTATTTGAGAAAGGAGAGATCATCCAGATTCTCCTGGAAGCTGGTTTCGCCATCAAGAAGAGCAAAGTCAAGAGACCTGCCCAAGAGATCCAGTTCCTGGGAGTAAAGTGGCAAGACGGATGGTGTCAGACTCCCACTGAGGTCATCAATAAGATCACTGCAACGTCTCCACCGACCAACAAAAAGGGAACACAAGCTTTCCTGGGCGCCATCGATTTTTAGAGAATGCACATTCCTGAGTACAGCCAGATCGTGAGCCCTCTCTACCTGGTCACCTGCAAGAAGAACAATTTCCACTGGGGCCCTGAACAACAACAAGCCTTCACCCAGATCAAGCAGGAAATCGCTCACGCAGTAGCCCTTGGCCCAGTCAGGACGGGACCAAAGGTGAAGAATATGCTCTGCTCTGCAGCCAGGAACAATAGTCTGTCCTGGAGCCTTTGGCAGAAGGTGCCTGGTGAGACTCAGGGTCGATCACTGGGATTCTGGAGCCAAAGTTACAAAGGGTCCAAAGCCAACTACACCCCAACAGAGAAGGAAATCTTGGCAGCCTATGAAGGAGTTCAAGCTGCCTTGGAGATGACTGGCACAGAAGCACAACTCCTGGCACCCTGACTACCAGTGCTGGGGTGGATGTTTAAAGGAAAGGTTCCCTCTGCCCATCACGCCATCGATGCCACATGGAGCAAATGGATTGCCCTCATCACACGGCGTGCCTGTATTGGAAAACTGAATTGCCCTGGGATTTTGGAAATAATTACAAATTGGCCTGAAGGTGAAATCTTTGGCCTCACTGACAAAGAGGAGCAAGAACAAGTGACACGGGCTGAGGAAGCTCCACCGTACAACCAACTGCCAGCAGAAGAAACACGCTACACTCTTTTCACTGATGGTTCCTGTCACATCATTGGGATGAACCAAAAGTGGAAAGCAGCCGTATGGATCCCCACACGACAGGCTGCAGAAACTACTGAAGGAGAAGGTGGATGGAGTCAACTCACTGAATTCAAAGCCATCCAGTTGGCCCTGGACATTGCTGAAAGAGACAAGTGGCCAAAGCTCTACCTCTACACTGATTCATGGATGGTAGCCAATGCTCTGTGGGGATGGTTGGAAAAGTGGAAAAAGGCCACTTGGCAGTGTAAGGGAAAACCAATTTGGGCTGCTGAAGAGTGGAAGGACATTGCTTCCCGGGTAGAGAAGCTACCCGTGAAGGTCTGCCATGTAGATGCCCATGTCCCCAGGAGTAGGGCTAACGAGGAGCATAAAAACAACGAGCAGGTATATCAGGCTGCAAAGACAGAGGTGTCACAGATAGACTTGGGATTTCCAAAATCCCAGGATTGGCAACACAAAGGGGAGCTGTTCCTAGCTTGATGGGCCTATGATGCCTCAGGCCATCAGGGCAGGGATGCCACCTACAAGTGGTCCTGAGACCAAGGGGTGGATCTAACCATGGACAGTATCTCCCAGGTTATCCATGACTGTGAGACGTGCGCTGCCATCAAGCAGGCCAAGTGGGTGAAGCCCCTGTGGTATGGTGGGCGGTGGTCCAAATACAGGTATGGGGAGGCCTGGCAGATCAATTACATCACGCTGCCTCAAACCCGCCAAGGCAAGCGCTACGTGCTCACAATGGTAGAAGCCACCACTGGATGGCTGGAGACCTACCCTGTGCCTTATGCCACTGCCTGTCATACCATCCTGGGCCATGAA
>VZTA01013363.1:0-50295 GCA_013398855.1 Mohoua ochrocephala
GATCCAAATGTGCAGGAGTAGTCTTCAGGTATTCAGTCCTTTTCACACATGAAGAAAGCCTTGAGCTTAGTTTTTGAAAAAGAAACTCTCTTTTCCAAAAGACTCTTCCCTTGCAGTGTTTTGACCAGCTTCAGGCGGTGATGACAGGATTATGGAGTGGTAATATATAAGCTGAAATGAGAAGCTATTTGGAAGATCTCAGGATTGTAGTCAGACAAATAATTTAAGCCGGCATAAATTGTCTGTATTGATAAAAGCGGTAGATCCACACTTCCTCTGCTTCTGACTGCTTGTTCTCACCATTGTGCTATTCTCTTCCTTTCACAGTGCTTTTACTGGCCTAATGGTGAACTGGAGCAGATTCAGCTGGAGCTGGGAGAGGACAAGGGTGTACCTGGGTGTACTTTCCCCAGTCTAATTCACTGCATGACTACACAAGCCCTTGTTTCAGTAGGCAGGACAAGGTACCACCAGGATGGACAGTGACATCCGGGACACGGAGAGAGCAGGACCACTTTTTCCCTGTGTTAGCACTATCTTATTGTCTCCACTGAAGTTTATTTAGTTTCCATTTAACAAGGACAGTTTCCCATTCCTAGCAGCTGGATCACCTTTCAAAAGAAGAGAGTTGAGGAGATCTTACAAAGCACAAGTGTCTTGTCCAGCTGACATCTGGTGAGCCGAGGTCAGGCATTCCTCTTGCTGATGGTTCCTGTGGTCAAAATTCTTCTGAAGCTCCTTGCAGATGTTAGTGCCTCTAGACTTTGTTTAGATGTGAAAGCTCCCTCAGTGGGGTGGTTCAGTGCTGCTAAGCATGTTTTTGTTGACAACCTTCACTTTATCAGAGTACATAGTTCTTGGGTAAAAAAGGGACTCTGAACACAAGTAAGGAACTGATAATTTTAAATATACCATAATAAACAGCATTATATTTTCCCCCTGTGGAATCATGTCAGATATTTGCCTCACAGGTCTTGTATAACATGATCATTCTCTTTTTTCATCTTTCTCTGCCAAATCTTCACTGAAGTGATCTTGAAAACGGTTCCTTTTCACCATCAGTCTTTTACTTGGTATAGCTTGGAACTTGCATATCTCTGTGCATTTGAATCCATTACTAATACATAAGCATTCATCAATTTGACAGGAATGGGCATTACACATCTGTAATTCATCAGCTTCAAGACAGTTTTGGGTGATGATGATTCAGGCATCCACTGAATGTCCAAATTCCCTTTGGCATCAGTTGTCCAGCCATAACTTGCTGGATCCAGCGGAGTGGGTTCACATTGCAGGAATCATCTCCAAATTCCTGCTTAATGGTTTGCATGCAGTTCATGCTGGAATAAGCAATCTTTGCATGGGGGAAGCTGGCTGGAGTCGATTTCATCCCTTTTGCCAGGGAAGGATTGATAATGGCATCAGTTGTTGCACTTTTAGGGACAAACAGATGGCATGTGAATTCTTGTAATTTCTGAAAGAAGCCTGATGAAAGCTCCCAGGGTTGTCCAAACACTGAGAAGTTATATTGATAATGGCATTTTCTTTGCATGAGTTCTAGGGCTCCCAGTTTTCCTTTGTCTGAAAAAAAACACCAACAGCACTGCATCCCCAGAAGACGGGCAGGCCAATCCGTGCCCTGCCTGCGTCAGTCCCGGGGGAGCTCGCTATTATATTACTGTCAGTGAGTGATGCTTTGTGTCTGTTTTCTGACTTTCTCATGCATTAGCCAAGATCTATAATTCTGCTGGGTTTTGCCCATTGTTTGAGCGTGCAGTATAACACGCATCTTCCTTCTTTGAGAATCCCTGGTTTCTTGTGGTGGTCTCTGATTAGGAGGAAAGACAGGATCGCAGTGGAATTAAGATGTACTTTACTGTCATGATTTACAGACACACACACACACGCGCGCGCGTGCACTCCATCTTTAAAGAAAGAATTTCATGAGGTTTGACTTGCTGATGGGACAAGAGAAAAATTTGTCTCTAGTTTGGATTTCGTGTCCTGCAGTTGCGTCCTTGAAATATTTGCGGGTAGTGGATCCTCTTGGATTTCTCAGTACCTTTTGTTGTTATTGTCTGGTAAATGCTTAACAATGTTTTAACTTTATGACTTTCTGCACCTTTGTATAGTTCAAATGAGCAGAGATGCCTTGTTAACACCACTCAGCCTTTGGACAAGTCTTTGTTAATAACACAGACAGATGGGATAGTGATGGTTTCAGGGGGGCTTTGGTGGATTGCTTTTTTTTTCCCATCTGACTAAATAAACTAAGTCTTAGTCAAAGAGGTTTATCCGTTGCTCTGTTCTTGCTGATGGGCTTAAGTCTTCCTTCTATCCTGTTAGCATTGTATGAAGAAGCCATGTGCGTTCGACTTAATTCAGTTCTGAGGACTGAAAAGGCCACAGCTCACTCTCACTGCGTACTTTGATGTCTGCTGTCCTCCGTAAAACTGCTCCACACAGCACCACTCGGATGCCTATTGATTTTTACTTGGTTGCTTTCAGCTCTGTGTTCAGCACTAAATTATCTTTGGCAAGCATATCCATCAACAAGTTGTCTAGATACATGATTTGTTTTCCCTTTGTCACCCTGGCTGATACATACCTAGTGTCTCCTTCAGACCTGGTCCTTTGGGCTCCGAAGGTTTTGTTTCTCAGCTGAACTATTATTTATTGGTTTCTACTTTTTCTCTTTCAGTAGAACCACTCTTGTTTTGAGATAAAAGTTGCTATCATACCTGTATTGATAAAGACACTTTGTGAAAAATGCAAAGATCACTTGGTATGCAAAAGGGTTTTTTCCTGTGAAATATTCAAAATTTGGATTATCCATTTGGTATTTTTAAGTGCTGTTATTTTGGTTGTCTTTGCTTGAAAGTAAAATAGCAACACCACCAGAAATTAGTGAACTCTTGCAGCCACGGTTGCTCTATTGAACATGGCAAGGATCCTGGTTCTTTGCAATGTTCCTTACTTGTGCATCAGCACATGGTGTATTACAGGCGATTGCTCGTCCCCTGTCTCGTCTAGTATTTGAGGTAGGGGGAATGTTTTGGGGGGCTGTGGGTTTTAAGTTTTGTGCTTCTTTTCTTTTTGAAGACAAATTCATGCTACCTGGATCCTGGTTTTTTGTTTTTCTAGAAGTGTCTCCCTTTGCAGCCATTGCTGATTTAACCCATTGACCCAGTGACACCCCAGAAGATCTATTTTTGGCCATGGTTATTCATACTTTTCATAATCCTGAATATGTGATGCTTCACTTTTGTTCAAGCCTCAGGCAGCATCCTGAAACAGAATCCGATTGCAGATTTAGGCAGCTTTCAGAAGAGTATTTTCAAATGAACAGTCAAATGTGACTTTAGCTTAGAGCTTGGCATTCCAAAATCGTGTGAAGTGTGTGGGCTTTCGGTGTCATTTCAGAAACATTGGCTCCTCCTCTCTCCACTGCTTGCTTTCACTGCTGTAACAAATTTGCAATAAAAGATGTGCATAGGAGGTGGCAGCAAAGTTCGCCATCATGTAAACATAAACAGAATGAGCACATGTACAATGAAAACTGACATCGTGGCATTCAGTTTTCGTTTATTTGGTTGCCATCTTGGAAAAGCTAACCAGATTGACAGCACTAATTTGTCATCAAACGGCTAAAACACGTAGATAAGTTCTGTAACAACAGCCAGACCAAAGAGATAATGAAAAGTCTGGTGATTCATATAAAAATGACATACAATAAATCCATCCCAACTCAAAATTTGGCCCTTTGAATAATACCACTTAACTACCAGTCATTGATTAAGAAGAAAAGTGCTCTATTTCCACCTCAGAGAACACTCAAACAGGAATAGGAGGATGAATACAGACATTCTTTACACTATCCTTGACTTCCCTTAACCACACAGAGGGTGTGAAATTTTAGCAAAAAGGCAGTACTCAACAACTCAGTAAGATACAACAGCAAAATAATGCAAAGATGGGTTTCCATCAGAACAAATTGCTTTCATTCAATGCTTTGCTTTATTCAACTCACATAAATTTCTGATGTTACTATTATTTTTCTGTCTCCCCTTTAGAACCAGATAGACAACTCCCCTGTTACTGGATTTTCATATATATATTCTTGAAAACTGAAACCTTTCCATTCATTCTTTACTCTCTCTGTAATAAGAAGTGACTAGACGGATCTGGACCAGAAAATTATTGAAATGGATATGTTCCTGGGAAGCATTTCATCTTTAACAAAACAACATATTTGGCAAAAATTTATGTCGTTACAAACGCCCTCATTAGGCCCAGAGAGCAGTATTTGGTAGTGCCATAAATGAAATAAATATTACCCTCAGAAAGCAACATCCTGTGCGGAACGCTGTTAATACAGTTCTCCCACTCATCGTTCTTTGATCACCTGCATTTGGATGGTAGGTTTAACGAGTGGACAAACATACAAGGCTAAATAATCTGACTAATAAGGCAGATTGACTGCCTATATAATGCTTTGTATTTTTGCTTTGGTTTGGATGTTTTAAAAGGTAGTTAAAAATTTAAGGCAAGAAATTCATGGCAAGAGTAGAGGAACTGGAGGAGCATGACGTCTGCAGGTCTTCTCCTTTGTGTTTGTATACTCTGATGTTTAATAAAATGCTGGCTCTAGTCAAGGGTTTTCCCCATGACTGAGAAATTTGTAATGTCTCCCACACAGATTCCCTGCACCTAGTAAGTAAGGCATTTGTAAGTTTCAGCATTTGTTAGGGACTTGCCTTCAATGAGGCCACAAACAGGACCACCCCCCTCAACCCAAGTGTCTATTTACATGAGGCTTGTAGGAATTTATTAACTTGTAGTGTAATTTCAACTTCCATCACACCTGGTGGAGACTGGCCAGTTAACTTGAAGGCCATTAAGAGAGTTGAGTGTACATGAAGATAGGCAAACATGCAGAAAAATGATTGAAAAAACCTTTTTTTAAGTAAACTTGGCTTAGAATGGTTGTTAAACATCAAGCGCTTATCTCTGTGCCATAATATTCCATCCTCCTAGTGCCTTTGGTGCAGTTGTGAATTTTTGATGCTTCGGGCACTTTCTTATCTGCTGATGTGTTCATTTAGGAATCTGATGTAAAGGTCACTTTTCTAACAGCTTATTTCTTTTGAAAATTTAGGCAGGTACAATGAACATAGACATAGGTCTCCAAATGTGAGGTTTCATTCTATTTCAAACACGCTCTGCATGCTTGAAACCGTTGGTCATTCTTGCCTTTTTTTTTTCCCTTTGCCTTGGAAAACTTGAGAGTCAAACACAGGTACTATATCCGTCTTAGAGCAGAACAATTAAGGTAATTAGCCAAAGCAACCACTCAGTCTATGCAAAGCAGAGCTGAGGAAAATAGGAGGGATTTCTCACCATGAAAGAAGTAATTGAAGTTACCTCCATGCTCTCAGTAACTGCTGTCAACTTGAGAATTTAGCCACATGCAAACCAAAAAGAACAATGCCCAAGCAAAAGGAAAAGGGAAAACAAGGCATTTAAGACTATCCCAGAGGAGATTAGATGAAGATCCCACTACAGGAACTCTTGACACTCCAGCCGAAAGCTCAAGAGACTGCCCTGAATTAGACATGTCAGAAAGCAGAGCTAACAAAAGCCACTGTGCCCAGCAGGCTGAGCCGTGCTCCCCAGAGGCCTCACTGTCCATCAGAAATTAGTCCCTGGGACAGAGGAGGTGAAAGAAAGGGAGCCCTGCAAGTCGAGTGAGCAACATGGGCGGGAGGTGTCCCTCAGGATTGCTGCGACAGCCCCCATTCAGAGCAGGGCTATGAGGTAACTGCTGGCAGTAGGGTGTGTGACAATATTTGAGATCTGATCTGCCACAAAAAAATACAAATGTTACTGAAATAAATCATCTGAGGTGCTTAGAGACGATAGAATAAATGTCGAAATTATCTGGCTGTAAAGAAGCACTGTGGCAGGAGTGAAGAGTAACATTTTGCACTTGTCTTTTTTCAGCCCTTTGTTCCCTCAGTATGTCCATGGTGGTGGCATTTGGACCATAGTGGGACTTGTTAGTGCCACTCACACTCGTCCCTTTCATGGCAGCCAGTGCCTGGTGAGGCATGGGTGTGCTGGCCCTCTTGCCCCACAGCTGCTGCAACTCAGGGAACACTCGGAGCAGGGTGTGCTCCAAGTCATTGCTGAGGTTGAGAAATGGTGGAGACACTGCTTTACATTTAGAGTTCAAGCTCAGGGCATTCCTGGAGAATTCCTTGCAGATAGTGTGCCATAACACTACCTGTAAGCATACTTCCACCTGAGCTCATAAGAAGAAATGTGGAAATGTGGTTTAGAGCTGTATATCTCCTGAAAACTCCAACTCTTAGGTCCTAAGGCTGTGTTTTGGTAGTACTATGCGTTGCTGATTCATCAGTGTGTTCAGCTAGGAGATCTGTACAGGGAGGCTGGGGCAGGGCTTGGGAAAATGTGTAACTCAGCAGGTGAGTGTCGTTCCGTTCAACGGGACCTGCTCTGCAGAGTGCTTTGTGTCACTCCTCTCAGGCACGCCACCATGCAACAGCTCAGGAGCAGACACCTCTTGTCATTAACTCCATCAGCTACTGGTTTTTCTTCATCTGAGTGTCAGATTTTTCGCTTGCAAATGTCTCCAGAGCAAGCCTTCTCATCCAGAGGAAGGAGAAGGAAATTGCCCTCCTTAATGAGCGTGGGCTAAAAGAGGAGGAATGCTTCCTGTCTTCTACGAACACAGTTCGGGTTCATCATAGATACTGTTTGATGTGCCTGAACTTCTCCTTCAAACAGACTGTAAAGCCAGGGTCCTGACTCTTTCTTCTGTTACTTTTCACAGCTGGCAAGTGCCAACTTGCACATTGCAGCTAAATTCCAGCTAAATTTGGAGTAACTGAACTTCTCCGTCTTATTCACATGGTTTCAGTTCTCTCTTGCAAGTGTCGCCCTGAACTGTTGGGTAGCACTTCATAGGCTAAACTGCTTCCTCGTGGCACACTTGTCAAGGGCAGCTTCATTTTGGCAAAAAGTTTGTTTTGCACGGTGTTACCTACAGGCTGAATCTGATGGGGTTCTTACTCCAGCTGCTGCTTCCCTTGCTTTCCCTAGAAATGTTGTGAGGAGAAGCTTAAGGCAAGGACCGCAAAATGCCTCCAATCCTGGGTCTAAATTCAAGCAGACTCTAGTGCCAGTGTTGAACTTAATTCCTTCTCTTCAGCTCTGAGAGACTGAAAAGGCTGCTCTGTCACCAGCCAGGTGCAGCCATGGGGTCTGAGGCTGTGCGTTCCTCGTGTAAAACAGTGCTGTGGAATTCACAGAGTTAAAATAGCCTGTGTATGGACGTTGTCATCATTGTATGATATCTTCAACAGGCTAATAGAAGGGCTGATGGGGAAAATCCTGGTGTTTATTTATTTTGTTGTTGTTTTTTTAATGATCAATAGGTCAGCTTTAAAAAAAAAAAAGTTTGACAGGTTTAAGTAAGAGCTCAAAAAGATCCTTGAAACAGAGGCACTTCTGAGAGCTCCAAGTGTGAAGCTGTAAAGTCTTCATATGCTAAAAAAAAAGGATCTTTAACACTTCAGCATTTGTCCTTTATTCAGCTATCTTGTGTTGTTGCAAATCCAGTAAGAACTGAAAACAGGCAGCCTCTTCACAGTGCCTTTTTTTTTTTTTTGGCTGTTTAATAAACATACACTAGATACAAATTTAGCCAATAAAAGGTTCATGTAGTATGTATGTATGTATAATACATGCACAAAAGGGCTATTCAAAATGCATAGCAACCACTCGGCAGGGTTTAATTTTCCTTAACAGTTTTCCATTTTCCTTTAAATTTGAGATGGGAGTGGGGGGTAGCAATCAGAATCCTTGGCATAAATAGGATAATAATAAGGAAGTTCCTGGTATTGTTGATGTAACAGTTCTTAGCAAAGCATACAACTGAATTCAGATAAAAGAAAGTTTCTGATTAAAAGGGACTGCATGAATGAAAAATGTGAAAAGTTATTGGAAATTCCTCCTAGCTGTAAAACACTGTTGTGTTAATCATATGAGAAATTAAAAACTAGTTGATATTTTTGTGACACGATTCTTAGTTTGGTTGACACTTTTAAAAAAATATATTTTAAACACTATTAGCATTCTGTATGATAGCACACATAAATTATGTCAGCCAAACAGTACAGCAGGTTACATCATCGCCTTCTGTGACATTTATGAAGCCAGCATCTGCTGTGCACGATGGGTTGGCTTTTTCCAAAGCCTATCTAAGGGGTTTACAGCTGGCTTTCCAAATATATGCCCTGCCATGTTCTTAAAGTGACACACACAAAAACACACACACACACACTGTGCATCATTGGCAGGTTTAGATTTTCATCCACTTTTCTCACTTAGTGGAACCTGTTGCAGTGCCAGGTCTTGTGTGTCCTAGCAGGGAAGACCCAAGTATTAAACAGATGTTTCTGTTGCAATAACGCCTGGATGCCCAGATTGAGGTGGTAATTCCATTTCAGCACGAGTAAAGAAGTAGAAATTTTTAGTAGTTGTTTCTAGCACAGTGCAAGGGTTGAGACTGCTGAGTGCTGTAAAACCTGAAGGATACAGAAGCAGGGGCTATTTTTAAGTTTTTGATGCCTAATGATAAAGATAAGGGGGGGGGTTTGGTTTTTTCAGAAGAATCTAACCGTCTAAGTGTCACTATAACCTGGTAGCTAGTTGTCTTCAGACACTGAATGGCCTGGGGGCTGGGCTCTTCTTAGGCACCTAAACAATCTAGCTTTTGCATTGTGCTGGGGGAAAGGCTGGGAATGTGCCTGCAGGGTTTTGTGAATGCAAGGAAGATAGGGTTTTAAAGAACCTGGGATCTAGAAAGATGCAAAATAGGGAGTGGTGATAAAATTGCATCAGTTCTGACAGCCTCAACAGGATACTGTGCGAGTCAGACTGCCTGGTTTATTTTGACCTGTCAGTCTTTTTGGGTTGTTTTGCTTTTTGTATTGAACAGCACAAGTCTCCTGTGATGTTAGGGAAACAGGTGGAAGAACCTCATCATCTTCCCTTTGCTTCTTTATCTTCCTCTGCTACAAAAATAACTTTTTCCTGTCTAGATTGACAGAACAGTCTTGTGATATATGGGCACAGACACATGCATACATGCATATGTGCATGCGTGCTTGTGTGTGTGTGTGTCTGCATATATGTACATGAAACATTCCACCCATAAGTCCTGAAATCAAACAAAGCCTGAGATCCCTGCTGTGCACCAAATCCTCTGGCAGCTCTGATGCGTGCGTATTGCAGTCAGTACCTCTTCCTCAGAAAGGTTTTCTGTGCCTCTCTGTTTACCTGGTTTTCTGAGAAGCAAGCAGAGGTGAAAATCACGTTACCGAGAGGCATCCCAGTTCTCTCACTTGACTGAAGGAATCGGCTTCAGATTCCTCTGCAAAACCCACGTGCAAAACGCAAAGCTGCTACTTTGCCCCCTTTTTTTTTTTACCCTTAAGCTCTTCAGTGGCTTGAGATACCTTTCTCTGGGGCAGCAGTTCTTCTTGCAAAAATCCAGCCATTTCATCAAAGCCCCAGACTCTGGAGAACATGGGCTGTGCCATCACAGGGCCGCTTTTCAAGGAGGCATCTGTGCTTAGCATATGGCAACTATTTATTATAGCTGTTGCATTGAGAAACAACAATTCCCATGATAATTGTTTCTCGTATATCAAGATGCTTCAATCTCTGTTTCCCACAACATTCTGCTTGTCTGGTATGTGTGTGCCAATGTCACCACAGCCCTAGCAGACAGTTGTCTACGTTTTGTCATTACTGAGGGTAAACAGACATGACTTGAGTGGGAAGGAGAGCGGGGGAAGTGGACTGCTAATTTAGTCTGTCTTTAGTGCTGCACTGTGAAAGCAACACTGAATGATTTGCAGGCAATATTTACAAATCTCCCCTCCCTCAATACATCCATCCCTTTTCTTCAAGCACACATTGTTTGAGGGCATTAATGCCTATTATTTGCCAGCCTGCAGTACAGACGATGCTTGGTTTTGCAAGGGGATGGGGTGACTTTTCCACCCCCCCAATCATCTACTGCTCTCTTCATTATTGCAGAAGAAGCACTCCTGTGTTCTCCCGAAAATACATAGCATGTATGGACTTTTACACTTTCAGCATTATATGCAATATACACCTTTTCTGCTTTTGCATACAGTAATCACATCCATACCTTTCACGTGCTAGGTGCCAAAATCCCTAAACACATACATTAATTATTTTTTAAAAAGAAAAAAGGAAAGAGAGAAAGAAAAACACACAATAAGGCAGCCTCCCAAAGTCTTGTCACCAGCAAGACCTCAACTTTTGCTGCCTGACCTGGCTCAGATGTTAGTTTATGGGCTTTGAGTCTTGGAGAACATTACAGGGACATATTTTGAAACTGCAGCAGTTCAGCATCTAGTCTCTTTGTTTGCATAAATCGGTGCAACTCCAAAGACTTTCAGCATCAGCGTCTTCGCCCATGCCAGGTGAGATTTGGATCCACCGCATATGATAATGTTTGCTTTTTTCCATTCTTTTTTGGTTTGTATGGTTGTTTGGGGAAGACAAAGGATAGGATGCGCCTTTTGTGAGTTCATGAAAGTGTATTATACCTGGAGATGAGCAAAATCAGCATCTGAGAGTTCTGTGCAACAGATAAACATTGCACTCATTTCCTCAGATAGCCAGAGCCACTCCTGAGAAGCTGTAAGCACTGAAAATCATGACTTAATTTGTATAAATGGAATTCGGGATTTAAATTATACATAAAGGTGTAAGTGTGATGCAGCAATCCAGACCTAGCTAGGAAGGGTGTTGACTCTTACAATGTTTGAACATAGGTCGCACTACAGCAAAACTCAAGCACAACCAAGATTTGATTTCAGATCATTCTGTGAGTACTTAAGCAAAAAGAAGAGTCTATTAATTTCTGAGCAATTAGGGTCTGTTCAAAAGACAGCATTGATCCCTTTTGAAGGTCCCAAGCTCTTCACATCATGTTGAGCGATACTCAGCACTTGTGAACCTGACTCCTTTTCTGTTGGGCAGCACTGATGTGTTTACATCGACCACAGGACATTCACACGTACTGTGTTTTTCCTAAGTTCCTCCGATTGTAACCAACTTCTGTGCTCTTATGTTACAACCGGAGATGAAACAATTTTGGTTGTCACACGAGGTGGTGCAGCTCTTTCTGAAGTTGCATGACTCTGCTGCTTTATACCCTGCTAACTGGGTCCTGTATTTGCATCTAAAAGTCTGACTTCATAATGCTGCTTTATTTTTGGCTTTGTGCAAGCTGTTTCTAGTTGAATCAATAGTAAAACTGCTCCTTAAGGCAGATAAATATGTAATTAGTAGAAATAATGGAGCAGTAGTCAGTCAGCTGCAAAACTGATGCTTCATCTAAATGTGTGTAAGGCACTTTATTTAGTTGGCATGTTGCTAGCATCTATTAAGTTAAATTATGAGAAGTGTTTTGAGGCCTTTCACACAGTATGTGAAGCCTTTCATTCCGTATTTACATGTGTGAATATATATGCATGGAGATTTCAACCCATGAATTAACTCCAGAGGAAAACAAACCACCAGATAAACACAAAGCCTGGGGATGTGTTTGGGTTTACTATTTTTTCCCCTTTAGAAAGCAAAGAAGCATCCTTACAGAATTTTCTGATTAATTTATTCAAAGAACTTAATTGATGTATCACAACACAGCGCTGTCATTTACATGGCATTAAAAAATGGAATTGCTCAGTTCATCCCGCTGGCAGCAGCCAGCTGAGAGACCGACACGAAGCCAACCTTCGGTGGCCATCTTTTTGAATTTGAAACGTGTGCTGCTATTTAAATCTGACCTCTCACTACTGGGTGCTCTAAATACTGAAATACTATGCAAGCTTATTAACACCAGTTAACACTGGTAGCGATGGATGGATGGATGGATGGATGGATGGATGGATGGATGGATGGACAGATAATTCCAGATCCTCTTGTAAGTCACCATACATCTAAGAGTTTTAGTGCAGACACAAAACTCACGCAAAGCAACTTCTGATCTTCCCTACAGGAAGAGAGGTTTTTAACTTATCCCATCTGATCCTTCAGGGTTTGGATCTGGGGACCTCGACACCTCTACAGGCCACTAAAGCAGTGCAGAGTGGGGCACAGCTGAGGCACGACTGTGAAGTATAACTCTCAAACAATGGATGCCTCTGCTCTGCAGCCCAAGGTTCTCTACCAGCAACTCTGCCAGGAACTGCAGGGGAGATGAGGGGTGAGAGGAGAACAGATGGGTGAGAAGAGAGTATCTCCATGTACCAGGGAGTTTTACCAGTGGCGTAAGAATAGCTGCAAAAAAAATCACAGATCTTTGGTTTTTCATCTCCCTACAAGCACCAACTACCTTGTCACGCTGCCTCATAAAGATCTTAAAGATGATTTTAATACTTGAAACTTCCTCTGTCTTCAGAGAACAAGACTTTGAGACAGATATGTGGGAATTCACTTAGCCAAGCACTGCAATTTCAGTTTGTCTGCAATGATCTGCAAACCACAGACTCTGAAATGAGCAAGGGGTTATGTGAATGTTCCTTGTAAGTATTTATTTTTATTTTCTCTAGCAGAAGCTGTCAAATAAAGCATCTCCTGCCCTTCAGAGCTTTTGCAGTCTGTGCAGAGCTTCTGCAAGCCAGGGCTTTGCTTAGTACACTTAATTATAGTTTGCTTATTATAACAGTGGAAAATACAAGATGGCTTGACTCTGGGAATTAAATTTTGCTGCATTCTATTCTTGGTTACCATCAGTTGCTTCCTAGTATTGGCAGAGATGCTCATGAAATCTGGGCATGTCTGGAGCAGGAAAGGTTAGCAGATTTAACAAGGAGGCATTAAAAGTTGATTTAATAGAGCAGTAGCTTGGACTTTAGTGTGTAGCATAATTTCAGCATTGCTCCAGGGTAAGTATTCAATTTTGACTCTTTTTTTTTTCATTCCAGACTAAATGAAACAGATGCCTCTCAATACTCATCTTTGATAAACATATTCTGAGAATCCTCCATCCAATTGTAAGTGATTACATGGCTAAAAATGCAGTCTGTAACTGAGAAAACAGATGTGGCGGTAATTATCCCTGTGCCCTGCATATCAAACATTAACTATTGCTGCTGGGAAAAAAAAGGGGCTGAAATCAAAACAAAGTGGGATTTGCTGAGATCAGACTGTCAGTCCAGTTTGCCTGACACTATCTTCAGATATGGGCTGAGCCTGATAATTTATCAGGAAATCAGGAATGCTTCTGTATAACATTGCAAAGAATGTATGATGTTTCTTTGGTTCGCTATCAGTTGTTTGCACACGATTCTTCCTAGTCAGGCACAGAACTCAGAGCGTCTTGAGTCTAATTGTAATTATTTGAGTGTTTTATATCTACAACCTCAATTTTTCATACAGCTTTACTACCCCCAAAAGCAGTAGCCAGCTGTGCTCTGTCTCCAGTTATACGGGAATTGAAATGCCTTGATAGGAAGTTTGAGGTTGGATCACTGAAAAATAACTTTTGCCTGTGGCTGTTGCGGAAAATTCCATGTGGATGTGCAAGCTTAGCATCTGGTCTTCCAAGATGCTGGTGAGATTAGCACTAGCCAGAGTGACCAGGCTGTGTGCAAGACCTCAGCCCGGGCTGGAAGGCTTAGTCCTTCAGCAAAAATCACTGCAGCTGTCTCTGGCTGCTCTTGTTTTGCTGTCACATAGCTGAAGATGATTCAGTTTGAAGATATAAGTGTCCAATAAGTAGTCTGCAATATGAATTTATCTCTTCTGCTATTTTTTTCTGATTCTTTTTTAAAGGGTTTCAGTTCTGAAAATGTGAAGCTCCTCTCTGAGGCTGACAAAGGTATTTTGCCCAGATTCCCATCAGCTAACTGGAGGCATCTAACTTATGATACCTAAGGGCACTCATCCAGCACTGGCTGTCTGAAAGCTGCAGATCCAAACTGGTAGTCTGTCTTTCTTCCCTTGCCAGCCCAGGACATAGCAGGCATTTTCAGAGGGCAGTCCAGCCCCTCCTAAAATAGGTGGGAAATATTCTCCTACAGGAGCCTGACTGCGCCTGTTTTGTCTCTGGCTGCAAAGGGAGCCTGCAGTGCTGACACAAGCTAGAAGCCTGGTGGTGGCCTGGTTCCCTGAGGTGTGTTATTCCAGTCAGCCTCATGGGTCCTTCGCTTCTGCTCAAGCTGGGGGAAAGCCAGTCTCTTCCAGAGGTTATTCCGTTCACTTGAGACCCGAATCTGTTCTTGGGAAGTGCTGCTTTTCCTTTGACTATTAGAAATGGGCAGCTCAGATAGAATTGGGATGAAACCAGATTGTTTTCCTAAAGTCTTATACTAGAGTAGAGGGAGAGAGGACATTTTGCAGAACTCGGGAGCTTTGTTGGTTCTCTGGAAATCTCGCTCTGGGACCTGTTGTTCTCCCAGATAGGGAAGACTAAGTGTTACCATCTATGAGTCAAAAATGCCATACCAAAAGCTTTGCACTTCCCTTCATGAAGTGAAAATATAAGCTATATTGATTAGAAAATAAAAATTAGAAAATAGTCTGCTGTGACATCTGAACACAGACATTCATGCCTATACATTTAATTATATGGCCTGCTTTTATTATAAAAGCTAAATATAGTGAAAAATTGTAACTTGTCAACACATTGCTCCATAGAAGTGGCCTCGCTCGTGCAAGTCCTGGTCACATTAACACGAGTTAGAAATATGTGCCACTGTCTTCTGATGTACAGATGAATGTGATAATCCCTTTCAGTTGTCTGGAGTGGTTGGTCAATAAGATCAAGCTGCTGTGCTAGGCTTATCAGTTCAGCTCCTCCTCAGCCGGTCAGGCTTTGGACAGAAGCACGCTCATGGGATGGACTCACGGATCTGGAGTAAAGGCATGATCCTGTAACGCAAGGTAGCCAGAGGCTGGTGGTTAAAACAGGAAACTAGTGCAAACTGCTTATCACTGATAGGCAGGGAAACCTTGGAAACTGGGTGAACTCACCTGTGCGAATTGTGTGAGATATAAGGCCGTGCTGTCTGTTTACCTGCTTTAATCTCCTTCAGGGCACAGCAATTTATCATGCTCCCAAAGTCAAAGCCCTTCTCAGTGCAGAAGAATGGGCTGTGGTTCCATGGCTGAGGATCCTTGGGACACAAGTGTTCAGGTCACAAAAATCTCATGGGCTTTCTGGGCATGAAATACACCTGTCTACAGTATGTTCTGATTATATTTGGCTGTTGTTCCATGCACGTCAAATATATTTACAGGATAGTCTCCCAAGAGATATTGTGGGGGGCAGACAAGGCTTGTTTTTTTGCAAAACTCTCCTAAAGTTGGGCGAAATGTTTAGAAATATCACATATGGGCACTCATGCAGGAGAAAGGCGTGATATGTTAACGTGGAAAACCATGTGTCCTGCTCTTGTTATAGATGGAAGACATGAGAGAGAAGAACTATTGGAAGCTGAAGGCAGCTCCCAGGACACGGCCAAGGGCAGGTTGGGCTGGTTCAGAACACAAGACCTTTTCTCTGCATTCTCCTGCACCTTGCCCTGAGCAGCAGCAGGAGCAGCCACTGCTTTGGTTCAGCAGCAATCACCATGCTAGCCTTTCATTAGAGCCTGACACTAATTAGCGTGCCTTGCTCTCTCTCAAGAGCACCAGATCAGTCCTCACAGCTTTTGCTAGGCAGAGGAGAACTTTCATTACCTGGCCAGATTTGCTGATCTCCTGGTAGGTACCTCACCCCTTGCTCATCTCTGTGGCCAGATTGTATCAGGCTGCTGAGCATTTCCAGCCACAAACAAGAATGATCTTGTTTGACTCTGAAAGCCATGACTTGGGCAAAATCCCATTGCTCTTTTCTGATCCATCTTCTGCTGACATCAACTTTATGTCTGAATTCTTTCCAAGCACAGTCAGAAGAACAAGCTGCAGGTTTAAGCTCACCGTGGGCAGTGAATTCCCTCTCGCATCTCAAAAGCCTTTTGCGTTTCCACGACTCTGTAGCATCTTGTAGGTCTCAGAGGGGGAATTACAAGTTGTAAATTTCTTTACCCGTCCCCCTTTCACACTTCTAAGAGTGAAAAATAAAATGCTGCCAGCATTTTATTTTTGCAGCAGGGCCATCCCTCTGCCTCTGAATAAACATTTGTGTGAGGGCTCTCATTCTTGCCAAGGTGTTAGGATAACATTCTCATGCTGATTCCCCTGTCCTCCTTCAGCACCCCAGTGCTGGAGGTCTATTTCCGAGGCTTTGAAATGGCCACGCTCTCACCTCGTCCCATACACATGGAAATGAGATCACCAGAAGGAGGGAGCTAGTAAATCAATCCCACGGGGAACCAACAGGGCAGGTTAGGAAATTATGTCCTTCAGTGTACTGATGGCTGGGTGAAGAGCTCCACATGGGCAAAGAGGCTGCAATGAAAACAGAGGAGGCCAGGTTGCCCAGGGCACGGAGGCACTGCTGAAGGGTTTGGGCCTCTTTTCCTTCAAACTCCACTGCCCATTTCACCACCGTTTCAGCAAAAGCTAGAGCTTTTAACTGTTTGCTTATTGGTAGGAGCAAAGGACAGAGGATTTCTTATCATTAGCAACTGTTTGTGTAAGGGTTTGGATGTAATGTGACCAAAACTGTGCTGAGAATCAACAGGGAAAGTGCTGTCATCGTCCTTGTTTCAACACATGCACACTCTGGGTTCCCTGAAGAGGACACCAGGTTCTCAGGCTGCTTTTCATTTGGCTTGAACATCAGGTGTTAATACTTTTGTGTACCTTATAAATCCTGGTGAAGGTCAGCGTTTCTCCCTTTAGTGCAACAGAGGTGTGTTAAAACCCACCAGGATTTACACACGTGGGCCTCTCTTAAGAAGCTCAGCTGTAAAAATAATTCTCATCACACATTACAAAGCTGACTGTGGTGTTAAACACAGCAGACATTTGGTGAAGCACACTCCTGGACAGGAGCAAGTTGTTGTTAAGCATGCTAAGAAACAGTTCTCTCATTCAAACAGAGGCCACCAAAATGGTTTTTGAATAAGAACTCGCCGAGTTTTCTTCCCCCTTTCATCTTGTCAGGAAATCTCTGTGAACTTCCCTCCTCTCCATTTGCTTTCCTTCCCCTTTCTCTGTCATTTACCAGCCGGGCTATTTTCTTCAAAGTACCCTCTAAATGTCACAACCGCTGAACAACCACAGCAAATAATGGAAATGCCCTGGTAACCCTTCCCAGAGCACTTATATACCAATGCTGAATAATTTGACCTGCTCTCATTCTTGTTCCCATTCTTGGGAACATATTTCACAGTAGTGGCAGAGGAAGGAGAATGGGTTTAAGATTTTGTTCCCTTTTCTCTTGGTTCTCTTTTGATGTAAGACAAACTCTACAAACACGAACTAGAAAAACCCTACAGCCCAAACCAGACACCCCTCAGAAGGAGTGCGCCAGATAATGCAGCACGAGGAACATTTCCATTTTGAGTGCTGTTGTGCATGCTTCACCATGTACCCCTAATTATAAGAAAATTACTTAAAAAGTCCTCAGGGACCTCTAAAAAGAATAATCCATAACAATAAAGGGCTTGGATATAGCAAAGATGTGCACATGTTTGAACACAGGGTTTCACCCCGGGAGAGACAATCTGTGATACAGGATTTCAGGCAGAAATCCAACTCTTACTTAAGTTTTTAAAAATCAAGAGTTTTTCAAAGAGCCATGAGAACTGCTCTTTTGCCGATTCTTTCTAATGCATCAAAAGACACACGCTGGAAAGGCCCACGCTTATAGGCATTTAACCAGGATAAAATATGTTAAGATACCCTACTTGACTGATCTTGGAATTTCTGTATCATTTCATTCCGTGCTGGTTAAAGTTCTCATCTCCCAAATGACTCATTTCTATCTGTTTATTTGATCCCTTTGAATTTCACGCTGTTTTGTATTCAAGGTGTGCCTGAAGCAGCGTCCTCAAACCAGCTCTTACCCAAGATGAGAAAACAAATATTGAAGTCGGGACTTGAGCTTTGAAGATTATCTTATTGCATCCTCAACCCGAGCTCTGGATCTAATCTAGATAAGGGCTTTGGTCACTGCCCCCTTTCTCTTTTACAGGGCCAGGGCAATACTGAATGTATTGTCTTTCTCATTACAGTTTCCCCTCCTTCCCTTCAGGCCTTTCACTGTACATAATTTGTCTTTCCCTAAGCAAGCCACAGGGACCTTATCTCCTGTCACCAGAGAGACACTTCAAACCTAATCTGGGTTACTCACTCAGTTTTACAGGTCAGGAGTGAGCAGAGGTGTCCTCTTCAGCTCTCAGAGGTGTGGGTTTAGCCACACGCTTACCTGTTCACACGTAAGTTCCTCCTGAGCTGCTTCCCATCTGCATCAAACAAAACAGTAGCACTGAGTGCAACCAAGCCTAAGCCTAGGGTCTGAAGCCCTTCATATGCCTCATCTCTCAGGTTTGTGGTGAGGACAATCAGGGCACTTTGTGGTGCTGGTATGACATGTTCCAAATTCCCCTTGTGGCAGAGCACATTCCCATTTTGAGTTTGACCTTGGGAGAATTGCTTAACCTGTCCTCCGTGTCTTTATTTCCCAACTTTAAACCCAAGCTGATATGTTGCTGCCTTGTTTGCTGGACTGCAGGAGCAAATTAATCAACCTCTCAGAGAAACTCAGAGACTACAGTGACATAAATAGAGCTGGCCAGGAACCTCTTCTCAAACCCTTCAACTTTATTGCACATCAAGATAAAACAATCTTTCAAAGGTTATTTAGTGGATTGGTAATTGAAATAAATGCATACATAGAACAAACATCATTTTGACAGTAAGTGTGTTCCTATGGGATGTGTATTCACATTCAAATTGCCATTGACTCCAGAGAGGGTCTTGAACCTGGGGCTTTCCTTTCCTGGAAAACTTCAGAATCATGGTGCATAATAAAAGCTGGTTGTGTTAAAAAAAAACAAAACAAACCTGACTGGATCTGAACATAGTAAGAATAGGAGAAATGTGATTCATATGTGCAAATTTTAAATATGGACCAACACTTACAGAGAAGGCAAGGCACAAGGGGAAAGAAAAGGATAAAAAAAAAAAGAAAGAGAACACAAAAAGGCCTGCATATCTATCACCAAATGTGTCTTTTCCAAAGCATGTGGAAAAAAAGCATCATGGAGAGTGCAACACAGCAGGCTAGGTGTAGGCTGAATGCATAAACCTGTCCTCAAAGCACTGAGTAGTGAGGTGTGAAACAGACAAATTTAAAGAAAGGAGAGCTATGGCAGCAGCAGCATCAAAACGTAGAGACTAACACAGCCTTGTTTAAGAGAAATTAGAGGCAGGGAGAGAGGGAGGGAGAAAGTGTTGATACACTATAAGATTATCACACATTTCTAAAGCGGTCTGAAAGAACTGACTTCCTGCTGGGGGGTTCCTCTCATACTGGTGTGAACAAGCATCTCACTATCACCTGCAAAGGCTTTAAGTGCAAGTGGTGACACTTCAGTATTCACAGCCTGCCTTAGAAAATCCAGGGGAAGCAAAAGAAAGATGAAAACCATGCAAGTCAAAAGGGTGTTGCTCCCATTGTTCTCCTTGCTGCTTGGTTAACTGGGAATCCCTTTGAGCAACAGAGGGGTCACATCTGTCCAGATGCGCTGTGCCCGCATCAGAGGGCAGGGCACTGTGGAAGCGGCTCCACACAAACACCTTTCATGATAATAATACAATGAAATCACCCTTCTTGGCAGCACCAAGCTCTCACAAAAGCATGTTTTTAGCAGTATATATACCTGCAAGAACACCACCTGTGGAAGATGGCTATTACCCTGTGTGTGACATGGCAGCACGGCCCCTTTTACAGAAAAGGCAGGACTGAAATCACTCAGGACTGTCATGAACTTTATGGACTCCTGAGACC
Source organism: Mohoua ochrocephala (assembly GCA_013398855.1). Taxonomy (NCBI): domain Eukaryota; kingdom Metazoa; phylum Chordata; class Aves; order Passeriformes; family Acanthizidae; genus Mohoua; species Mohoua ochrocephala. The sequence continues at coordinate 20,036 of VZTA01013363.1, forward strand.
GAGTCTGAGTCACCAAAGATAAGAATATAGACCCTCTCCAGTCAGGGCCTTGGCCATGACTGCTGCACCCCTGGCCACGAGCTCCTGCTGGTCCCGGCTGCTGGCTTGAGGACTGAATGTGCTCAAGTATGTGGAAACCTGAAGGTGAAGGAAGCCACTCGCGGCTGTGACAGAAGGGACCGTGAGCTTCGCAATATAATAGCAAAGGACAGGTCGGGCACCAAAAACAGAAGAGAAAGGAAAATTAGCCTGAGTTCTTGACACCAGGTAGAACAGTTGTTCAGTGGGGTCACTGGAGGACTGTGCTGAACTCGAGAAGGATGTTAGCCACGTCCTGTGTTTTGCTGCGTGTTTCACACCTTGTAGGCAGTGCAACGCCATGGAGCTCTCCCAAAGAGAGCCTTGCCTTCCAAGGGGCACTCTGCTATCTCCAGCAGGAAGGAATGGGCTGCCAGTCTGTCCCTGCTGCTGTACTGTGTAATGAGAATCTGGACCAAGCAGGGCTAATCAAAGCCCTTTATTTAGGTGACACAATACGAGTAACAAAGCCTGGCTTATTTTCCAGGAAGGGATGTGTGAGAGGGTTTCTTTTGGGGCTATGGGGAGTATGCCCTCCGTGTATGCTTGCCTAGTTTTGATACTTATTTCTGGTTTGGATAAGCTCATTCATTTGACATTCAACCCTATAAAAAGGACACAAGTAAGGATGAGAACTAACTTTGTGATCCACAGCCCTACAATATCCCACAGCCATTTTCCGCAACAAAAAAGCTGTTCGTGTTCTTGAGTCTTCTTGGGAGACAAGATGTTGTCTATAACCACCACAAAAAAGCAATCAAGCAAACTTTAAATGTTTTAATTTTCACTCTTATTAACCCCTCCCCAGCAGTCTATTTCTCTTTTGAAACAGTGATATAATGTGTCTGGCAGACACTTACCAAAGAGCTGTTTGAGCTTGACCCTGCATTTCAAGAAAAAGTTATTTTCCTCCTTTTAATGAAAATTCACCTTTTTTGGTCCTCCCTTATTCTTTTTCTTTTTGAGGCCTTCCACCTCTGTTAACTGTGGGAAAGGCTCCGCTTTGCCAGGGTACAGCACGCATTGTAAAAGTAATTCAATTTTACACCATAGCAATGACATGATCAAGGGAACTTTGAGCAGGCTTTGCGACCAAGAGCATTTAACAAGTATGTGAAAAGCTTCCAAAGAGCCCTCGTGAAAGAAAGAAAGGTTACAACAATAGGAGAGGCAGTTTGATAGTGGTAAATTAAGAGTCATAGGAGTGACTCTAATCAGGTTAAGCTTTAAAGAAAGAGAAGCACCTTTATATCTCTTGGGTACAGGCCTGAGTGCATTAAGCACTGTTGAATTTGTGTTGGGAAGTACACAAATCCCTGAGGCACTCAGCACTTGCTCCTCCTTGAAGAATTCAACTCAGCAAGGAGAAAGACTTTCCAGGCAGAATAAGTAAAACTGCAGAATTGGACTCAGTACCCTGGAAAAAGAATATTGAGTTGTTAGTGGGTTTTTTAGTCAATATCTAGACCTCTTTAGGAGTTGTTATCTTCCATTTTGTTCCCTGTGGAAACCTTCTGGCAGTGCCAGTGTGAGCATGGGGACAGTCTGGTGCATTAAAGTAATGATGGACCATTCATACAGGTTACCAGTTTTTAGGATCCGTGGAGTCTGAGCCAGATGCTGCCCTGAGCTACACCCCAGCAAAGTGCATCATGTACCACATGCAAGTGACAAATATTTTTATATGCCGTGTGCATTCGTTTGCACATTGGGTACAGTGGTTCTGGGCACATCATTAAAACTTTGGGTTGGTAAAGAATGTGTACAGAGATGTACACTTTAGTGGAGAATCCAGCTATCTAAACAAATAACACAGCTACAGACAAAATAGCTGTTAGAGTTAGTTTTGTTGTTTCTCACATATGGCTTATTCAACAACTTTTATATAGCTGTTACTGTCAAAAATGCTCAGAATTTATTTTGCCCAGGAAAAAGGTTATAACTTGTCTTTGTTGGGGAAAAAAAAAAAGAAATTAAAAAGTTGGGGCTGCCTCAGTTTTGCAATCGACAGGGACACCTACAGGAAGACAAAATTAACACATTGGCATATTGGGTGTTTTCGGCTTTATTTGTTCACAGCTTGAGCCTATTACCTAATAGAGACACAAGAAAATGGCCCATCTGTTTGCAGTGGGCAAATGTGTGAGTAGTACTCTCTGGGGCTGCGTGGGAGAAGGGCTGCTTTTCAAGGACGTATTTACTTTACTCTCTGTTTTCTCAACGGTGTATATAACTCAATACTAAAAGGCTAATTTGTTTAAGAAAACCAAACCTGACTTCTTCAGTTAATTGCTTACAGAAAAGCCGTAGGTATTGCTTGGGTTCTGTGTGCTTTGCTGAGTGCGCTGGAGTGGCCTCCACTATGCGGCCGGTGAGGATGCCTAAAAGCCAGCTCGATGGCAGCAAAGCACTCATTGTTCCTGTCCTGCTTGCTCCGGTGGGGCTGCAGCTCTTGGAAAAGATCGAGGATGTGTAAGGAGTGGGAGAGAGAGAGATGAAAGTCTGTCTATCAAGGAATGGGGATGAGGCAGCTGGGAGGGAGAGTCTGCTCAGGGGCACGTGGGATTTGGGATATGATTAATGCTTTGGCAAAATGTTAACGAGAACAGGATCTGGCAACTGAGAGGAAATGCCTATGTGTTCTCTTGCAACCAGCCTCGAGCTGGAATAGGAGCCTATGCTTGTGCCAAAGTGAATCCAAGCATTTGCATGTTCATGAGTGGAAACAGGCTGTAATTGAAAACATGGAATTTGGAGACCCGCATCCTGCTGGACCCGTTCCTCCAGTGGGAGCGAGGTCTGCTTTGTAGCTCCTTTCCTCAAAGAGAGACAGAAGAGAGTTTTGGTAAACAGCAGCAGCACTCTCTCCAAACAATGTCAGCAGCCACTGCATCTTCTCCCCAGCATCGTCACTGCTCAGGCTTTTAAAATAATTTTTAAAACTCCTCCAGTCAAAACCACCGATGCCAGAGGTAGCCTTTACTTCTCTCTAGTGTGCAGGGGCAGAACTGCTTGAAGGTATTAGCTATGCAAAGCCTCTTAAATAACTATTAAACACATAAAACTCTTAAATGCACGCAAATCCTGTGTAGCAAATGGCAAACAATAAGGAAAAGCTGATCAACCATTATACAGCAATTTAATCTATGCAATTTGCATAATTTTGCCCAACAGAAGGAAGCTATGGCAGAACTGCTTTCTGGAGAAAGGCAGAAATGCTGTACCAAACAGGTAAACAATCAGGAATGAGGATTTTGCAAGTCCTTGGCAAATTCTTGGCATACGGACAAAGGGAGTGTGATATAGTTGCAAGGGATGTGATGCAGATGAACCGGAGGAGACAAAAGACAAGTTGAGAGCATGAAAAAAAGTCATTTTCCGATCAAATTAGGGAATGTAGAACAAAGGTTGAACATGTGCCTTTAACTCAGTGCCTCTGTATCATTGCAGCAGACTGAGGTGTTGGCATCCTGCACCTGAGCTGTGGCACTCACGACTCCCGCAGACAAACTGCAGCTACCCGCAGCATTTGTGCGTGTGCAGCACCTTCACCTTTGGAGAGATCAAAGGCTGGGGGCTTCTAAGCATTCTGCTTCACCAATGGCCACAAGGCAAATGAGCCACCAGTATCAGGACTCGGGACCGCCCCACAACACAGCCTATGCCTCCTCTGGGGCTCCCACAGGAAATGTTTTCTCTGGTTTACAGTCTGCAAGGTGGGCTTATGTTTCTGGTAATCTGCCTAGCACGTTGTGGACTCCATAACATTAATCTAAACTCACATATTTAGTGTGCAGCTATTTCAGAGGCAGGAGCTGTGCAACTTACTTGTAAGTAAATAACTGGAGGCTGCATGTCACTGCAGAGCCACCTGCTTAGGGTCAGTCCCTGCACCCCATGAATTTACACCAGGAGCTCATTAACAACTTAGTGCTGGGCTGCAAAGAGCAACCTTTTTTTTTTTTTTCAGGAATATCCACTATTATTTTCCCAGCAATCTGGTGGCCATCAGTGCTTTGCTGATAAACTGGAAATCTTCACCTTCTTCTATCCTCACCTCTCAAATGACCCATGAAAGAGTCTTGGAGATCAAAGAAATCCTCTTCCATCCTTATCCCTTGGACAGAAAAACTGATGGGATTTAGCACCCATGTGGGAATATGAGCATTGGTAACTGGGGAGTGGCAGGGGTGGAAAATGATTGGGGGAGGTGGTGATGGAAGAGCCCAGAAGATGAATTACCTGGGGAGGAGGTGCATACTGAATTGTGGTCTCCATAGCAAGTGTGAGAGGACAGAAGAGAAATGACTTCCTCTGCCCCAAATAAAGATCAAGGAGTATTTGCATTCAAAGGGGCTGGGTTGTGCACGTATCTCTTTGGCCCCCTTCTTTTAACTGGAAATCCTCACTAATTAATTGCTCTGCAAATTCTGCTTCAGCACATCATATAACTGAAGGGCTTGCTTGTTTCTCCTGTACTGACTGCATGTGTTCCTTGCCCTTGCATTTTGCTGTCCAAAGCCAAATGAAAAGTATAAAGGAGTTAGGTGAGAAGATTAGGGGATTCCATGAGATTTTTAAAAGATCCTTCAGTTCCAATATGTTAAAGTATAGGCCTATGTGCTATAGACAACCAAACAAAATGTCCAGTATGAGTTATCTGTTATTCCTATTTTTTTCCCCAGCAATTTTAGATTTTATCCTGAATTCACTTAGTAAACTCATCAACTTGTGGGCTTTTCACAGCACCTTAGGCAGACTAAAGTGGAACTGATGAATAATCAGTGATGCAACAGCTGTTATCCAGAGATAACAGAGGACTTCAGGCTGCAGATGTGCATGGGGTCAAGGGAGACAATGTTGTGCATGAAAAAGTCATACAATGGAGTTCTGTGTATTTTCTTCAGATTTCAAGAACAAAGAAGCAACGACCTTTTGTCTGCTGCTGTCATTCCCTGCTTCACCATTAAGGTAGTTTTCTTTTCTTTTTTTTTTTCCTTAATGGGAGGTATTTTGAAACAGACCCCTGTCAATCATGCCCTGAAAAAGATGAGCCCATCCATGAGCAGAAGCCGTTTAAAAAGTTTTAAAATACCGAATGTCAAAACATGTGGCAGTAAGGTTAACATAGGACTTTGGACACATGTGGTTTGGATATATTTATTTCAAAGACAGGTTCTTTTTTAATCACTAAGTATGCCAAGTTTTAAAGGAAAAATGAAAAATCGAAGAAAACAAGACTTGCGTTCAGTAAAGATCTTTCCAGCCTGCAACAGTGGTCAAGAGAACTGTGGAAGAACAGGCAAAGGGAGGCAATTCTTTCTGTGTATCCTCCTGGTATCTGGCACTCTGTGGTTTAAGAATTCCCGAGTTCATGTTGTATCCACATATTTGTGTTGAATTGCATTTTTAGACCATTCCTGTCTAGCTTTGTTTCTTTGTGTTTATAATCGATACTGCACAGGAAGAGATTCATCCTGTTTGTTTTGACTTTGCCGTCTCATCCTTTCAGGTGAAGCCCGTTAATATTTTTATTGTGAGAGGTGGTGAAAAACTTTTCGCTTGCTGCCTCTCTGTATCTGTCACAATGTTACACGTCGCTGTTGTTGCTCAGAGCCTGTCTGCTTAGTCTCCCCTCGCTCAAAAATCACCTCTGCTTTTAAGCATCTTTGTGCAGTATTTCACCCGGCTTCCAGCGCAGCTGGGCTAGGAAGCACGGGGCAAGTGCTGGGCTGTGCCGTCGTCCTCCGGAACGTGCCGAGCTTGCCTGAGCCACGAGCAGTCCCCGGCAATCCGGACGGGAGCAGGCAGCTCCTCCCAGCCGCTCCTGCAGGAGTGCCAAACCTCCGAAACGCTGCCGTGCCAGGTGGAAGCACGCGAGGACAAACTCGTGTAATGCTGTGCCACGGGGACGGCTTGCCAGGAAAACCAGCGCACGTCGCCCGAGGCTGGGCATAAGCCTCTGTCTTCCTCTTGTCGGGAAGGAGTGCAGCTGTGAGGACAGGAGCCCCGCACGTCGCCCGAGGCTCGGCATAAGCCTCTGTCTTCCTGGTGCGGGGCCGTGGGCCAGCTGCGAGGACAGGAGCCCCGGAGCGGAGCCCTGTGCCAGCTGTGAGGACAGGAGCCCCGGAGCGGAGCCCTGTGCCAGCTGCGAGGACAGGAGCCCCGGAGCGGAGCCCTGTGCCAGCTGCGAGGACAGGAGCCCCGGAGCGGAGCCCTGTGCCAGCTGTGAGGACAGGAGCCCCGGAGCGGAGCCCTGTGCCAGCTGCGTGCCCGGGAGCCGGGCGTGCTGCCGCCTGCGAACACCGCAGCCCAAACCTCTCCCTGGAGCTGCCCGCAGGCTGCACCAGCGTTTGGCTGCCGGTCCCTGTCCCACATCCCCACCGCCCTGCCATGGAGCAGTTATTTATTTCTCACCTGAAAGCCTTAATGAAGTAATTACATTCTAACTGTTGGGGATTTTTTTTTCTTTTTAAGGAAGGTGAGTGCTCGCGGATCATGTCCCCAGCTAGGAAGGGGTGCACTCATCCTCTATGGAGCATCCAGCATATTGAGGAGTCGGAGTTGTGTTGGGCTTAGTTGAGAAATGCGATTGAGAGCACACAGCAGCTATGTTCCCAGCCCAGCTTATTTTTTATGGTTCCCATCCCCAACAGAGGACAATGGCTTCTGTTGCTCTTGCAGTCCATGGGAAGCTGGTGTTTGACAGTACACTCCCAACACTTCAGCTTTGTTTTTCTGTTTGGGTTTTATTTTGCTGTTGTTAGGATTTTGGCTCTTTTTTGTTGTTGTTTTGGTTTTTTTAATTGCTTTCTCCCCTCCTCCACACTTCATTCTTTTGGTATAGGACTGCCACTCACCAGCTGTTCACAATTCCTTCACCCCTTCTGTTTTTCAGTACCACACTACCACGACATAGACTCAAAGGACATTTTATTCCTTGCAGGAGGCTTCCCACGCCCACTGAATACATTTAATAAAAATACTTTTCTCTTTCTTTCCTACCTTGGAGAAAATTTAATATATCTGTACTTCTCACAAAATTCAGATTGACCGATCTATCATCCTCAGACTGCCTGAGTTTGATTTCTTGAATGGTTTTAGATCCTAGAATTACTTATTTTTCTCCTTCCTTGATAGAACAAGCTCATCCACAAAGTGATTACTCAGTAAGTACTTTTCAACAAAAGTTCCCTCATCACCTCCTAAAACTGATCTCCAGTTCCCTGCCCTTTCCATTTTTCTTTGTGTAACAGGATTTTTTCTTCTAGGCTGAAACTTGCCCCAAAATCAGCACATTCACACATATCAGCAACTGGTACCCAAAAGAGGGAAACTGGGATGACATTGTGAAGAAATCAGTTACAGCAGAGTTGTCTGCTGAAGGAAGGAGAAGAGCTATCTCTGGATGATGTGCAGAGCACGGCAACTCCCACTGTTGCTAATGGGAGAAGAGGCTGCTGAACTCTGCTCAGGAATGTACTGTTTCAATTTCTAATTGAGTTATTTGTTCACTTGTTAAGAACTCATCTCTTAGGGCAGTGACTCTCTAAGACAATAATAGTGGCTGCGTGCAGTCACCAGGGAATTCATTGCAGCCACAAGACAAAAACTTGCTCTGATTGTTCAGTTGTTTTGGTTTTAACCATCAAAACTGTGGCCACCATCAATTTATTGTGATCGCATGTCACAGCCGCTTGTCTGAGGGTTGCTGGTTAGTCCTGTCTCTCTTTCAGGCTCTTGGAGCAGGAGTGCCCAAGGTGCAGTCTAATGGACCATGCCAACTCGCCTGCAAAGCCGTTCTAACACATCGTGTGCACTCTATCACACACTGGCACTGTCTCTGCAACGCTTTGAGAAGGAGCATGGACAGACTGCAGGGCGCTCCATGGCTCCAGAGGAAACGAGGACCCATCGCACCAACAGATCATATTTGCTCTCAGAGTAGGTGTCTGTCAGTCTCCACTTGCAGGTGACCAGTGCCGCCTTCTGTCTAGGTTCCCTGTCCCTGGTTTGCACGTTCCAGGTCCATCCTTTGCCTGTGGAGCAACCTCACAGGCATCAAAACAACCCCAAAGCCTGTTTTTCTAAGGAAACAGCAATGCCAGACTGCGTGCAAAAAAGACCCTTATCCAAGGGCCTCTCACAGCCAGATTGACTCAGGCCTAATCCCCTCCAAAAAAGATCCTTCTGATGAGATGGCTTCTCTTTCATTGCTGATAGACAACAACAAAACTAAACACATCAAACAAACTTATTTTCCAAAGGCAAAGTTGCAACATTTCACGTAAAAGATGCGCATTATTTCAATTAGTTTTACTACTTCCCTTTCTTGTATTTTCCTTTGGTTCTTATCCAGCTTCTGGAGGAGCCAGTGCACAAGGATAATCAGAAGCATGTTTCTGTGATGGAAGCTAAAGGGCAACATCTTCCCTGTTTTACTGCACAATGTGCTATACTGTTCCCTTACCATAACTCTTCCCCACACTAAACAGTTTCCTCTCCTGTAAATGTTCAGCTTTGTATTTTTTTTTTTAATATTTACCAGCATAACATCAAGCCCCTTGTTTTAACAGCCTCTCTCTAAAGCCCAGCTCTATGGAAGCATTTGCTTGTATGGCTTAACATAGGACTTGCATGTGGTTCAAGACCTGCAAAAAATAACCCAAAAGAGCAAAAGAAACTCGAGTACTTTGGCTTTAAGGAAAAATATTGACTGTGGACAAATATTAGTAATGTCCTACCAGTGAGATAAGAAGGTATCGGTTTGCTACTGTAGGAGAACTGCTTGCAAAAGGAAAATAGGGGACCTCTGAAATTCCTGGCATGACCAAGCAGTCGGCTGGAAACACTTCTTACAAAAAACTGCAGCCCAGTTGAAGTGAGGTCTCCAGGAAAGGCTGCAGCTGAGTTGAGTAAATGCTGATGAAGGAAAGTCAACAACAACCTGGGCAGGCCAGAAAGAGCAGTGGGAAATAGACTCTGCTTCTGGGTTTGGGGCTCTTCTCAGGGGGAAGCTGGATGAGACTCCCTGTAGAAGAGATGAAGGCTCAGGACCAATGAAGCTTGGATATGGAGATGCCAAAGGCCGGCATCTGAATTACTGTGTTTTAGGAAGAGAGTTTGATCTTTCTGGCTTTGTGAACCCTTTCAGTATTTGGGCAGATAGTCCAGGTGCACGTGCATGATCTGTGTAGGACATGTGCAGGGGCTGGGTGTGCTCTCCCTGCACAGACCTGCAGTGCAGCATGCGGGCTATGCCTGCTGCTGCTTGAACCTCAGTTTGTCCTCCCCATGAATGCCGGGGAGTCTCCAGGGTATGTGGAGTGAAGGTACCCAGGTCTGCAGCACCTGAAGTGGCTGGTAGAGGTTACTGTCCTGCCTGTGGGTTATGAAATGCTCACAGTACACCTGAGCAAAGCTTCTGAGAAAGAGAGGTGCTGCATCTGTGGCAGATGCCTTTGTTTGCTGGTGATGAAGGAGCATGCTGCCAGCACCAGGCTGCCATACCTGTCTCTAGCTGCTGACCAGAGCCCCTGTTCTGCTGGCTCTGGTTCCTCTCAGGTAGGTGGTACATGTCTGTAAAACACACAGGTGGCATAAGTCCCTCAAAGTCTTACTTACTACTCCTTGTTGTGTAGAGGCTGAATTCAAGAGATCCAGGAAGTCACCTGTGGCCAGATGGGACTTTGTGCCCAGACCCTCCCTACGGTAAGCAAGGCAGCCCTTCTTTCTCCTTTGCTCTCCCAAGCACAACAAAACGCAGGGATTACTCTTTCTTAAGGGTCACGTGTGTTAAGACAGCCAGCCCAGTCGTGTCCAGCACTGTAAATAAGGCTAAGGAAATTTAGCACCTTCTAAGATGAGGCAGCAGCTAAGCATATGTTTGGGTTGGTGTTTTTTTTCCAAATCATTACTTTGTTTTAATTTTTTTAATAAAGGAATCAGTTTTCTCTAAGTCAAAATCTCTTTCAGTTCACATCCCTCCTCCACCCCAAACAGAATGTAATCAAATGAAGCTGGCTCAAAATACCTTTGTGATGCTTCCTAAAATGCCATTAAGGACCCATGTCTTCTATGGCAAGTCACTTTTAAGGCTGAGGCATATATCTGTTTTGTGGGATGTGTGGGCTAGTATTTGATGGATGCCTGCATCCCAGGCCACAGAACTGCAACTTCAGAATCTTCACCTAAACAAGTCCACCTTTATCCAAAACAGCTTCTGCTTTAGCAGTGAAGGCAGCTTATGTACTGTGAAACTGCTAAAGAAAATCCAAAACCTAGAAAGTATTTTTCCCTAATAATTCTTCAGTTCAAAAATGCACCAAGCCAACAGCAGCATAAGGGCACAGAGCAGAAGCATGTGAATGCAATACAGGGCATTCTCAGCTATGACATGATCTCCCTTCTTTCAGAAAGGAGAAAGGTTTCTGGCATTTTTAAGCCCAAATCTGATTTTACTAGATCTGTTTTATCTTGAATTCACTGGTTTGCACCTATTTCTGGCACACATATGACACACTGATTAGAAGAGACAGCTGTGCTGGAGAAACCAATCTGCAAAGTAACCGTGTATGCTGGCTAGCACCAGGCACAAGGGAGGGGCATGGCAGCTTGTTTCTGACCTTATCCTAAATCCTTTGCTCCTCTAGAAGTGCCAAGGGCTTGTGGTCAAAGCTGGGCTTCCTCCAAGTGAGGAGGGCACTGGAGTGTGGGGCCAGCTCTGCCAACTCCCCGGGGTTCGCCTGCACGAGCGGAAGGGCTGCAGTGAGCCTGCCCTTTCACACGAGGGAGGGAGCTGGGGGGTGCAGCCTCAGTGCTTGTCAATCCATAGCTGTGCGACAATATTTTAATGCTTCTCTGGCAGATTTGATACGATCAGCTTTGTTTTCCAGCACTGCTGTGGAGATTTGTCATCAACTTCTTCATTGCATCGTCACTCTGTCCTCCTCCCCTCCCTGCCCTCTGCCCCCTTATTGGTGCCCCTCCACCTCCCCCCTGCTCGATCGCACTCAACAAGACATTCTGAATTTTCCATATCTACTTTTTTTTTTCTTTTGCCCCTCTTTTGTCTTCTGGTAACAGCGTTTGGCATTTCCCGGACAGCCCGTACTCCATAAGGCCTCAGTGTCTGAATACGAGGACGGCTTGAACGTTGCCTGCTGAGACTGAAGAAGAACTTGAGTTAAAATAATCCTCTCTTTTGTTCCGCTTGGGTTGCTTTTTGTTTGCCTGACAGATGTTCGGCCCCTGTGCGTGTGCAAGGAGCGGCTCCTCCGCCGGGCCCTCTGATCCGCCAGCTTATTGATTTCTGCCTATCTGTGCGGCTTGTCTCCAGCCCTTACAGATGCGAGGGCCGGGGCGGCAGCCCCTCTCCTTCACACACAAATAGGGCAATCCTCTATTGTGAGGGGGCCAGCGGAGGAAAGCGAGCCTCACTCCCTCTTGAGCCATTGTGACAAATTCGGGCGGGTACTTGGGGGCAGAGGGGGGACAGGCGTGAAGCACCGAGGCTGCGTCCTGACAGCTTGTGACGCTACCACACAGGTGCCCGAGTAAACGGGAAGGAAGCGGCTGCGGGCAGGAAGGCCTCACAGCTTTGCACTGTGCCTGTGCGTCATCTCAAGTGCATATTTCAGTCATTTTACTGGGGAACGTAAGGATCAAAGTTGTGGCCAAAGGGAAAATCTTGAAAACCGCAGTTTTGCTCTGTTCCTCCTAAATGACATTGCTGCTCACTGCTCACTGCTTCACTGACCGGACTAACCATGAAGTCACTGCCTGCAAGACTTCCATCTTGCAGTTAATGGCCTTGTAAGCCACATGTAATGCTTTTCTTCTATCTTGCTTTTTTTTTGTTTGTTTTGTTTTGGCTTGATTTTCTGCCTCCCGAGGAGTGTGTCAGGGTGCTCTGCAAGCATCCACGTTTTGGCATACAGTTGCAGGCTCACATTGCTGCTGACACCAGTTTGGCTTTTGTTTAACCCTTGACATAAGTCTGCAGAGGTCTGACCTGTCGCCGGCCCTGGTGCTCTGGGTGGAGTGCAGAAAACGAGGCAGTTGTTGTGCAGCACTCAGCTGTCCCCCCTCGTTAAGCCCGTGTCCCTGGAAAGCAGTCATTGTGCGTGCTGCCCACCGCATCCCCGTGACAGCAGCTCTTCACTCGTGTCTGCACCGCACGTGCGTAGGGGATGCGCTCCCAAGGAACACCCCTTGCTCTGCGGCTGGGACAAAGGCTACAAGGGCAGCTCCAGGGTGCGTATCTCCCACCCCGCCAACGTTTTGCATCTCCAGTGAGCTCGCTGTCTGCAGAGTAGCTTTTCTACTCTGTGCCAAGTTGCTCTGCCTTGTCTTCCCTCTCTCTAAAGCACATCATTTATTGCTGTGCATATCAGAATCTGCAGAGCTATGACAGCATGGTGGCTAGGAATGACACATCCCTTGGCTTCATCGATGCCACCAGGCACTAGGTTATCATTTACTGCCACAGTAGCTGGGCACCAGTTTATCGAAAACTACCTAGTTATGTGTTAATGACCTGCTGCTTGACGGAATATTTCACCCCACAGAAACAAATACAGGCACGTTTCTAGTGTACAAAGTTCATCTATTCTCCTCCCGAAGTGTTGCTCTTTGCTCACAAGGGTTGGGGTAGCTCGGTTTAGACTTGTTGAGGCAAAACTCCCACTCTGACATGTTGTGGTCTGTTGGATCTTACTGAGAGGCTGTCAAGAGCTGGCAGAGATACTTCACATGGTGTCAAGTGATTTATACTAACATGAAAAGCAGGCAGAGAGTTTGCAGTCTGTGGTGGCCTGCGTTGCAGCTCCAGCTATGTTATGGTTACTGGATCTGAGACTGAAACCACGGTATGGTGCCTCACAGTCCTTGGTGGATGCTTCCCACCAACAGCTTGCTGGGACAGGGCTCACTCAGAGCTGATGGCAAAGGAGGTGACACCCTGTAATACTTCTTTGAATAATGACTAGCAGTAGGCTGGGAAGAGAGACTTGGACAGCATCCATGGGGCAGAACAGATGTTCCACACAGTCACGTGAGCTCCTGCTGCCCGCATCCCTCTCAGTGCACTACAGCATCACAGGGGTCCCCTTCGCTCTCATGATTAACACAAACAAAGTGTCCTCTCAGCATCAGCTCAAGTCTTGAAATTTCCTTTTATGATCCGTGTGACATGCAGCCCAAGAGGAGTGTGTTTATGAGTCTTTAATTTAGGGAAAATAACTTTGACAAGCCACAGTGAATTCAGTAGCCAGCAACTTTCATTACTCTCTTAGTCTTGAATCCTCCTTGACACATATGTAAAAATAAGGCAAAGTGGCTCATTTGGAAAGAAGAGCTTTGTAAAATGCTCTCCGGTTGGACAAGCAGGACCTTGCCTGTGGGACCTTCTATTTGATGTCTCTTTCAGTGTCAACAGGAGAGGACTGTAACTGCTGAGAACTGCTCAATGCACGCTCTGCAAAGGGAATTTTATCTTGGGAGCATCACGCAAACACTCCATTTATTGGATTGTGTCTTAGTGACATTTAAGGTGTTGGGCTCAACATGCTGAAAACAAGTGCTAAGCATTCAGAGAGCTTGCCTATAGCAAGCTGTGGGGATGGCCAGACTCCCAGTTCAAACCAGGAGGGACAGCAGGTGATGTATCAACTGGTACTCAAGGGAGGATGAAGAAGAGACAAAATTCCAAAATCCATATCCCTTGATCCTCTGCAGGGATCACACCTGCAAGTCAGGATGTGGAGCGATAAAAATGTCCTCTGGCTTTCAGGAAGGAAAAGCCTTGTGGGTGTGGGAGGACCAGTGAATACAGCCCTGTGTGTCAGTTGGTATCTGTAGGACAACGTAAGGCACTGCCTGGCACAAGAGATTTTGTACATTTGCATTTTCGCAAAGTTATAACTCTCTTTAGACTCTGTTGGACCGATAATACAGCAGGAGTTATGAACAGCAGTTATATTTCATAGATGGTGCCTGAAACCCAAGCTGTGCTCGTGCTGAGTGTTAGAAAGGGAAAAATCAGTATTTGGATTAATTCCTCTCGCTTGTTTCTGCTTTACTCTCACCGCCCTTCCCCTTGCTCCACAGCCTGTGGGTGATGTTGTTGTTTGCAGGGCTGTGTGCGAGCTATTCTGTGACTTTTCTTTAATAGCAGTTCTTTGAAATTCTGCTGCTCCTGTAATGGGGGCTGAGCGCGGTTGCGTCACTGTTGTGATGGTCTGTCACGCCATCTAATTGGTTTGTCTCATTAAAACTTACAATTGGCGTTTACAAGGCAGCAGTCCTGTAGTCCAACACTGTAGCTGGAGCCACACTGGCTGACCAAGCGCTCGCACGTGGGTTGGGATGTTGATGTGGATGGAAAACTCTGTCTCTCGTGAGCTCATCCCACAGCTCCTAAGATAAAGCCTGAATGTATCAGACCAGCTCTGACTTCACCTTCTCTGTAGTGAGACTAACTGGAGGAACTCAGTTAAATTCCACAAACAGGTGGCTTTCGATCTCCAGTTCAGAGCCAAGGCCGCTGGGATCTCAAACTGGACACTCAAGGGCTGTCCACTAGTTGCTGCTGGATAGCTTGGCCTGTTGGATGTTCTTTTGTTAGCAAGAATGTGAGGAGGAAATGGTGCAAGAAAAAGGCAGATTTGTGTAGCCTCTTACAGAAACTAAATTCTTGGAGTAGTTCCAAAATGCATTTTGTCTTTGGAAACATTCGTGAAAACAACCCTCTACCTGTTCAGGTCAAAATATTAGTTAAAACATTGCAAGTGCACTCTCTTATGAGAAGTCTTTTTTTTTTTTTTATTTTATTTTAACCTGAGCCAACTAGTCAAAAGGACCTCACTTACTTCAGGAGTCTGATTCATTGTCCTTTTTTAATTTACATTGCAATGATGGCTTCTAGCAGCATAGTTAAATTTATCTGAGAGCACGAATTGGAGTTCAGAGCTCGAGGTTTGTGCGGAGAGCGAGTATCAGTGCAGCTTTTCTGCTAACACTGGGCTTGAACTAAGTGCTGGGCTTGAACTAAACCACCAGAAACCCCTGTCAAATGTTTGTGCAGGAATTTTATGGGTTAAATTAGGTATATGAATGCCAGCACATAGGTACTGCTTTGGCCACTGTAACTCCCCAGTTGCTCAGAGAAGAGCATCTTGTCTGTTTGGTGCTTCGCTGTGTTTGATGGAGAGTGTCCCTTTGACAGAGAGGCATCTTAACAGAGGTGAAGGGCACCACAGCCACCGACTTTAAAGGCTGTAGAGCCACACAAAATACATCGAGTGGTTTAGATGTAACAGCCCGCACTGAATCAAGAGAGTCTCTCTATTCAAGGCTGTAAGCTTAACAGCTCTGCACTGAGGGCCTGGAGAAATGAGGGGGAAACCAGGTCCTCCTGTTCCTGTGGAAATGCTTTTGTCTGCAATCAAGCTACTTACCAGCTGAAAACACTTTGCATCGCCCTTTAAAATGTTTTCACTTCAAATTTTGTGGGTTAGCTCAGGGTAAGCACTTCTCTTGGCTTTTGGGAAAAGCCATAAAAACCTAGACTTTGTGACTTATTTTAAATCAGAGAATGAAAACACATTGCACGGCCCTTCCAAAGACAAATGATCTTTAATTTTTAAAAATCCCATCTAATTGTCATTAATGAAGCCATCCCCTGTGCTAATAAGATGGAGGCAGGGAATGGAATGCCATTCCAGCTTAGGCAGCTGTTGTGCATGTCAACCAGTTTCAAAACGCTTGGCAAAAGTTGTAAATGCAGTTCTAATGAGATCGGCTTGTCTGCAACTAGCAAACACATACCAGCCGCACCAAAATGTTTGTTTGCCATGGGACTTAGCGGAGATTGTGTTAACCGTTCTGCATTCAAGGGTACGTGTCAGGAAAAGTTCAGATCAAGCACAAGGCAGTGACACTGGAATGCAGCTTTCTCCAAAATGGTCACTTATATAAACCCTGAAAAAAAAGCCTCCACCTCAATTCATGGTTTTTGTTGTGTGTGGGGGGCGTTTGTCCATCGGGACTCTTAACTTTCTGTATCTCAGTGCATGAGGTTCTCTGCGAAGGCTGCAAAAGCAAGCTACAAACAGAAGTATGTTTCCTGCTGGGATGTTTGAGGACGGGCTCCTGGTAGGAGACAAACTTTCAAGGCATTCTACAGCATCTCTCACCGGCCAGGTACCCCCAGCTGGGTTTGCATCCATCAGCTGCCCAGGCCGGAGAGGAGGGGCTCAGCTGAGCCATGCAGGGGCTCCAGTATGGGAGAGTAGCCCTGAAAGAGCAGTGACCAGCTCGATCATCCACTGGGCCTGACTGCCAAGCTGATCACAGCCAGCTTCCACAAAGCCTGGTCAAACAGAGGATTGGTCCAGAGGGGCTGTAATCCTGTTCAGCTAAGCCACCTCGGTGGGCCAGGCACTGTGGGTGTCACAGACCCACACCTGGGTGGGCATCTAGGTGAATCAGCACATCGGTGACTTCTCGTGGAACCACCAAGATCACCAAACCTGTGTAGCTGCAGAAAGCTAAGCAACAGAAATACCCACGTTTCAGAGAAGCCAGGTCCCAGGAGAGTCAATAGCACTTTACCTCAACCGTGAAATATCTATGCAACACCACAAACTTCAACACCCTGTTGCTTTTCCTCAGCACAAAAGGGAATCCTGTTTTTTAACTTTCCTTTTATGGTTCTTTGAGCTTAAGTACAAAGGACTGGTTAAATTTCTGGTACCGTGACTACTCTCTTGCCAGTAGCCCTTTAATCTGCGTCTTTTGCCAAAGAATATTAATTATTGTAGGCTACAGTGAAGTCCATCCCTACCCCCACCTGAGCCTCTGAAATGAATAGTGAGGCTGAACTTTGCCAGCAACTGTTAGGAAAAGGGCCAAGAACAGCCTAACAGGAAAGATACTCAGGATTTTTTGTTTGTTTTTTCTGCTAAACCATGTTTTTGTAATTATGAATACTTTGTTGAAATTGCTTGGAAAAGGAAGTACACAGAAAATGGTCCATACAATTAAACTAACTACATATTAGTGTTGAAAGAATATAAAACTGGTCTCACTCTGTTGCACTCACACAGACAAAACCCCTTCTCAGAAGGAATTTGGCTTGAGAAGAGAGATCTGGAGACAAATCTTAGTTAACTTCAGGCCCATGTGCCTTATTGTCTGGTTTACGACTGCCCCAAATGGCCTAAAAGCAAAGGACATTCACGCTAAACAAAAGCAATGGCTGAAAGAAAGAGAAAAGAGGAATTTGAAAGCTGTCCTTTCCAAATCCCTTCTACTCAAAAGTTGGTTCCTGACTTTCGATAAGGAACCCTGAATAAGGCAGCAGTTAGTTTTATGGAGCATAAAGTATCTTCATCCAGACTGGAGAGAAACAGGACTACTTTATTTTGCTTGGATTCACATGAATGCTGCTTTAATCAGTCCCCACTTGCTCCTGCCACCTTTCTCCAAGTTTAGATTTGTAAAATCCCGAATTGCTAAAAAGAGAGAAAAAAATTGCCAAAGCAGCTTTCTAGGATGTATGATTACAGGTATCAAAAAAGGTTTATCAAATGTGGAAAATTACAACTTTTTCCCCTAAGTAAACAAATACTTAAGATTATAAAGGAATTAGATGCTGTAGGACCACTTCAAACTACTGTACTTCATACAGTGTTTTATAATTTCCATTTAAATGGTTTTCTCTAGTCAGCAGCCTGGTTCTGGCTCCTATCACACTAAGGCATATGTAATGTTACAGGCATAGCTCAGTGTAAAAGGAAAAATGTCACCCTAGAGTGAGAAAGCTTGGTATTTGGTTTATGTAACAACATCCTATGATTCAGCCTCAAGAAAGCCTTGGTTTTAGTTAAAAGAAAATTAAACTTATCCCTGAGTGATATAGTGAACTAAGCTTTTAGAAGCATATATGCAATATTTACGTCCTGTCAAGCACTTTCACTTTCCATAGCAACAAGCCCCCTCTTCCGTATATAAAACGGATTTGATGCACAAACAATATTGCTGAAAACATGTCCCAAATTAATAAAGAAGACTTTGCTTTACAAACCTAGTTTTTAAGGCTGATTCTGACCTTGTACAGTCCCTTACATAAGCAAGGGTACGCAGCCATTTGGCTGAGATCAAAATAAAGCCTCCCATCTCCTCGACAGACAGTACCACAAAGCACATTACAGCGGGACACCGGGAGCATGTATGGCTATTTCCACCCACCCCGTGTGTAATTGTGCCGAGGCCCGCGACAGCAAGCAGCTATTGCCGCCCTACGGCGGCCCTCAGTACTGCTGCAGGTGAAGTGATACACGGCTCTTGTTACACACCCTTAGTCTGAAGGGCTCACTCCAAGGTTATTCAAACCCTGCAGCGCACCCCTCTCTCAAAAGGTACACGTAACATGTTCATCTTGCAATCCTTTTCTTTTGAACATTTTTGCTCTCCCTCCTTTCTCTTACACAAAACTCTATTAAAGACATCCAGACCCCGCCCAAGTGGATCTGCCAAACCCAGACCTTTGCTTCTAGCAGCCCTAAGTGGCATTGTTACAATTGTTGTGCCTAGCTGCACCTCCATAGCCTGCCTGCCTAGACAGTTCTGTAACCAAGTAAGGCTCAAAATGCTTCATAAACTGCTAATTTACATCGTAGACACAGTGCTAGATGAATACTAAGCTGACTTCCACGTGGGAAGTACAGGCACGGAACTAAGGAGAACTGCAGACAGTCAGGCCCTTCTCACCTTTCATCCTGAGGTGATGACAATCTTCACAAAGAGAGCTAGGGAATTTGGTGGATTAAAAAAAAAAAGGTCTTGGTGCCTTTTATCTGTAATATACATCTGACGTTTTGGGGTATTTTAATAGTAATAAGCAAGTAACTTCTAGCTGAGCAGCCTGTGAATACTTTTGTACTCACACATCTCCTGTCACTCCTGCAACTCCTCACTCTGAGCACAAACAGTTGATGACATCAGGGCAGGGCACAACTGGGAAGTTAAAAATGTGGGAAACAAACCTTCCCACCTCACTGGTTCCAAACCCATCCACGAAGGGAGTGAACACAGTGCTACATTCCTCTGTGAAAGAAATTTGGCATTTTCAGTCCAATGGGCCTGTGAAAAAGCTTCCTTCCCCTGCTGGTTCTTCAGCTAGATGTATTCTGCAGGGAAATCCGAAAAGGAGACAAACCAGCCATCTCACATCGGCACAAGTGCACCAACAGGACGGCACTGGCACAGTGTCAGGAAAACAGGTACCTGCTCCTGTATGTCCTCTGAGTCTGCAAACAACACCTGAAAATTCTAATCACCTTGAGTTTCTCCTGAAAGAACTTGGAGAGGCAAGCCCAGCCACATCAAACTAAAGCCAGGAATTCCTAAAATCTGTCAACATGCATTTATTTTGGATGTAAAATTTACCCTTAAATATAAGAACAGCCAAATTTATCAAAACTTTTGAGTTAGATCGGTGCAACTCTCCTATACATCTGGCATCCTGCAAGAGCATTAAAATAGTTCACACAGAAATTAGATAGTTCCCCTTGTTTGTTGCTCTTCCCTTTGCTGTTTAGACCTTAAATATTGCACGCAGACCCCGTCCCAAAGGCAGGCATGTCAATTTGTTACCCTCTCCTGCTTTTCTGTGCAACTGAAACACTATTTAGTTTCAGTAGATTTCAACAACTTTGCGTGAAGCTCTAACAGCCTATTGTGAAACGCTTGAGCAACTCAACGTAAATCTGGGATCAAAGACAGCTGAGCTTAAGGTGCTTTAACTTAATTTCACAGAAGTAACAAAGCATGTATTTAATTCTGTATTGCTGATTTGTACTTTAAACAGGCACAGGCTTTCTGTTCTTAGAATTGCTGCATTGTGTGCCATTTGCTCAGTACAGACAGCATGCAGCTCCAGTCATTTACACCACCAACCCTGTCCATCTAAGATGACTTTTGCAAATAATGTTGAACATCCCCTTAGACACCTGAACATGTGTGGAAGTTCTGACTTCAGCCACAGCGTTACTCAGACTGAGACGCTTTCTTACTGCCCAACCACCCAGGAAGGAGCTGTTCCCTCCTTACCCGGCCCAACACTGGCACCCAGTGGTCAAGTGCCCTCACAAACGCTTTGGGGAACTTGGTGGATTTCCCGAACACAGACGGAGTCTGTTAAAAAGCACTACTTCTTCGATTACTGAGGTTCAAAATGCAACCCACTATCTAAACTGTCTAGGAAGCCTGAGACTACCATCACTAGTGAAGACCAGCCAGGGCTAGGAGTAACACATAGCACCCAAAAGGCGCATCCAAACAGGAGACAAGGTCACCATAGGGTCAAGCATGTCAGCAAGATTGGTCTTTTAAGGAACAAGTATGCCACCTCAAGCGACGAGATATTTTTTATGTCTTTTTTTAAAGAGCTACAGACTGTGAAAGGACTCTTGGACAAGAGAAAATTATCTAACCCTTGATGATGCAGCTCTGTTTTTCTAAAGGTCCTAGTACTGAAGCCAATTTCCAGGGGTGTGATACAGCACATCAGACAAACTATGCTTGATGCAATTTCCCAAGAATCAAAAGCAGTAGTAGGGCTAACAAAGGCCCCAGGCATTAAAAGGCACTCGGGAATCTCCATCCTAAGTTATTTTCCATCAGTAGCCAGAAGGGGACAATGCTTCAAACTCTGGGCATTAACCAAACAGAAACACACAGAAGTGAGCCCAGATGCAGAGTCCAGGACCAAACTCTGAAAGATTCCATTTAACATTCTTCCCTCTAACACAGTGATACTGGTTTCAGATGAGCCATATAGTCTTTGCAAATAAGTACACAGAAGTCAAATGTCAGGACAGCATGTCAGAGAAATAAAGGAGAAGATAAGAAAAGCAAGCCACGAAGTGCAGAAAAGGCAGCACGAGCAGAGAAAATGCTTTACTCACTAAACCAAGGCTGAACTGAAAGAATTATCAGAATAGTCTGTGAACCTAAATTTTACTAAGTTCAAACTCCCCCATATTGCAGCACAAGGGATTGTGAGAAGGGGATTAAACTTGCATTAGAATTAGACTGATCGACAGACTAAGAGGAGATGAAGGAAATTGAATTGTAACTTTTTACCGTGCACTGCTCTGGTTTCTAAAAAACACTACTACTTCTAACAAAGACAGAAAATGCTCAGCATCACAGGGGTTGAACTTCTTGAAAAAAATTTAATAAGACAAGCATCTTCATAACACAGGTAAATCGTACATCATACATGACTTGCTTACATGTGAACTGAATTAATCTTTTCGTAGCTGGATAGTTTGCTCTTTAATTCCCTCTTTTGTGACAATGCAAATCTTAAGTGCATCCCCAGTGTACACATCTCTCTCAGCAGCAGAAATGAAGACATCCTTAACCAGCTGCAAAGCCTTTTCCAGGGTCAGAGGTACATGCTCCACATTTTGCATGTTCTTGAAGCCAATCTAAGAAAAGATGAAAATACATTTTATCCATCTATGAAAATTGTTCCAGTCTCTGCACTAGAATTAACAGATTTAGATGAATTACAAAAAATGGCTTGTCTATTTTAAAAAAACCCAAAGCTGCAAAAGTATTTCTCCACACAGTTTACAGTTGAGTTTTGCCAATACCAATACTCTCAGAAAATTAACTAGAAGCAGATCCAATGCACAGCCAGCAAAGTTCCTCCTGCTCATTCAAGCATATACAAGATCACAATGAACATCTGGATCTGATCTAATTCTTCACAAAATTCTCACTGGGTTGGCAGTATCAGAACTGCACACGAGCCCTTTTTCTCTAGTCACTCGTAGTTAGGAACATTTCTTAAATGCATATATTCCTTAAGACACCTAGACTTTAAAACTAAGTCTATATTGGAGCACATCTGGTCCTACTAAACAGTGTAAGTTAGCTCATAAATATAAGTGTCAACTTAAGCATCAGAACAGGTAAAGGAGAAGAGTCATTAAGTTTGCCTGAAAAACAATAAAAGATTACTTATGACAATTCGGTTTTTGCAGAAGGTATTTCCTTCAGTTAACAAAGTTTAAAAAAAAAAGGAAAGATTCTATTCCTTTCTCATCTGGTAAGAGTCAAAAATGCTTACTACTTTTGTAAGCACAAAAGTCATGCTGACATCAGGTTCAAGTGACTAAATACCAACACCAATGTCAAAAAATTAAAACGAGTAAAACGTGCTTTGGTATCTCTCCCATTCAATCATTAACAGCTTCAACTAAATAGAAAAATGTTCTTCAAGTATTTTAGACAGATTTAGCTGAATAAGTTTCCAGCAGTTTTATACAAGAACATTCTTAGTGGAAAATGGTGTCTGAGTTGTACAAAACTAAAGACTTAACCAAGGGTGTGTTAAATGATAAAATATATGTATTATTTCTATCTTCTTAATTTGGTATTAATTCATGCTAAGTAATAGGCATACTTATGTTATTGGCCAAGAAAAGTCTCCCAAAACCCAGGGAAAAAACCTCCAAACAACTTCTATGAGAAACTCCCAATTAAAACATTTCTATCTTTTAAACAGGCACTACACTATTAATAACGTATTAAAAACCTGAACGGATTCCAAAGCAAAACTTTGATTTCTCCTGAGAAAGTAAAGTCACATAATTTATAAATATACAGATTAACAAATCCTACCTGCAATAGATTTAAAACTTCTCTCAAAAGTAATATTCCCCAGAAGTAAAGCTACATTAATCTGAAAGTCGCAAATGTTTGCTGAGATAAGGAAAAAAACAAACCAAAAGAAAACCCAACAAGCTATTTTACCTGGTTATCCAGCAGAGGCTGCAGCATGGCACTTGCTGATCCACCTGCTTTGAAAGAATCTCTCTCGTAGGAGCCCACCGGATCAAAGCTATAAACTGCTCCCTTCCCTGAAAATAAAACCCAAACATAGTATGTAATCACAATTCAGAAAGATTCTCAGTACTGACAAGCGTTTTCAAGAAAACCAGCTCTCAGGATAAGCAGTGCCTGGAACACTGCAGATCCCAGTAAACCTTCACCAAACAACACTGAGCATGTTCAGAGGATGCTTTGTACAGCAGCCTCACTACGGCTGCGGCCTGGTATGATACCCAAGGTTATTTTCTCTATTTAAGCCGCAGCCATGCTCCAACAGATGTTTCCTACAGTACTTACCACAGAAAAAGTGCTGATGCAGAATAATCAAAGCAGAAAAATGTGCTAGAGTGTAGTGCTGCACCAAGAGCTCCAGGGGTTCCAAGGCAAACACAAACAAGCAGCTCAGACATCATTCTTGAACGATACATTTCTTGAATTACCTCCAGAAAGCATGCTTGGGTGCCTCTGCATCGCATTCCCAGAGCCAGGGATAATGCTCTGTTCTGCTGCACACTTCCCTCTGAAGCCAGGCCAGGCTGTGCAAAGTTTCCTGGCTTGCACCAACATCAGACACACAGAAGCGCTGGAGCTCTGAAGCATCGGGGTTTGATGAGGACATGCCAGTCAGAATGCAGGAGCTGGCCAAGCCCAACCTTTCCGTTCAGACAGGCTGCACCCGATTCAATTAACTGGCCAGTGCCCCCGGCAGCACAGCACAGAAGCTGAACAGCTCTGAGAAAGCCAGCCAAATCAAAAATCAATCATGCTGGACCCAAATTTAGTCCATGCAAGCAAACCTGCGCTCTGATTCTTATCAGCTGCTACAGCACCCTTCTAATCTGAGACTGAGCGTTATGCAGGGCAGACTAACCCCCCGCCAGATCCCACAAATCACAGACATGTCTTAGCAAGACTGGGAAAGCAGTGTAACTTAATGGTAAAAACAAACTGCAGGGAATGGCTAAAATCATCCAAACAAGACCACCTCTGAGCTCCTTCTCAAAGCCAGAGAACACAGTATATATCAGCAACTCAACCAGATCACCGGACAGAAGCCCAGTAAGTCCTGGAAGGCCTGCACATCGAACTACAGCTTCTGTGTAGAAATCATGATTTTCATTAGCGGTGAGTTAACATTTAAAAGTAACTTTGTGGAAACCTGTCTCTGGAATAAGTCTTCAAATTTAATGGCCTTTACCACACTCACAGGTCTGAGTAAAACATATACCATTTTACTGGTGACATCTACTTTAGAGAAGCAATTAAGAAATCCAGCAAAACTGTTGTAAAATTTTCCAGTCTAAAGTATGAATTATTTCACTTTAGAGATTTTATTTGTAATCAAATAATTATAACATAGTTTTTAGACTTTCAGACCTTTAGAAACGAAAGATCAACTGAATAACAAAAACTAGGAAACAAGCCAGATACATAATATGTATTTAATCTGTGTAAGTACCATCAATGCCTAAAGGCAGGTGTTAGAAATAGGACCACAAACTTTGTTATTCAGTCAGTACACCTGAGATGTAAAGCAACAGCTATCCACCCACAGAAATTCAGCCTCTCTTTTTTTGTTGTTTTTCTGTTTAAAGTCTTACCTTCTTCATCAAGTCCACCAATTATGTTGTAAACATAGTAGGGGAAGAAACGTCGAGAATACAGGATTGTAGACAGCATTGCTGCAATAGCCCCAGTAGTCATGGTCTTATTGTTGGAATGCTTGTACATCTGCCAGTGGTAGAGCACAACCAAGAAGAAAGTCAAACACTAAAGCTGACATTCAATCAGAATTACATTTTCTGTGACCTCACTACAGAAGAATCTGACACTAAGCAAAATTAACCAGCACAATTAGTGAAAACACCTTGGTCTAAATGGTATAGTCTTTTTACAAGCCACAGATTAACATATCTTCAAAGTTTTGTAATTAATAGGTGTTGCCTCATTAACAATATCTTCTCCAGCTCTTCCATTCTATATATTTGTGGTGTCACACTTAGTAAGAACACAACACCAATTTTCCCTGCCAGATCTTTCACTAGCAAAACAGTTATAAAACAAACACTTGAAAAAAACCAGAAGTTATGTTTAAAACTTACCATATTATCAGTCTCAAGTGTAATATTAAGAATCTAAGTTTCTAAATACAATAAGATAGGTAGTTACCTTTAATCTGGCTTCAATAATTTTAGTAAGGGTAAGGCAGTCCCCATGGAAACCAGTGCATCCAATGACCGTTTGCTCCGTTCTGAAAAACGTAAAATTTTGTTCTGATTTCAGACTGAGCATGAATTACAGCAATTTCTTGCACAGTAGGTTATTATGAAAACATCAAAGATATTTTCAGTTTTTGTAGTGCTGTCAAAAAGTTGTCTAAAATGTATTAACAGATCTGTGGTGTATGAAAGGCACCTGCAACCCACATCCTGGAGAGGACTCATTAAGCACAGGACCATGCAGATGTCTTTCTTCAATCCACTTCCTTCTGAAACTGTCAGTAAGACTGACAAAAAGAAATTCTCCATTTCTTGATGCACCCCTGACTCCAGCTGTAGCAATTCAGTCTTGCTCGAAGATCCATTTTACACTGGAGAGCCAGAGATGCTATCATTCAGTCCAATTTTTACTCCATCAGACCAGAGGGCTCCATTAAGCTTGTAGGATGGTTACATGACACTTATGGTGTTGGTGGCTTTCTGTGTCAGCACAACAGAAGTTATCTGGCTGCAGATGCACCAGAGAAGCTTAGCTCTCTGCTCAGTTTTGAAATGTTTTATGAACACTAACCACGGGAACACACACTTGAAATTTTAATTCTAGGAAATAGAAAAGAGTCTAACACCCAGAGACCAACCCAAAGCAGTCATTCAGAAAACATCTTTAAACAAAGTCTCCTCTCAGCCTGTCACCAGAATTACACAAAGCCATCGTGTGCAGTATGTATACTGTACCAGAGTACACTTGGACAATATCAGAGAGGCAAACATATGGTAACAAGTTAGCCAGGAGAAACCTAAGTTATTTTGATCTCATGTCATCAATTTAGAAAAAGAAACAATAACCCACAAGACAAAACATGTTTACATACTTGATGACAGCCTACAGGGCAAGCACCTGCTGCAGTAAAGTGAACATAAATAACATGTAGTTGTAAACCAGGAGACGCTACCCAGGTGAGTCAAACTAAGCATAAAATGAGCATAGAAAGTTCAATAATGGAACTACTGATAGGTTTACCTCTAAAACAAACACCGCTCTAAAGTGCCAGTTAACTAGAGAGACACACTACAACTGGCAGCAGTGGGCACACTTGCACACTATCACCAGGTCTCCTGATGAAGCAGAATGAGTCATCACAGGATTAAGTTTTGCTACAGTTAAGTTAAAAATTCTACTGATTATCCAGCCAAAAAAACCCACACCAGGCTTTGTATCATGCTAAAAATGTTCTGTTCTCACTCAACTTCAAGAGCATGAAACAAGAAATCTGGCTATATTTACATCATCACATCACATCTTGCATTACACCACGACCCCAAAATCTGCTTTGTTACTGTGCTTTTTCTTCTAAGAATTCTGCTTAAAGCAGGAGGCAGGTGACATGGTCAGCAATACAAAAGATTTTTCATCTTCTTCAATCCTTGCAGATCTGGACTTACAGCTTGTAGCACTTTGGACTGTCCCGGCAGTGAATGGAATAGCCTTCGCTCAGACGTGTGTCAGATGCAACGATGCTAAAGTCTTCTCCAGCAATCGCCAGCACAGTCCTTAAAAGAGAGTATTGACAAATCATGATCTTCAGCACAAGCATCTTCTTAGGCAACACAGAAACAAACCAGATGGTAATTCTATACCCAGACTCATGTTCTGTCAAGCATCTTATATTCCTTGCTATGTTTCCCACTGTGCGCATCCCTACTCAACACCAAAGGAAGAAGACACTAGACACATTGAAGAAAATACATGCATGTGGCCCTCTACTTTGATTTAACCTGTATGGAAACTTGGTACAACAGAGACTCCACACCACACAAGAACCAGACCCAATGGACAAGGTATTTTATATGCCTGATAACTATTCGTCCTTCTAAAACAAGCAAAGTACTAAGCAACAATATAATTACACTTAAATAAACACAGCTTTTTAAATCTGGTGTTACTACTTCCTAGCAACTAGTTCTGTGATCACCACAGATGTATTAACATCAAGTTACAAAGAGATGCCCTTTAAAAAACAGTAGTCATCATAAGGAAAAAAAACCTACCTGGCCAGATCATGTCACCAACTCAGGTGTGTAAAACACCGCCTGCCTTTAACAGTTACAGCAAGGTAGCATTCAATCCAGTGACCTATTTACTAGTAACAGGTCGAGGAGCAAAGGCCATGAACTAAAACACAAGCAGTTCCGCGTCAACATGAGGAAGAACTTCTTTAAGCTGAGGGTGGCAGAGCACTGGGACAGGCGGCCCAGGGAGCTCGTGGAGTCTGCCTGTCTAGAGACATTCAAAACCCACCTGGACGCGTTCTGGTGTCACCTGCTCGAGGTGACCCTGCCTTGGCAGGGGGGTTGGACTGAATGATCTCCAGAGGTCCCTGCCAACCCTAACAACTCTGTGATTCTATAATAGGACCCTTACCTGGGTTTCCTAAGCCACTATAAAGAAACAACTCTGCGGGGAACAAAAGATGCGTACTTTTAGACCAGTCGAAGTTTGGGGAGCCCGAGTGTTCCAAAAGCCACACGGACAGGCAAGAACACCCTGAAAGGCTGCAGGGACTCAGGGCAAGCCCGAGCCCAGCCCTTCCTTGTGTTGCCGCTCTCTCTCTACAAAGAGGAGATCGTGAGGGGAGATAAACCCGCACTGAGCACCGGGGGAAGGCAGGAGCAAGGCAAGGCAGACCCAACCTGGCGCCGCTCTCCCCTGAGCAAGGCAAGGCAGACCCAACCTGGGGCCGCTCTCCCCTGAGCAAGGCAAGGCAGACCCAAGCGGGCGCCGCTCTCCCCTGAGCCCCCTGTCCCGGGCCGAGGGTGCCCCGTCCCGCCCGCTCCCCGCCCCGGCCCCTCACCCTCCGTTGAAGGTGTATGGCGAGAAGCGGTAGTGCTGCACGGGCGCCTCCAGCTCGCAGCCCGTCTCGGGCCGGGAAGGCCCGGGTCCCGCGGNCGGCAACCCGATCGCTGCTGTCTCACGGCGAAATGGCGGCACCGGAGGCGGAAGTGAAGCTGCTCTGAAAGGGCAGGACCGCCTCCTCTCGGCTGCGCTGCCGGGCGGCGAGCGCCGTGCCCTGGCCGGAGGGCGGTGGGGCCGCTGTGCAGCGGAGGCCGCCCGGGCCCCGCCGGCGGGCGAGGTGTGTGCCTGGGCCCCCAGGCAGCGCCGGCACCGGCTCTTGTGCAGGCGCTGCCAAGCCCTGTCACCTGCGTGCCCGCTCGTGGAAACACACAGGCTGATCAGTGGCTGTGGTGAAGCCATCAAACATCCCTCACGTTTGGGCGGGTGGGCAGGAGGGTGGCTCCTGCTCGGTACGAGAGAGCACCTTTGGAACCGCTGTGAAGAGCAAGGGTCGGGAATCACAGAATTACGGGATGGTTGGAGTTAGAAGGGCCCTTAAAGATCATCTCGTCCCTACCCCCCTGTCACGGGCAGGGACACCTTTCACCCGACCAGGTTGCTCAGAGCTCCATCCTGCCTGGCCTTGAACACTTCCAGGGATGTAGTATCCACAACTTCCCTGGGCAGCTTGTGCCAGTGCCTCACCACCCTCACAGCAATGAACTTCCTCCTAAGAGCTAATGTAAACCATCTCTCTTTCAGTTTGAAGCCATTCCTCCTTGTCCTGTCACTACACGCTCTTGTGAAAAGTCCCTCTCTACCTTTCTAGTAGGTCACCCTGAGGCCTTCTCTTATCTAGGCTGAGTAATCAAAATTATCTCAGCCCTTCCTCGTACAAGAGGTGATTCATCCTTCTAAGCATCTTGGTGGCCCTCCTCTGGACTTGCTCCATCAGGTCCAGGTCTTTCTTGTGCTGAGAACCCCAGAGCTGGACACAGTACTCCAGATGGGGTCTCACCAGGTCCTCGAGGTCGGCCATGGGGTGTGGTGCCAGGCACCGTGGCACAAGTGGAAACAAGCAGGAAGGGGTAGGTTAGAAGCTCGAAGAGGTGCTAGGGGCGAAGGATGGAGGAGGGACAGTGAGATGCAGGGAACACATGTGGTGCTCCTGAGGAGAAGTGTATTGCTCTGCCTGGGAAGCACAGCCACGGTGGCTGCAGTCTCCATGGGCACTGTGCACCCACAGCAGCGAGACCCAAAGGTGGCAGCACCGCAGTGTGGAACTCTGTACAGCTCCAGCATGAGGAACCACAGCCTCTGTGAGGGCCTGGTGCACTGCCAGGGACCCCCACGGATTCACAGGATCCGTCCGGCTGGAAGGGACCAAAGGGGGTGATCTGGTGCAACCTTTCTGCTCAAGCAGGGTCATCCTAGAGCTCCTGGCACAGGATTGTGTCCAGATGGTCCTTGAACATCTCCAGTGAGGGAGACTGCACAACCTCTCAGGACAATCTGTTCCAGTGCTTGGTCAGCTGCACAGTAAAGAAGTTCTCCCTCGTGTTCAGATGGAACTTCCTGTGCATCAGTATCTGCCCATTGCTTCTTGTCCTATTGCTTGGCACCACCAAGAAGAGCCCGGCTGAATCCTCTTCACACCCACCCTTTAGGTATTTATGTCCATTGATGAGTTCCCCTCTCAGTCATCTCTTCTCGAGGCTGAACAGGCCCAGGTCCTTGAGACCTTCCTCATAAGAGAGATGCTCCAGTCCCGTAATCATCTCTATAGCCCTCTGCTGGACCTGCTCTAGGAGCTCCATGTCTCTCCTGGCCTGAGGAGCCCAGAACAGCACTCCAGATGTGGTCTCACCAGGGCTGCTGGCAATGCTCTTCCTAATGCATCCCAGGACACCACTGGCCTTCTTGGCCACAAGGGCACTGCTGGCTCACGGACAGCCTGTTGTCCACCAGCACCCCCAGGTCCTTCACCGCAGAGCTGCTTCCTGGCAGGCTGGCCCCCAGTCTGTCCTGGTGCATGCGGTTACTCCTCTCCAGGTACAGGACCGTGCACTTGCCCTTGCTTGATTTCTGAAGGTTCTTCCCTGCGAAGGCCCTTGTCCCGCTGGCGGCGGGAAGTGACGTGACGGACGCGCCGGTGTGGGGGCGGGCGCAGCCGGGCTCCGGCGGGCGCTGAGCGCGGCGGGAGCGGAGCGAGCGCCAGG
>VZTA01013363.1:50574-66150 GCA_013398855.1 Mohoua ochrocephala
CGAGGGCGGGCGGGAGCGGGGCGGGGGCTGCGCGGGGCTGGGGCCGGTGTCGGATGGGGAGCGAGGAGGGCTGGGGGCCGCGGGCAAGCTGTGGCCGCACGCTGAGCGCTGCTGTGCGGCTGGTGGGGAGCCCGAAGGGGGCCTCGCGTGTGGGTCGGGGCCTCCTCCGGCCTGTCTCCTGCTTCTGGACTCTGTTCCCTCGACGAAAACGTCGCCCGACGTTTGAAGCGGAGATCCGAGCAAGCCGCGCTAAGTGGTTACAGGAGGGACCTCTGCGTAGACGGTGCCCTGGCTGCAGGTTTTGGCATGCCTGGTACCCAGCCTTCTTACTAAATAGCTCGGCTGTCGAGGAGTTGACTTTGTTTCTTCCAGGATAATGTTTAGGCTTCTAATGTACCCCCGTTGTAAAACCTGGGTGCTCTGCTCGATACCTTTGGCGAGGGTAAAGATGATAATACCTTATGGTCATGGGTGGGAAAAAGCAGGCCTTTTTAGCTGCAGTGTAAATATTAATGTAATTCAAAGCTCTCATGTCTTAAAAAAAGGAGAAGCTGAATAGGCTGTCTTCAGATTTTGAGGTGGCCTTCCTCTGGCCTGATAATGACCTTGAGTATTTCTGGACAATAGTTAAGAAACTTACAAATTAATGGGAAAATATTTTATATCATTGGTATCATAACATTTAAATTCTCCACTTGTGTTGCTTATTTCCATAATACAGCAGCAGAAATACAGTTAAAAGAAAATCATTTTACGTTTCACTTGTATATTTGAAATTGGTTTTCATGTATTTCTTTTTTTCTCATGAAATGCGTGTCGTTGCAGTTTGAAATCTGTTAGTTATTTGTTTTATGGAATTGGATGGAAGAGGTTTTCCTAGCTCTGATTTGACCAGCGATGCTCTTCTTATAGAAGAAAAAAATAATATTTGAAAGCCCAAGCCTTAAAATGGCCAGGAAGAGACTTAAAAGCAATGTGTCTGTAAGCTTGTCAGTTAGTAGTCAGGGGAATTAAATTCTAAAAAAAAAAATCAGTGCTTTTCCAGGTAAAGCAAAGCTTGCAGTAGAATGAGCATTGACAGCTTGAGTGTTTGTGCAGGAGGGTTTGGTTAGACAGAGGCCTGCCCACGTGAGTCAGGTAACCTGCCAGGGACTTCAGCAGAATCATACTGCAAAGTTTCTATGGAGTGTGCCCGAAAAAGGTTATTTTTATGGATTGTGCATGCGTGTGTGTGTGTGTACGCGTGAATGTTCTTATATGTATTTGTACGTGGGTGTCTCTTATCTGAGTCAGCAGCTGATAGATTTGCTTTTGGGTTTGTGTTTAGATATTGTTCTCAAGATACTACTTTTTTTCTTTCCAGGCTTTGGCTAGTGTTTTAGACTCATAACATATTTCTCTGGAGCTGATGTTTTCCTAACACTTTCAGCTTGGCTTTAAAAGCTGCTTTGCTGGAATGTTTTAAACGGTTAAAAACCCTCTAGGATTCGAAGTTTATTTAAATTAATTGAAGGAAATACTTCTGGCCTCACCAAAGAAATAACTGGAATCATGGATCAGAACAACAGTTTGCCACCCTACGCTCAAGGCTTAGCCTCCCCTCAGGTAAAAACGAATGATTTGAGATGCAACTATGATCTGATTTTCTTTTATGAAAGCATTTTCTGTTTCTTGCATGTAGCTTCACGTTTTTTTGTTTGTAGAGCTGAAAAATTCTGCTAGGTATCGAATAATACTATAGCATTAATAGTATAAAGCAGAATTTTAAAACCATTGATGTCTATACCCAAAAGTATAAGAAACATGCGGTTTCTTATACACGGATCGTAAGAATGTATGTGGGATTTCTTAAGGGGGTTCCTCTAAGTTGAAACACGACTGACAAGTTAGAAAGATTAATTTGATTTTGGTGGTTGCTCCTTAAACTGTGTGCATAATGGATTGTTGCTGGGCTATGAATGCACTGGGTACAGTGAGCACAGTTGGTGTTCGAACAATTTCGAGTTAAATTGTGGGTCAAAGTAGAGACGTGCTTGCAAGGTAGTGTGAGAAACATGTCATGTCTCTAGATTCCTATGGGTAGTATTTTGTTCTATAGAACAGCTGCATTTCCAAGGATTTTCTAGTTTTAACCATTTACTACTATATGCTTCAGGTTTGATATGAGCAGCTCGGGTATCATAGAATTATTTTTAGACTCCTCCTGAAAACTTTGTCTCTTAAAACCAAAATGGAGTCAACATGATCTGTGGTTTCTGTGTCACATTTTCTTCTGTAGGGTGCAATGACTCCAGGAATTCCAATTTTTAGCCCGATGATGCCGTATGGCACAGGACTGACCCCGCAGCCTGTCCAGAGCACCAACAGTCTGTCCATATTGGAGGAACAGCAGCGGCAGCAGCAGCAGCAGCAAGCAGCCCAGCAATCCACGTCACAGCAAGCGACGCAGGGAACATCTGGTCAAACCCCCCAGCTCTTCCATTCACAGACTCTTACCACAGCCCCTTTACCGGGAACCACGCCTCTGTACCCCTCTCCAATGACTCCAATGACTCCAATAACTCCTGCAACACCGGCATCAGAGAGCTCTGGCATTGTGCCACAACTACAGTGAGTGCCCCTATGCTAGTGCATCATGTCCTTTCTCAGCCCTTTAAAGACTTAGGACCAAAGTCGCATCAGGAATTAGGTACTGCATTTTGGTGGGAAGGGAGGTCCTGAGAATTTACGAGTCTCCTGTAGCAATGTGAGTGATTTTTGCTTTTATTTATAGCTTAGCTTCATTACTAAACCACTTAGTAATATAAACAGTTTCTTAGTGGTTTGTCAACGGTACGTCTTTGGAGCATACCAGTGGAGGGTTGTACATGTCTTCATTTAACACCGTCCTAACTTTTAACTCCTTGCACTTTGGGAGTTCGTGATGTTCCCTTTTCCAACGCATGACTAACACCGAGTTTGTGAGAAGGGAGAAGACCCTAGAACTAGGTCAAAGTTTAGGTATGGAAGGATTTTCAGTGAACTTCAGTTTTAAAGAGACTACTTCAGAAATTTATGGAAGGGACAAAGGGAAGTAGTTGATAACATGAATTGAAAGAGTAGTTTCTCATATTTTCTTTTTTTTTTTTTTCCCCCTCACTGGAGGACCTCTAAATTTCACGGTTTTCCCAGAAAATAAAATTTTTTATCTGGGAACTTCTTTTAAACTTTCTGGGGACTTGTTATTCCATCGCCTGGCAATGGATTTACCTCCTGGGTCATTCCCACTTAGTTCTGCACCTTCCTCCTTGAATGGCATAGCAAGGAAAATTTCAGATGGTAATACCTCATTTTCTCCTGTTTCCAGCAGCTTCCCTGATTGTGGTGAGGCCTCTCAACATCAATAATTTTTCCTGCCAAACCGAAATAGAGATTCTTCTCATGGGACACTTCTCATAATAGCTGACAGATAAGGAGGAATCAGCAATTATGCCTTAGGAGCTTCTGCCCTACAAAAAGAGGTTCCTGAGCCGAAACACTGCTCGGTGCTTCTGTTAGTAGGAAAGATGCCATTCAAACTCGCTTGGAGAAACAAAATAATAAAAACATAAAATTGATTAGGCTTGGTTAAAAATGAGGAAGACACGTGAATTCCTTACTGTCTTTTTAATATATTTCTCTGATCTGTCTTTAGGAATATTGTGTCCACAGTAAATCTTGGTTGCAAACTTGACCTAAAAACTATTGCACTTCGTGCCCGAAATGCTGAATATAATCCCAAGGTAAGAGACATGTATTAAAGTTCATCCTATAACAGATATATCAAAGGCACAGGTTGTGGCTGCAGGCTGCTGCAATAGACTGAAAAACCTACCTGCTATATATGCAGTTTTATAACATAGTTAAAACGGAAATTTTAATAAACTTGGAATGTTCGAATTAGTAAAAAGCATTTTTATGCTGCGGTAGCTGTGATGTGCACCAGGTTTTAAGTTGTTAGATTTAGAAAAAACCTAACCAACAGTGTAACCAACAGTGTAATACACTGGCCAAGCTTTTTAGGGTACAGCTGGCCTCTGCTGCTGTTCATATGGGCATATTTGTTTGTAGTGCTCAGAGAGCTCTTTTTGCATATTACTGTGAAAAGTCTGATGATGAAATCTTGTTCCCTATCTCCCAGCATGGAGAAAGGAAAGAAGAATTCAAGTCCTGGGCTCCTGCCAGAGCTGTGGTTTCCTCCACCTAGCTGCTCCTCTGGAATTCTTATGGTCGCAGGGCATTCGCTTATTTTTTTGTAGTCTCGTTTCCCTTCTGTTCTCTCATGTTCTCCCCCAGTACTTCTGCCATCTCATTGCTTCTGATAGCTAAGTTTGGTGGAACAGCAAAATTAAATTGATTTTTTTGCGTGTTGACTTCCAAGTTGCCTGCTGCTTCTAAATAGTAGTGGGGTTCTAAATAAATGGCTTCTTTTTAGCTTGGGAAATCTGAACAACAGCAAAGGACCTGGAACATTAAATCAAGAAAATGATGTCGCTTCATGGTTTTTTTGGGTGGCTCCTCTTGAAAATGTTATCTTTGCAACAACAGTAGCTGGACACTAATAAAAGTTTAGATGTCGTGTAGTTGAATTGGCTTGTCTTGGGAAGGCTTCAGTTTTCCTCTGTGTGTTCTCTTTGTTTTAGCATTTAGTATTTTGCTGCAGTTGACCTGAACTCTGCTCTCAAAGGTTAAAGCAGGCGTGCAGGCATAAATGATAAATGACTGTTACTGTAAGTTTATAGCAGGGATGCTGTTATGTAACTGTGAGTAAGGTATTGGTGCAGCAAAGATCTGAGCATGCCTTGGTAGCTCCCGGGGTAGGTGGCCGTGCAAAACTTGTAGGCTAGAATAATCAATACAAAACACTGTTTTCCATGGCAGAGGGAAAAGAAGGGTTATGTAACACACTCCTGACGTTTAGTCAGTACATTCATCCATCAAAGAAAGATGTTGCTTGGCTGTATTATTTAAGTCGTATTTTGACAAACGTGCTGTTGGGTAAACCCACGCTACCGCCTTGGTTTTGTCAGCAGAACAATTCGTGGGACTGCATGGTGAGCTGTTCCAAGTTAAATATAACAAACAGGGGTTTGTGTGTGTGTGTGTATGCCCACATCAGTTTCCAGTATCTCTTGCTTCAAGGAATTTAAGAATGTTTGGAAATGCTTACTTAGAATAAAAAGCTAGAGCTAATCGGGCTGCTGTGTCCTACTGTGGTAGCCGAGGTGACGTCTGTTTGCAAAGGACTTTGATCTCCAGCTGTTCTGTTTGCTGGTACTGTAACACTGTCCAATTTTTTTGGATAGTTTTCCATCCTCCTTACAAGAGATAAAATTTCAACACACATGGAGGAGTTTTTTAAAATTTATTTAAAAAATTATTTCTATTGCTCTGATGCAAATGTTAGCATTATTTGTACGTTGCATATATAGTAATGAGAGATGAACAGGAATGCAAGAGTAAATATCCTTCCTGCCTGGCTCTACCTCTCAGTGTGTGTGCTTGAAGGAACTTATGGTTTAAGCATTTCAAGTAAACTTTGAGTGATCTTTAAGTACGTTTGACCTTAGTTTTCTTTGCACTACAGTGTAACTTGCTACTTAGATGAAGCAGATTTAGTTTTAATGCAATGACGACAGCAATATATCACTAACAGTCTCAATGCTCACACTTCAGCGTTTTGCTGCTGTTATTATGAGAATAAGAGAACCACGTACTACTGCACTGATATTCAGCTCTGGAAAAATGGTGTGCACGGGAGCAAAAAGGTATGTTTAGGCATTACAAGCAAACTAATTCAGGCTGTCTTTTCTCATGTACTAGGATGCTTGTTTATATATACACATCAAAGTTGTACAGGTACAACTAATCTTGCTTCACAGTTTCTTCAAATTATACACATTTCTACAGAAAATGCCTGTTTATGATTGAAGGGACTTCCTAACTTACGGGGAAATGGTAGTTCTGTTTCTGAAGCGCTTTCATTCAGTCTGATAAACTGGTTTGCAGAAGTTATTATATTCAATTTTTTGGCTTTGCAGTTACCTGCTTTTTCTAATAATGTAAAAAATTCAGCAGCTATGCATTGGAACTGCTTAAAGTGTAAGGATGGTGACAGAAGAATTTTATATTTGAATAGCTTCATTCATCACAGGACAAGAGCTCCAAATCTCTGGTTCCTGTAGTCTGACCTGTTCTTAACGTGTCCGTTGAAGCACAAGAATTGAAAACTAAACATAAGCTTAACTCTGGTGGGCAGGAGAGAAATTCTGCTCTGAAGAAGTCTGCTAGGAATCCAGAAGGAATAAACTAATGAGCAGAGATGAATGAATAGATCTGTACAGGGAAACGCTTCCTCTGCCTGGTGACACTTGAAATTCAAGTTGTCTTACTCTGCATCAGGAGCAAACAGATCCTCAGCTGTTTACAAACCTGAAGCAAACTGAATTCTGCAACAGTGGGTAAGGCTGTGCAGATGTGTTAAACCCATGTTTGAATGCCTGGGCTGAATCAAGCAGAAGATTTTGGTAGCTGACAGATTTTTATAGAAATAGGTATTTTCTAGGAGTTGTAGTTCAAGGTTGTTCTACGGTGAAAACTGAAGTAACAGTCTTAATGTCCCATTAGAGGGACTCTGGTCAATATTTTAAAAGTGTAAAATGTATGGATTTATAATTTACTGTTTTGTGTCTCATGAACAGTGAATGCAACACTAATGGTGACCAGGAGCCTATTACCAAAATTAGCATGAAAACCAGTGCTAGTTGTTAATTTTGGATGTAAAAATTTTGCACGTGAAGTCCCCTCTCCCTCCACACAGACTTTTTTCCCCCAGTTAGGTATTTGTGGTTTAATGCTGTTTGCTTGAAGTAATACTTAACTGAGGCAGTAATACGGATATCCTTCTCTCACTTCAGTGAGGAGCAATCCAGACTGGCAGCAAGGAAGTATGCAAGAGTTGTTCAGAAACTGGGTTTTCCTGCAAAATTTTTGGATTTTAAAATTCAGAATATGGTGGGCAGCTGTGATGTGAAATTTCCCATCAGACTGGAAGGATTGGTACTCACACACCAGCAGTTCAGCAGGTAAAAAAAGGCTTGCTTATGTTTCATTCTTGTTGCATACTAACTCTCTTAGAGAGTGACATCTGTTTAGATTATTCCCTTGCACCACAGGGAAAACTGCATCTTTGTTCCCATCTCTGCACCGCCTCAGGTGTGACTGAGGCTGCCCAATGTGAACCTGTCAAAATTATCTTCCCTGCTACCCTCTCCAAGTTTCAGGGAAGTCAGCATCGGCTCTGCCCGGTGCTAGACCGGGCCCAGAAGATAGAGTGGAACACATGGCTGCAAGCACGTTTAAACACACTCACTCTCTTCTCTTACAGCTACGAGCCGGAATTGTTTCCTGGCTTAATCTACAGAATGATTAAGCCAAGAATTGTTCTGCTTATTTTTGTTTCTGGAAAAGTGGTTTTAACTGGTAAGTGAAGACAGTCTCTTGCTCCAAGAGGTGAGATTTAGACTGTATTACAGAGAACACACAGGGATACATAAGCTGCCAGGTACTTTTCCTTTAGAGATGACAGTACTGAGAAAGGACAGTTTATAACAGAGTATACCATGGATGGTGATGTTAAGGAAACTTCCCTGTGCAGCCATCCAGCAGCCACTCTGGCAGTCGGAGCTGCACCAGCTGCAGTAGGACCAAAGCCTGTTTGCAGTGGGCAGCTTCAGCGAGGCAGCAGGTGCCCTGCTTGACTCCCTACACACCCCACTCACACAGTCAGACCAGGTTTTCTTGACGGCTCAGCACTAGGCTTTGTTATGCAAAGATTCAGCAGTTCAGGCCTCTTGCCTGGGGGTCTTGCACTCAGAGCTCAACCTGCAGCTCAGTCTGCAGCTCAGCACTGCCACTGCACACAGACCTACCTGCACGGTATTCCTGAGCAGGTAAGAATGCACAAAAAGCAGCAGCCCATTTGACTAGCTCAAAGAACAGTGATCATGAGCCCTAGTCAGGTATGCAGGTGCCCAAAAAGCTTTAAGAATGCAGGTGATCTTTCTGGCAGAATCTGAAAGACTGTTTCTGTGGGCTGAGTATGTGTGCCTGAGCTAGCTGTTCTTTGGCAGCTTGGCTGCGGGCTGCTGCCATGGACATGATACAGCAGCCGAAGAAGGGGAGATACTTGAGCTCTAGGACCTCCTCAACCGCGGGTGCTCCACCTACTCCCCTTCCATTTCCTCTCATGCTGTGTCTTACTATGGAGAAGAAAACGCACAAGACCCACAGACAAAAGAAGGATCATGTCCCTGCAGTGTGGGGAAATGCAGCCCTCTGCAGTGGTCTCCATTGCCAGACCTCCTTCACCCTGATATTCACACTCTCAGAAAAAGCTCCACCAGTTAGGCCTTTCTGCACAAACCTCCTACAGGGCTGTGCTTTGTTGTTGGGTCTCCTGTGGAAATTATGCATATGAAAATTCCATTTGCAACATAGCATCAATCACAGAGATGCAAGTGAAAGTTTTAGCGGTTGTCAGATTAAACAGAGGAGGCTGCTAATGTAAGCTCTGTATGAAATGTGTTAAAAAGGGTTGTAAAAATAGAGATTTATGGGTACACATAGGTTTTATATAGAGTTGCACTCAAATACACATTCTGAAAGCTAAAATGAAGTATTTGGTGAAAGGTTCAAACTAATTTAATCCCTTCTCTTTTTGCAGGCGCTAAAGTACGAGCAGAAATCTATGAAGCATTTGAAAACATCTATCCTATTTTAAAGGGATTCAGAAAGACAACGTAACAGTTTCTACACGTTTCAGAGAAATCAGGGGTATATTTTAAAAGGTATTGTGTATGGCACAGCAGTAACAAGAAATGGACTTCCAGTGCAACTGCAACACCAGGACTTGGACTATTTCCCAGTTAGTGCCTACTTCCCTGATGCTCAAGGGGAACTGTATTCTTGAATATGTCTACTGAGTTACTGTGAGTTGCTTTACTGGGCTGTTCCTGGAGCAGTCCCTCCAACTTTTATTTATATTCTAGCTTTTAAATAGTTTTAATGCCAGTTCTATTAATAGAAAATCTGTAAGTTGGTTTAAAGACAAATGCAACTGTGTCACTCAGTGTACAAACCACTTAAATTGCCATGTATATATGTTTTAAGTTCCTTCCATAAGACCATGGTTTTTATAATTTTCAGAACTTTAGCTTTTAAATTTTTTTCAATTTTAAATTTCTTTGGTGCCAGACACATTCCCTCCTTCCAGTATTAAGCAAGATAGAATGAATTTATTAATTAAAATGGCTCACTGTACATATATATAATATATACCTTTCTTCTCTTTCCTTCTTCAACTCCACATGTACAATAAACCCTGTTTATACAACTATGGGAACTGTCTTAATAAATTTTAAAATTACCCAGCTGGTAGAATGAAACACATCAAATTTTTTTTATTTAATCGATTTTTTTAATAGCAGATGCACTACTGTAAGTGACTTGTAGTTTTGAGAGAATCTTAGCAGTGCTCTGGCTTGCATACCAGCAGTCACATCCTTGGCAATGTCTACCTTGAATATTTCCAATATGTTAAAGCAAAAGAGATGACTGGTTAAAGAAGCTTGTGTTTGAGTATGTGTTGCCTTATATTCAACAGATGGGATTTAGGCAAGTCTTGAATAGCTGCACTTGACTGAATTGAAGCAAAAGATCCCTGCTTAGCTTCTAGAATTTCTTTAAGTTACTACTTTTGTATTTTACCAGCTGTGACAGCCTCACTATATTAGTGTTCCTGTAAAATGTCAAAGCCCTTCCGACTGGAGTCAGTATGTACATAATCTTCCTTCTGAACCATGCTTGAAGCCTAACGGGCTGAGAACTAAAAATAAACTTCTTTTTTTCTTCAGTAAATTTCCAGTAACAGTAACCTCTCTATGACTTACACATTATTTCAAACAGCTTTTATCTGAAACTAACCCAAATGTAAACAACGGTCTCATTACTAAGCTGGTGTTTCATTCCAGATGAAATGAAGTTTTGGCTGGCTTTGATACTGCTCCATTTGCAGATCCTGAGTGACCTTAATCTTCAGTCTTCTCTCTACACGAGTGTCTTTCCAGGTGTTTTAATAACCAGTTTCATGGATCTTACCAGAAGGATGCTGTTTATTAACGTAGCTGTGCAGGTTAAGTTCAAGATCCTCAAACACTGCATTGCCTTCAGTGCTGCACCACTCTGTGCTGTGAGCTCGTGAATGTTCCTGAGAGCTCTTTACTACAACTGTATGGCTGTCCATGCTTTTGCAGGGCTTGAACCATTACCAACTTAGGTGCAAAACTCAACTCTTCAGAAAGCTTGAAGCCCTAAGAAACCAGGGGATGGTTTTCAACAAAATCAGTTGAGCTGTACTGCAGTGACTTAAGGCAGTTTGCTGTTTCACGACACGCACCAGGGCTTAAAATTACTCTGCCAGAAACTAAGTTCTGTGGTAACAAAACCACTTACAGGTACAGCATTCTCTGCCTGCTCATTTGAGTACTTTCAACATCCAAAAGATTTCAAAAACCCCACAGTGGGCCCCACAGAGTCACAGGTAAGCAGCCATGAATGGTTGGAGCAGGATAAGGGAATATGTAACTGAAGTCAGTTCTATATTGAAACACACAAAAAAGCCTTTTCTGCAAATACAGCCATAGCCATAGGAGTAGTTAAGCACTACCACAGCTCAGCTCAGCATTATGGTTTCACTTTTCTCTTACCTCAGCTATATGGCAGTCATATAGTGGAAGAATCCCTGCAGAGGACACTTACTTTTAAATGATGGCAGACATAAGGTACAATTCAGCTTGAAAATCTGCTGCTACAGACAGCGTGTAACAAGACAAATGTGTTCTGGTAGGGCTGACTTTGTTTAAACTGCTTCTGCACCAGGTAACTGATTTAAACTACTTATGCATGGGGCTAATAGTTTTAAGTCAGATAAAACACTTAATTTTTGTGCATTTTATCTCAAATAACCACTCAGAACGTGCGACAAACTCCCAAGTTAGGTTCAGTGTACCTGCTGAGAAAGGGAAGTGGATTTTAGTTCCACAGCAAAAAGCTATGCAGCTTTGTCTTAGCTGACTCCTTCCTGTACAGCTCTTCAGCATAAGCGCTCAAGTGAGTTTACAGTAGTCTGCTTTTCTTTGAATGAATGTTAATTTTTGAGTAGCCCAAGGAAAATCCTGACAGACTACAATCTTTAAGTTTTTGAAGTTCCATGACCAACAAAAGAAAATTTCACCAATCCAGAAGTTTTTCATGTTTATTTAATAAACTTTCAGAAATGAGATTTGAAATGAAGCTCTCTGAAACAAATGCATCTGGCTTCATTTCCAGGTCAAAGTAAAAGCTCCTCTGGAGCACAAGAGAGTCTGTCAAGGTCTAGTTACAGCAGCTTTATCACTCTTACAAGATGCAGTTATCAGTGACTGCAGTTCAATACCTGTTTGCATAGAGCAGAGGTGCAGTGAAACAAATCAAGTGTTCCATTTGGATGACTGAACTTCATAAAGTATAGTCTTGTTTCCATATGAACTCTTCCAGGTATTTGTTTCCCCCACCGCAGTTGTCAGCACAAGTGTACACCACCAGTGTTCCCCAGTCAATGCTGTCTCCAAGGCTGTCAACCTGAAGGTGATTCAGGAGCTGTGGCATAATCTTCAAGGAAAACCAAAAGGTTTAGAGGCAGGCCACAGACTTCCCTCTCCCCTCTCCTCCTCCTGAAGAACAACCCTGCATTTGGTGTAAGAGAATTTATGTTCTCTTACCCCAAAATCCCAGCTGAAGCTACTACGTATACAAATAAAATAAATGTGGAATTCTATTTATTTGACCTTAAAGCCTTGCCTGATCTGTGAGCCTCCCACCATTTAAAAGTCCCTAAATAACTACGTTTTGCCTTTGCATGACATTAAGTGTGTTCACCATACATACACCTCTAGCATTCAAAACTCTACAGCTGAATACTTCCAGCCAAACTTATTTACAATGCGCATCATGAAGTTTTTTGTTGGTTTTTTTTGGGTTTTTTTGAATATACAATACCGGGCTCCTGTTAATTAAGAGATGGTTCTACATTCACTAGTGCACCGTTTTACGGATAGTGCAAATTACCTGATGGAAACTTAACCTTCTAGATGTGAAATTCTGGGAAAAGGCACTTACAAGAGTAACAATCATTTAGCATAGTTTGTTGCAACTTCAACCTCCTTGCTCCAATTATGAGCCAACACCTATACAATTAGATCCTGAGTCTGAAATACATTACCTGTATTATTTTTAAATGAGTTTACGTACCTGGAATTCAAATATCCTTTTGGCACCGCATACACAATTTGGGATATCTTTTTCTTCAGGCCTGTTTTCACCTGACACCCAGAGTGGACCTTCTCCTCCTCTGCAGTATCTAATTATCTGAAATACAGCAGAAGTTTAAGTTCACATGAGTCTCTTTACATCTTGGTATAAAATTGGTGTTTAGTGACATAGACAAAGCTGTAGATGGAGCAGAAAAAGGTCAGTTCCTTGAAGTAATAACCATGGCAAAATATCATTTGTAAATGTAGTATTCCAAATAAGACACGTTGGTTACATGAGTTTTCTTAACTATGTGAATCATGCAAGTATTCATAGCGCATTTTTTCAGTGATCCAGGGATAAACTGCAGTGATTTGTATTTCCCTAATTAAGGGACCCAGAAAGGCAAGGTTGTGTGTGTTACAGTCTTGAGACAGAGAAAGAGCAGCTGGATAAATCAGCCCACAGACCTGCACACAGTCAGGAATGCAATCCAGATCTCTCTGTCTGCAGGTTCTGCATCTAAATACAAGCAGACTGTCCTAGAGTTCAAGAAGGTATTTTCAGACATATCCTTTGTTTCTCCGTTACTACCAAATCAGGCATTAGCAGCAAAAGGACACTTGGACAGATCAGTCAGTACAGGGATGGTCAGAGAGTGTGAGGCACCCACCTAAAGTAGAGAAGGGAACAGACTCAAAGTCTCCTACTTTCTGGGTGTGTACCTTAAACCCCTCAGCTACCAGGCAAAACATGGAGAGAATTTTCTCTTCACCACTTTGATGGACTTAGGCCTGTGTCTTCTCTGAATGAAACCAGGGACCATGGTTTTGTTTGACAATGTAGCTTTTCAGCCTTTTGCAGTAATGAGACATAGCATGGGGGGAGATTTCTGTTTTAAATAGAGAAAATTTAAAGCCATCGTTGATTTCTTCAGCCTTAAAAAAAGCACCCCCCAATGCAGCTGGTGACAATGGCAGAGCTCTTCTCTGCAGTTCTCGTTGTGCTGAGAAGGACAGCCAGCAGGGCCACAGGCTGGGGAAGAGTGCAGTGGTTCCCCATGTCTTTTGGTTAGAACCACATCGCAGGATGGCAAGTCCTTCCCGCACTGTGAGGGCTTCAGCAGCCTTGTGCCATCTCATCCTGACCAACAGCTGCTTAAGATGGATGAGCAGGTGCTAAACTCCTCCTTTGTCACGAAATAAGTTCAGCACATAAGGAAGACGAGGGTGTGTTGGTTAGGTGTGTGGAGGAGGAGGAAGCATTCCCATTTCTAACTAGGTACAAACAGCAGTGAAACAAGCTGCAGGGGCAGCAGGATGCTGTGCCAGAACCGCTAAGTTCTAAGGCCACCCCATCTTCTGACCTGCTCTGGCTCAGCAGCTACTTGTTTTTTAAACATTCGGAAGATCTTTTCTTCTTCAGTCTCGTGTTTTGCCATTGCTTCCAGTGTCTCTTCATCTAAGGACTGAAGTGCATCATCTGAGCAAGAAAAAGAACAGTAAAAGTTACAGGCTCATACAAGACAGTAAAAAATAGTATTAGCACGTGTAAATTCATTTTGCTTCATAAGTCATTCCTGACATAAATCTAAGATTTTCTTTCTTTTCATGGCATGTTAAGATTCGGTCCCACACAGGCCCATTTACTAGTTTTAGTTTCATTTTAAACACAGATGTCAGTACTGGAATACTGGAGAGGTAAGGGGTTAATCTACCAAAGTTTATGGCTCCCAGCAGGTATCACTGAGACCACAGAACCTTCAGGATATGACATTTGAAAAAGGCCCCACGTGCTGCCAGAC
Source organism: Mohoua ochrocephala (assembly GCA_013398855.1). Lineage (NCBI taxonomy): Eukaryota > Metazoa > Chordata > Aves > Passeriformes > Acanthizidae > Mohoua > Mohoua ochrocephala. The sequence goes on from VZTA01013363.1 coordinate 64,745, forward strand.
TTCAGTTTTTAGCACTGAAGAGTGTTATCTGTTACACTCCAACACCCACATCAACTGGGGGCAGGCACTAAACACTCTTGAGACAGCTTTGGACCGCAGCAAGGGACGGCCAGGATCCCAGCATCCTTCCCTGGCACCACCACAAACTCTCCACCCTGGGTATGTTCAAAGCCAGCGTGGTCGCTGCAAACCCATCGTGAATTTAGGGGGAGCGGGGAGGAAGGAGCCTGCACCTCAACTGCTCAATTCAAAGGCAATTAAAATACCCTCAAACCAGTTTTCTTCTAGCACAGACAAGGAAATTTTATTTTCCATAAATTAAGACAACTTGAACTAAGTCAAGCCAAGACCACGTAACAATCTCCTGATTCCAACAGCATCCAGCAGCAGGTGCTCAGAGTTCTGTCTTTCTCACTCGAGTTGTTCCTTACCTATTGGAAGTACACAGGGACACAGGGTAACTCTGACCTATCTGCAGCAACAGCTGCTTCAACAGCTCCTGGGGCCAGAGCTTAGTAAGTCTCTCCCATAAAAGCTTACATTATATAACTTGTAATATTATAATAAGTTATAATACATATAAACTTATAATAAGTTATATATTATATAACTTATCATATTGTAACTTATGGGATGTCTACAACAAACTCGCACTGCAAATGACTGCAGGTTTAGCCTTTTTTCACCAGTAGTTTACAATGAACACTTACAAATCACAGTATTTTAAAGATGTGAGACCAGGTATCACCAGGAAGAATTACAGGCAGCATTTTATTTCTGACCTGCAATGCCTGCAGCTCCAGGTTCCTCTTGTTCTTTCGCGTCCTTTGATGTATCTACAGCTCCTTGTTCATCATCGGTGCTGTCAGCAGGAAATTCTGGTTCCTCAGGTTCTATCAAAATTTCATATTCTGGAAAAAGGAATTCGTTATGCTCTGGAATTGCATCTGCCGAGTCATCTAGAAAACAGAAGACACATACCACTTCACAACGTCGCCTCGTATTTCACGTCCTTCTCCCCAAAAGCTACACAGCAAACTACACAGCAGAAACGCTGCATGAGCAAGAACGATTTACATCACTGCTAGACCCGACCTGAAGGTAAGGAACACCATTACATTAAGGACAGTGGAAAACTGCAACAGGCGTCACGTTGCTTTGAACCTCTGTAAATCCAAGGGATGTGGAAGGCAGACCAAACAGCGCTAGCAGCAGCATTTAAGAACTCAAAACCGGCAGCTCGGTGCAGTATTAAACACGGGCTGGCACGCGTGTCGAGCTCCCCCCGCTTCAGAGGTCCCTGATGGCCGCAGACCCACCTCCGGCGGCGTGCTGCCCGCAGGAGCGGCGGTGCCCGCGCCGCCAGTCCAGCGCCTGGTGCTCGGGCCCGCAGTAGGCGGCGCGGC
>VZTA01013367.1:0-60253 GCA_013398855.1 Mohoua ochrocephala
GGCTGTCCCCCGGCCGGACGGAGGAGAGAGCGAGCGGGGGAAGACGCAAAGTGATCACACTAGAGGCGATTTACCAAAAAAAAGAGAGCTGTCAACGCAATTCTTTTTATCAGTAGATGAAAGCGCTGGTAGAATTTATAATCGAATTAGATAGCCTTATGGCTGTCACCAGTGTTCCTCCAGTAATAGCTTTTTGGCTATTAATAGCGCTAAGGAGAAAATTACCGTATGCCACTCCTTATAAACAGAAAGGGAACTCACCTCCAGAGGAGTCGTCAGAGGGCAGGTGCAGTCTGGGCACCATCCCCAGAATGGTGACACATGTGAGAGGTCTTTCAAATCAGACATGAGTGTATTTGCAGAAATTTTGGTTGTTTCTGCCACTCTGCAGGTGCGTGGGTAAAGTTCCTGGAGTTGGGTGCTCTTCTAATTCCAGTATCCATGGCAGCCTGTGTTAAGAGTTTTGCTCTTTGGGCTTGTTTCTGGCTGCTTATAAAAGTTTGGATATTCTCTTCGAATTCTTATCCTCAAGCTTAGTATATCTGAATACCTTACTGAGCTTTTCATTCTTATGATCTCAACACAACGTAGAAAGAAATCTTACCTTGGAATGAAACTGAGTGCTAAAGTGAAGGCAAGATTTAGAATCTGAGGATTTTTTTTAAATTGGCAATATCAGAATTATTTAGTGACATAGGTCTACATGGTGCTTTGATGATGTGAAGCAAAATGGAATCAAGTTTAAATGACGTCAAATTAGGGAGAATGATCCTCTGATATAGATACTAAGCATATTGGATTGACAAGTGGGAAAGGGTTGAAAAGAAACTAGGTTTTGATTTATTATGCTTTCTTTTGGTCCCATGTGTTTGGAAACACAGTTGTGATTTTTAGATAAATAGATTAATTTCCATCTCTGATTTGGGAGAGTAAAGTTACTCTAAGCTTCAGGTTTTATAAGTATGGGGCTTAGGGACAAATTTAATCTCTTACCTTTAAAGTCTTATTTTAGGAAAAGAGCAAGATGCTCACTTCCAAATCAAGACGTGCATATCAAGAAAATGCCTAAAATGCCTTGTTATGGAGACTTTCCAGAGGTTGTCTGAGACACAGGGATGCCCAGGTTTCTGCCCACAGCTTTGATGACCTGGCCATGCCTTAAATATGAGACTGTTGTACAAACTGGCATGCAGTTCACTGTCCCTCTCTGTCGGCCAGACATTGGCAGAATTGTCAAGGCTTCAGTTCATCACCACCAGTGTTAATAGTGCCATGTCTGGAGGTTTCAGTGCTCATACTCAGTGCCAGACTCCTCATTAGGAAGCTGATTTTGGCTCCGCCAGTCTGTAGCTCATGTTGCATCTCAGATTCTTCAATATTTTTTTTCAGTTCTGAAGCAACAAACGTACAGACAAAAATACCTTCGGAAAAATACTTGCAGCTCTGGAAGAATTTTCTATCAGTTTTTCCCCTTGTTAAAGATTCGTCTGGTATCAGAGAAACTGCCTAGATGGCAAGTGAGGCATCCACTGCTGTCTTGGAAGTGATGGAGCTGAGACAAAAGTGGTGTGTAGATCTGATCTCTCTTGAATCAGATTTTCATTTTTCGCTGTTTGATCATGCTGTAAGGTTCCACAAGAGTGTTTTGAGGTGTGATATATTAATATTCTTCTGCAATATCTTTTATTGTATTTTCAAATGCTGCATTAAACAACCCCTGTGAGTATATAGGTAGAAAGGGGCAATGATGATTTTAATGGGTAATGTTTTAATAGGAAACATAAAAATTTGTAATTCACTATTGCTCTTGATTCTTTCAATTCTCTATTCACCCATCCTCTGTTACAACACATCCTCTGTTCAGATGCACCTTTGCTGCGACAGTGTCAGCCCAAATCCTAGCAGTCTGGAAGGCAACAGCTGGGCTATAACTCACACAGACAGCAAGGATACACTAACCACGGACCGGGATCAACTTATCTCTCTGACACCCAACATCCCAGCCAGCCATCCCTACCTCAGATAATACCACACCTGAATGAGGGTCTTATAAATCCGAACAAACTAAACCAAGCGTGACAAGGGCCACAAAGAAATTTACATTGGAATTTAACTGGGATTTACATGTAACTGTCCAGAGAGATGAATTACAGATGATGGTGAAAGCCACACAACCCGTAACTCAGGCTCACAGTGATGTACAAAGGGAGAAGTAGTCACCGGAGCAGTGTCTTAGACCTTTCTGCTAAATATTAATTACTTCTGTACCTTTTCTCCTCCTGGTTTTTCCCTGCAATTTTTTCCCATGTCCAAATAGAGTTTTCTTTACTGTGCCCAGGATATTAACTTTAACAGATGTAGCAGTAGGTCCTAAAAGGAAAATCTCTTTAATCTTTATTGTTTTTCAGTCACACTGTGTTGGTAAAAATTTATTCACCAGCCTTAGAAAAAATATTTAAGATGGGTCCCTCTACTTCTTTTGATCCACCAGTGGCCATTAGTATATGCATGTAACTTGATTATTTGAGGCTTGATCCAAAATGCATTAAGTCAATAGCAAAATTGTCTTTGATGCTGGTGGGCTTCAGAGTAGTCATTACTGGCACAGTAGAATAGCTACCGTGTTTAGGTGGGACTTCACTGTGGTCTGCATGTTGAAGCCCTCCAGGAGGTGTACATTTGATCTTTCTCTCAGTTCCTGGCACACCCTTACAAAGCAGTGTTTGCTGGAAGCATCTTTCCCATTGCTCCTTGTTTGACAATGTCATGAAATAATGGGACGGAAAATGCAACATGAAGAATAATTTCTCAGAGCTGCAAAGAATCCCTGTAGACTGAAAAATATAACTTATAATTGGCTTCACTTTCCAATACCTTCTGTTTCTGTTTGAGGTTTCAGCCAGGCATGGTTTTCTCTGTTAGCAATTAGTTTATTATCTGTAAATATTCTTCACATCTTTGAGTCTCCAGACCACTTTTTTAACATCATAGATGAGATTTTAGAGTGTAAACTAGAAATTGTGAATTACATTCTACAGTGACCTAGCTGTACAGAGCAGTTTCCAAAGTTGACTTCAGAAAACTAACTCTGAACAATCATCATTTTCCCCTGTGGTTTACTAATGATTTACTTTTCTCAGGTCTCTTTCCCCAGTGGCGTTTATAGATGATCTGGCTCCTAATTATGACTAGTTATTCCCATGTTTTTGTGCTATGCCAACAAACTTAGATCTCTGTGCAGTGAAGCATAAACCTCACAGCATAAACAGCAAAGCATAAGTTGTCCTGAAAACTCCTTGAAGCAGCAGAGAGAGCAGTGTTTCATGCAGAAGTGCTATTCAGTGAGAAACAGCTTGAGACACTCGGTTTTAAAGTAGAAGCATAGAAATACACGAAGACATCACTTGGTTAAAATGTTCTTGCAGAACTGCTTTTCTCCTGAATGTTTTGGGGAACCCATTAAAAGAGTCTCGTACCAACGCCAGGATATTTGGGTGCTCGAACAGACAATGACTCAAGGTTTCACCAGTTCTGGTAAAAAACACTAAACCCCAAATATGGCTGGTGTCTCTAATGGTATGATGTAATTACTTGGTTTTTAAAAAGCAGTACTGTACTCTTTTCTTGGAAGATAGTAGGTAGAAGAGTTTATTCTTGATTTTGTTTAACTGAAGCCAAATTCCTCAAGTTTATATTGACTTTATACTGGTTTATTATTTTCAAAATGTAATCATGAGTGTCATTGGGATAAATGGTCCCACACCATGCCAACATTCCATCCAAAATTTTCCTTTTAATAGAAAATACACACGTGTTCTTCACAGAGTAGTAACCAGATGCTGTTTTATGGGTGGAGTTTGAAAGCATATTTTGAAATATAACACAAAGGTATGATGTATCTAATTCTTCTATAAAGAATTTACGCCTGTTGAATTTTACTCATATATGAACTAAAAATTAGGGCTGTAAATAAATTAACTTAAAGAGTAAGACTTTCAGTTCCTGTTCAGCAGAGCACCTAATAACACTTTGATGGATTGGTGCCACATTTAATTAACAGCATGAAATCCTGGCATGATGGATCCAGCACTTTGTTATTCAAATACAACCCATTCAATATCATACAGTTTTCTCTGTGGAGGTAAAACCGTAAAGATAGGAATAAAGTTTAAAAAAAAAAAAGTGAAAAAAGTTAAATCGTAAGAGTTTCTAGGCACAAAAATGACCGTTAATCTTCTGACAGCTGAAAGCTTTGAAATTTTAGCTCAGGACTTTGACAGCTGTGTTTAAAACAATGCTTCTTGGTGGCATGTTTTATAAAAATACAGTGGAGTACACATAGTAGAGAGTTACATTGATCAAGAAGTCAAGAAGCATCTTGATAATACATTAGAAGTAAATTAGGTTGTGATGCCAATCAAAGTGCCCTTTTATGTTCTCATTTTCTGGTAAATTTTTTAATAAATGGATTTTTTCTTCCAGAATTACCCAGAGCAATTTTAACAGATATTCTGTCAAAAGCCTCTTTATACTTTTTAATAATGATTTTCATCTCTGCCTCTGTAGTTGCAAGTAATAAATTTCATTTGTCTTGGCACAAGAACCATTCTCTTGCCTCATGAAAATTGAACATTATTATTAATGTAGATAGTCAATTACTTCAGATTAATGTGGATTTATATTTTAAATCAATACATCAACGTGATGCAAAGCACTCTTAAAACACTATAAACTTCTGATGGATATCTAATCCATTTTTTAAAAATTCATAGAGTCGGGAATCTATACAACTGCGTAATTTGTATGGATGTTGTATTTAGGGCATGAGTGCATAGTTGACAATTGTGTGGCTTAAAATATGTTTTATTCTATATAGATCTTTGTAAGTTCTTATCCGGTCAGTTGCTCCAAAAGATTAACGTCAAATACATTAAGAGAAGAAATAAAGTACGAAAATGTTGAGAGTAAATTTAACTCGTCATGGGAAAATGCTGATAAGGGAATGGTGGACACGTCTTCAAATGCCTTCAAAGGTGGCTGCCACTGTCAAAGAAGTCAATTGGTCAACTATAAAGTACAGAGTTCAGTAGAAGGATAATTACCGCAGATGTAATGACCCAGCATTTGCACATTGTGTGATCTGACTTTAAACAAGCTTCAAGCTTCCTCTTCCCGGAGAGCTGAAATGAAGCCAAGTGGCCATTCTGCATTGTCTAGTTTAGTGGAGTCCTGCACATGGAAGAAACTACTTAAAGATGAAACTATTTACAGGACTAGTAGATCATTGACCTTTCTCATAGCAGCATCAGCTTGATCTAGCTTGTTGATCTGGTCTGCTCCTAATCAGAGCCACAACGTCTGTAATGGCCATAAAGTCTCATTTCTTGCATACCAAAGAATGAAGCACTTAAAGATTTCTAACCCTCTGTTTGCTTTACCCAGTGGATGTTCTTGGAACTCTCTGGATGCATAAACTGAGAAAGATTTGATGCAGGGCATTTGAAAAACAGAGTAGGTGTCCAGAGCAAACTTCTGCTTTTTTTGACCTGAGAACTCCTTAACATTTGGTGTTGAAAACTTAGATTCATTACGTTTTTTTTCTTGGTCTTCATTCAATTCTTACATTTCACTCCAGAACTGGAAATAAAAAATTAAAATTACATATTGGTGTAAGATCAATAAAATAAAACTACAGCGTCCTTCCTAATTTTTTCTTGTCTGAAACTTGAGTTAGAACTAAAGAATATTGCACAATGATGAAAAAAGTGTGCATCAGGCCTCAGCTCACAAGCCAGATTGCACTTAACATCATCAGTTCCCCATTGCCTTCTTGTAGTAGGGAAAGGTCTTGACCATCTAAGTAATGCTTTTCAGAAGCTCATGTTGCACATATGGTTAGGATTTTCCTGTAATTGCATTTCTTAGCCTCCCTTTTCTCTCCTTTTGTAGACAGGCATATAATATATATAGTCTTTCCCATTAGCATCTGGGTAAAGAACTGGGTGAAGACAAGGAAAGATCTGTGGAAGGGTAGACCAGGAGCCTGCACATAGTTCAGCATGGCTGGTGCCTACCCTTGAGTGGACACTGCTGATGGCACTGAGCCAAACCAGCCAGCAGCACACAGATGGCCTGGGACTGTGTAATTAGAAAATTATCGGTCTTGTCCACTGGAAGGTCTGTTCCACTCCCAGCATTTGCTATGTGAAGTAGATCTTTCTGTACAATTATTATTATTATTATTAATTTTAGTAATTTATTTTATTAATCTTTTCTCCAAACATATTTTATACTGCAGTTGCAAAAGGTGCTGCAGTCGATGAGACACAGAATTTCAGAGAGATTTGGCCTTCAGGAACCAATCCAAGGAGCCAGAGTCACAGCTCTGAATTCTTTGGTAAAGACCTTTGAAACCTTTGTTTTTTGCTAAGAGCTGTCTTTAAAAATCCCAACCAGCTAGTTTCATCTGGGATCAACATGGAAGTTGTCAGTTGTGCTTCCACTGAACAAGTGCATCTTTATTAAATAAAATTAGGAAATGCTCACAGATGAGGCCATCTTTTGTGTAAGAAGCTTGAAATTCCTGTTTGGTCATTAAGTAATTATCTCAGTCTCTAGTCTTTATTTTCAGTATATTCAAGCTATTGTAGATGGATGCAGACTTGTTTGCCTTATTGGTTTGAACAATTGTGTCAAGTTTTCTAGCTTTTTTCTCTAGTGTGCACAAGACTCATTTGATGCTGTATTTTAACTTAGTCAAATTTGGTTCCTTAATTTTGTTGGTAACGTCCCTTTTGTTTCTTGCTTAAAGCCAGTCACTCAGAGTAATACCTGCAAAGTCCTTTTTTATGTTGCAGGCTTTCCATGTGTAGTTAATTCAAGTGGTCCCCATCCAGCTACTGGAGAATGAAAGTGTGAAAAGGTTTTGTGCTTTTCCACTCACTCATTTGTACACTAAATCCTGAAATAAACATGGGCTTATTTTGGTTATACTGGCAATACTGCTGTGCTACGATGGTGCAATGATGTCTTTACTTCTATCACAAGCAGCATGTGCTGAAAGCCAAGTGTCTGGATTGATGGGAAAATCTTCACTAAACACTGGGTTACACTGGCTTTTTGAATTAGTTGTTTTGCAAACGACATTTCAGGGGAGTTACTAGTGGTCTCTGAAGTTGAAAATAGGCTGTGCAAAGTGCCACAGCAAAATATTATATGAAAATTGTAAATAAATGCCCAATATTTTATTGTATAAAAAAAATGGAGTGAATCTTGAAGCAATAGTGTAAAGTTTACACATTGAGACCATGTGGGTGATTGATATAGAAGCCTGACAAGACTTATATCCACAATGCATTAAACATACAAATAAAATTTTTCTGCTACTTCACCTGTAGGAACTCAAAATTTTCCAAATTTTTTGCCTTTAAAAGATGTTTTCACCTGTGAATAACGGAATAAAAAGAATAAACAGTATCTTTCATTCCAGCATAGTACTTCTGGAACAGACAGAAGCAGTTTCCATGAAAAAAAAGCATTGCTTACGTTGGTTATAAAGTATAAAATACCCATTGTGTTGTTTTGATGAGAAGATTCATTCAATTGCACCGTTTAGTGAATCCAAGCTAGAAATTGTTGATTTTATTTTCATATTTTGGTAAATTTTTCCAATAGTCTGGAAACAGTACTGAATAAAAGCATCAAATATATCCATCCTCCCACCCCAATGATTCAAGCATGTTGCAACAGGTTAATGAATTTTCACTATGTCCATCAAACACAAAAACATTAATGAATTTTCATTATGTCCACCGAACATAAAAACATTTCAGAATCAAGCCCTTTTACTGAACTAATTAAGTAATTAATTTATTCTGCAACAAATTAAACCCGGTTTCCAAAGAACTTCTGCCTACTGGCTGGTTGATTTTGTAGCAGAGTTGCACCATGGCTGTGGGAGACCTACTCCCTGCTTGGACATCAGACAAAGCTGGTGAGGCCTGCTGTGAATCCCTAGCACAGAAGAAGTTTTGATCATAATTAATGTCTTATTGGACACCAGAGAATCCACATCACCACAGTCTCAGTTTCTTCTGGAGTGAGCGCCCTGATAGAGCGTGGACTCCTGCTGAAGCACGTACTGCTCTGGGTGTGCTCTCTCTTTGTGTGGCTTTTTAAACGTCTGTCAATGACATTGACCAAGAGATGGGGAAATTGGGTGTGTTGCAGTAATGATTCCATGCACTTGCATGCGTGCCTTTTGTACAACTGCCTTTTGTAAAAGTGTTTTCTAGGCTAGAATGTTGCAGATGATTATGATGGTTTAAATTATAAATGTACATTTTAAATAATGTACACATAGCAACACGTGGGCCACTGTTTTCCTTGGTGTATACTGTTTTTTCATTGCTTTGCTTTGCTCCTCTTCTCTCCAGCTGCTTACCCTCGAAGCAAATGAATAATCTCATTGGATTAGCTGTTCTCATTTGAAACAAAGTGCATACATAAATATGTTTTGAAGTATTTTTCTTTCATTCAAGTAATAACTTTTTGTACTTTTCTTTTTACTAGATACATTGACAGGAGGGCCCTGGGCGATGTTCAGCTTAGGCTGTCTCATGTTGGAAGAGCTCTGTCACTCAAAGCCAGTGATTATTTCACAGATAACCTGGTTAATATTTTTGTTGTCTATTTATTCTCCATAGTAGGAGTACACAGGAAGAGTAGCTCTGATACCAAGAAGATAAAACAGTCATATTAAGCCAAAAGGGAGATTTCCCCTGCTTCTCAATATCCTGCCTTGACTCTGGAGTAGTGGTACAGAAAGTGGAGTATGGGTACAGAAAGCATCCAAGTTGGACCCATGCAAGTGGTCTTTCCTCAATTCAGCTGGATCCTGGTAATCAATGCCTCAGGGACATTCTAACCCTGAGATTGTGTTCAGTCCATTATGTTTAGTAACCATCAGTAGACCTACCTTCTATGAAATTATCTAATTTAATTTTTAAATTATTTATACTTTTGTCTTCCTTAGCATCCTTTGGCAGTGAGTTCTATAATTCTGTTAATATGTTGGATAAAAAAAGTATTCCTTTTTTTTTTTTTTTTCATTTTAAACCTGCTATCTGAAAATATCTTTGGACATCTCATGCTTGTGTTGTAAGAAGAAGTGAAGGGTTACTTTCTGTTTTCAAATGCTTTGTGATTTTGTAGCTTATATCATATCCTCGCCCTTAGTCATTTAATTTGCAAACTGAGCGACCCTAACCTGTTTACTCTCTCCTTGTATCTCTGATCAGTCTGCCTACATTTGTCTCAAGCTTTTTCTTGTTCTACTGTTGAACAGTATCCCTCTGCTGAATGTAGCAGCCCATCAAAATGCCACCTATTTGTCACTCACTGTCAGCTCTAGATTTGGCCAACCTGAAAGAGTTTGTATCCTCCATAAATTTTGTTACCTGATTATTTACTACCTTTTTTTCCAGTTTGCTTGTTTGTATATTGGACAGTTTTAAGTTCCAGTGGTCCCTGAAAGACCTGAAGTAAGTTTTTTTCTTTAGTGAAAACTAACCATTTGTTTCTGCCTTTTGTTTCCTCTATTTTCATGTGTTCATGGGAGGAATGTCCTTTTTACCCCATGCCAGCCTTACCTATGCCAGTCTCTTTATTTCTAGTTCTCTCCAGAGAAATCTCTCAGAAACCTCTGTGTACTCCTTCAACTGGACGATGTGATCATAGGATTGTCTGCTTTTTTGGACAGTTTAAAACATGTGCAACCGTGACTTGTCTCTGCAAAGCATATGGTTTCTTCTGTGATAGGTTGTCTCACAAGTTACTTTTTATCCTGTGAAATATTGCAGTTTCTACCTATTTTTGTGGTATGCAATGTCAGACACAAAATGTTGTCGAATGTTGTCTACTCAAGGAGACTTATTCCTCATTTTACCCATTTAGTCCCCAACTCTGCTGTAGTCTGCCCATCTGGTTGACCCTGCGTATATATGAAGGCTCCTCCACTTGCAGGAGATGTGGCCATGTGTAGAGGTCTGCCTGGACAGATCACAACAAATTCTTCCTACTTTTTCCTATATTTCTAAAGCAGTAGTCAGAAAATAAATCACACCAGAAAGCTCAACACGTTTCAGACACAGAGTCTGTAGTGGACAGAGCAGGTAAAAAATCAGCTATTGTGTAAAAGCAGAAACTCAGAAGGTTGTAGTTGTTGATCGAGTTTTTGTTTGTGTAGTAGAAAGCATTCAAATATTAAGTATCAATATTAAGTATTTCACAACCTGTATATTATTGTATTTTGTAAAGAATCTGTTTTATAGGCTAAGATGAACTTCAGGACTTCTTCTGAAGAAACCAAAAATTTGTATCTCAGATACTTTCCCATCGCTACTGTAGAAACTTCTATAATTAAAATATTTTAAGTGTCTGTGGGGAAAGTGGGATGCAACCCACATGTCTGCAGAACACAAGGTTTGCATATTCCCTTTGTTTCAGAACACAGATTTTGGAAAGCTTAATTATTTACTAAATAGTTGCTCCAAGCGAAGAAGCCAGCAGGACTGCAGGCAGGTAAGGAAAATAGATTTCTGCTGATAAATAATTAATCCAGTAATGCTGCTGCCCCATATACATAACCATTGTATTTATGCAAATATAATTTAGAAGGAGAAAGAGCATTTGCTTGGAGTGTGCAACGTTATTGATAGTTCTGATGTTTTAGACTATTTCACTTGGAGCTGTCACTCCTGCCTTGAGTATGAGACTGCTAATCTAGCTGATATCAGTTTCCCAATCTTGAGGGAGCTGCACTTGGCAGCCTTTGCTGTGGTGTGAAAGAAGAGCAGATGACAGTATTGAACACTGGCAGTGTGTACACCCCAGGGAAACTTGGCCCTTCAGTATATATTATTAGACATAAATACTAGAGTACTAAAACATGCCAGTGCCTTGAGAGAACTGTGGCTATTTCTCCTATTGAAGCAGCAATTTGGGTTGAGTCTTTGCTGTTATTTTACTGGGGCAAACATTCTGCAGAGGGTAAAGAGAGAGAACAGGGTGAAGTGAGATAATTAAGGATGCATGAAAACAGTTCTTTGATACCAGGGCAATGAATATTCAAGATGGGAGATTTATTTATGGGAGGGATTTTTTAGACTTTAAACTAGTTCAAAGACATTCTCTATAGGGTTATCAAGTTTTTTCTCACAATTAAGCAGGACAAGAAACACATGGAGGGACAAGTTGTTTTTCTGCAGTCTAAGTTTTAATATACTTATGTAAATAGAGTAATCCTTTTTTATTAAAATAAAGAGCCAAGAAATTTTTATTCCAATTTTTTAGTGGTTACAAAATAAACAGGCTTTTTACAGTTAATAGGTTTTTGTTTAGTTACATGAATAGGCTAAACCTTTTCTGTAAGCATGAGACTTGGTCTATAGCATTTGGCAAATATTGACAAATATTGCCTCCTTTAAGAGGCTGCAACATCATCAGCTGTCTCACTTATCATGAAGGTGACTGTTAAACTGGATGTCACTTTCTAATGCTTGCAGTTCCAAATTTTTGCAAGCTGGTTGGTTTTTTTTTTGGCAGTTCGCAGTATTGGTAGTATAATCAGTGTTCTGTTCTACCAAATATTTCTTAATATTTCTTAAGTTTCAAAGGGCCCTTTTTAAATAACACATGGATTTTTAAATTTTTTTTTGTAAATAATTTGAAAGAAGAGCAGAACCTTTCAGTATTTATCTAGTAAAACATACCTCCAACTTTGTCAAGCTATAATTTATTGAAAGTTAGAGGAAAGAACATTGCACCACTCTCCAAACAGGCAGTATTTTCAAATAAAACCACACCCAAAGTCTCATAAAAAAATGTTTATTATACCTCAGGCTCTTGACCTTGCAAAATAAAATGTTGACAAGTATCTTTCCGCTATTTTGCAAATTAAGCCACAGCCCCATCAAACTGTGTCCAAAGTAGTTAAGAAATAAATGTCCACTGTAGCAAAATCAATGTTATGCTGCATAGCGAAACCAGCGTGCCATATAGGATACTCTTTGAAATGTTAAAGATGATTATTTAAATTTAAAATCCTTCACACCGTTCAAGAGATTTCTTAGCTTCCTATCCTATCCTATCCTATCCTATCCTATCCTATCCTATCCTATCCTATCCTATCCTATCCTATCCCATCCCATCCCATCCCATCCCATNCTATCCTATCCTATCCTATCCTATCCTATCCCGTCCTGTCCTGCTATCTCCCACTTCCCTGCAAAACTTTCTCTAATTTCCAGGGAGTTGCCTTGTTCAAGGTGTATGATGTGGACAAATACAGGGAAAAGCAGGTCTTGCAGTGCCCGTTTTCAGATCTCCTCTGTGCTTCTTTCTCTTGCCCTGTAGGATAATTGAACATGTTTATGTCTAAGCTGTGGTGAGGATGGGTGAAGGCTGTATGAATCTGGGCTTAGCAGTATGAGACTCATCAAATGTTTGGGCCTAGGAAGTTATTTAACACATGACATTTTGAATAGTGTTTGTGATCCAAGGCATTGCAGGGAGAGAGGCGGGAGGCACATACCTGCTCCTGCTGCAAAAAAACCACTTCGTATTTCCACTCTGTTCTGCACCCAAGTGGATCCCAGCTGGATTGCTGAGCAGCACCCACCACACCAGCTATTAACAAATGAGTGCTATTAATGTCTCTTTTATCATAAGCACTTGCAATTGTGTAATTAATGTTATTGACTCAGCCTATATCTGCCGTTCCAGGATTTATCGTGAGAACAAATATATAGGTATACATTTTTAAAAGATGCACATATACCTGTCTACCGATGAGATCAAAGGTAATTAAGGCACTCAACTCCTCTGGAAAACTGTGGCGCCTCTGTGGTTTGGGGGACCTGCTACACTGGAAAATTTCCTCCTTTGTAAACATTTCTGTAAGGATGGCCTGCGTGTGTGACATGTCTCAAGACAGCATAAGTGAATTTTTGCAATTACTTTGCTATTTCCTTTTTTAGGTCTTTGAAAGGCCTTGAAGATCAATACCTCAGTGAAAAATAAAAAATCAGGCTTTTAGAATGCTCTGTGCTAAGGCCTTTTGTGAAAATTGGTATTTATGTGTTTAATGTAAAAGTATGATCGATGTGTTGGAGAACGGCTGGAGGAAATGTGACTACAAGTTACTAATCAAGTGTTTTGGTGTTGTTTTATTCACTAGTAATTGTACAGGAGAGGTGCATAGATCAGTGACTTTGTGGACCGTTCTGACCCTGGTATGACATAGTCTTATACAGCCCTTAATAAAGTCTCAGTGAGGGAATCTTATGCCTGGTTTTCCAAGAAATGTTCCAATGTCTATGTTTTGCTGCCAATATTTTATAAGTATTTACTGATGATATTTCACCATGTTAGTTTTTTAGGTTTTTGCTTTTATAAATGTGTCCTTTAGCTGTGAAGTTGGAACCATTATTATAAGACAAGGACTGCAGCAGGTGAATGCTATTTAATACTGTTCAGAAAATTCAGAAAAAGTGAAAATTTCAAAGCTCAGACTTTTGCCTCCAAAAGATGAAGAGGGAGATTTTATGTATGTATGTTCAAATTTTAAAAATAACTAATTAAAAAGCCCTTAAAATCTTTAAGGTTTTATTTTCAAAGGCAAAGAAAGTAGGTCAGTGCCTTAACAATTACTTGCTATCCTTTTTATTAATAATTGAATAATATTAATCCTGTCAAAATAATGAAGTCTGCACTTTTGCACACATGAATGTATGTTGAGTGATATCTGATAATTTTGGTGTGCACAGCTTCAATTATTTTGGTGAATGGGAAAACTCAGGTAGGTGGCATTGCAGCTCCTTGAACAGCAATATTTGTTCTACATCTACAGAAAGAACATCTGCACAGGAAGAAATGACAAGCTGTGGAAAACTTTGTACTGCAATTTAACATAGAAGTCATTTTAGATCTAAAGCTGAAGATTTCTTTTTGTTTTTAAGATTACACATAAGCAAAAGTTTTTATTGCCTGTTCCAGGATTCTTTTTTGTATTTCTAATCTATTTACGAAAGGCATTTTCAAGTGTCCTAGTTGTTATTCAAATGATGAGTCCCTGAGGCTAGAATTCTCTCTAAGTAGTTTTCTAATGCTATTTACCCAGCGTATTCCTGTTCTAATGAAAGCAGTAGGTTTTATATCAAGATGTGCCAGGTACTGGAGTTAATTGATTATGTTCTCTGTAGGAAACGTTGAAGTAAGAAACTTGATTTATCTCCATTGAGAATGGAGAAATGGGGGAACTTACTGACCCTATTAGAACACTGCAGTGTATCTGTAGGACACTTTGTGGTCTTCAGTGATAGCCCAAAAGTGCTTTTGGTTATTGGTGCGTTTAATGAGATACACAGGAAAGCAAGGAGAGACTTCACAGAATTATTTAATGGAATCAAATAATGGTTCTAGATGGGGATAAAAGGTTAAGTATTTTTAATCAGACTCTTTTGTCAATGCTAAGCAAATAAAAGTCAATATTTAATATTCTCAGAGAGAAGTCAAGCTTTGAATAATGGTCAAACTACTCTACAATAATGTAACTCAATCGGAGAATGTCAATGGCAACATCACGTAAGTTGTAGCAAAGCATATTGGTTCATGATGGTCATGGTTTTGTGGATTTTTTTCAAAAATAATTTAACCAAAATATTGAAAACTAGTTTCTTGTTCTTCAAAAAACTGTGAAAGTAATACGTGTGTTATAATCATCTCCTGTGCTGCAAAATACGCTGTTAAAGAAATTATATTGTTCCATGTGTAGATACTGTAGAGAGGAATGGAGAAAGAATCATAGAATATCCTGAGTTGGAAGGGACCCGTCGGGATCATTGAATCCAACTCCTGGCCCTGCACGGGACACCCCAAGAGTCACACCATGTGCCTGAAAGCATTGTCCAAACACCTGTAGAACTCTGTAAGGCTTGGTGCTGTGACCATATCCCTGGGGAGCCTGAAGAGTAGGCTGCATCCAGGAACTGGAAGAGCTTGAGGAAAACCCAGAAGAGATCAGTGGAGCCCTTGAGGCACAGAACAAGAAAAATGTCCTTTTCCTTCCTCCTCTTGTTTTTTTTTTTTCTTTAACCAAAAAGATGTTAATTTTAATTTTGGAGAATACCATACTTACTAAACCAGAGGAAATTTTTTGGTATTTTGCTCTAAGATTCAAAGTTTTTTGGATTAATTTCAGATTTGAAAGTGCTGTTTGAGACAGAGCTGCTGAAAGGAGCAGAGGATGAGAATCATCCCATTTCATCATGAGATAGGAATGAGCGTGGGAGACCATCCTGTGTCCTGAGACAAAAAGATCCTACTTGCAATAATTCACTCCCTGAGTATTAACTGTTTCCAAGACAGATAACTTTTCTGATTCTATGACCTGAATGCCGAAATCTTTGTGTACTGAAAGAAGCATCTCATATACCTTGGAAAACTGGGTAGTAAAGGAGAAGCTAATCTAGAAGACAGTACTTGCACAACTTTCCTTTGCAGATGGAATAGGTCTAGTCTCAAACAGTGCACCACAGTCAACACTGAAAATGCCTAGTGGCTCATCCTCTCCTCCAGGCAACCTCAGTCTTTCGCCTGTAGCTCCCAGAGGGAAGCTGCTTTGGTTACTTTGAAAGCCTCATAATAGCTCAAAAGCCAGGTATCGACCCACATAGTAGTGTAAATCACTTTCCACAAACGATAGACTAGGTCTGCATATGTGGAAGATAGGTATGATTTCATGTCTGCAGACCTCTGTTGTTCGCTTGATATATCCAGGAGGAAAACCCATCTCTTCCATCTGCTCACTCATTTCCTTTCTGGGTCTAAAAGGCATCTGTGCTTTGAGTGGTCCATGCAGGGACAGTGACCACCTTCCAGAACTGCTAAGCCCTCCAGCTTCTTTGCGACTCTCTTTAAGGTGACAGATACATTTTAAAAGTTTTAGTGGCCTTGAAAAAAATGCAACTTTTTACAATAACTTTTTTGTTGCATTTACAGGTGTTTAATATATCCATAGCTCGACAGTGGTAGTCTAGCCATTTTAAGGGAATGTTTCTTCTGCTTTTCTTTGCTCCTTTTGAATTTCATTATCCATATTTTGATAGGGAAATGCCCTCTAAAGCAGAGAGAATATCTTCCACTCACATGGTAGATGACCATCTACATTTTTATGCATTATTAATGTCATAGAATCAGCAAGGGCTTGTGGTTCTTTGTTTTATAGGGAAAGAGATTGAAGTTTAAACTCTGTAAGAATTTGTCTACTTAAGGTGAACTAGGTAATGGAATACAGAAAAAGAGTTTAAAAGCTTGCTCAGCTCTTGGGATTTGGAGGTAAAGTATGGAGGTTTTCACCTCTTGCATGAATAAACTGAAGTAGAAGGAATAAAAAGCATGGACAAACTTCTTCAGCCTTTTAGCAATGGTAATTACAGTCAGCAGATATATTAAAAAGATTTCAAAGCAGCAGCATCTGCTGTAAACTCTCCCTTTTGTGATATTGCTACATAGTGGTCAGCACTGTCCAGTAACAGCTGATGCAAATTGCAATGAAGATTTTGTAATCTTCAGGCAAAGATCAAATTTGGTTTCTTTTGTACTAAGTCCCCATGAAGCATATAAAGATTGTGATCACAGAATCACAGAATGGTTGAGGGTGGGGGACGCCTCTGGAGGTCACCTTGTCCAGCCCCCCTGCTCAATCACAGCCACTCAGAGCCAGTTACCCAGGCCGTGCCCAGACAGCTGCTGAACAGCTGCAGAGCCAGAAACTCCTCACCACCTCTGGGCAACCCTTTCCAGTGCTCGGTCACCCTCACAGTAAAGAAGTGTTTCCTGATGTTTAGAGGGGTAGTCCTGCATTTCAGTTTGTGGCCACTGCCTCTGGTCCTGTCACTGGGCACCCCTGAAGGGAGCCTGGCTCTGTCCTCTTTGCAGCCTTCTTTCAGGCATTTATACAGGTTAATGAGATGCCCCTGAGCTTTCTCTTCTCGAGCTAAATACTCCTTTTCTAATAGGAGAAATGCTCCAGTCTCTTGATCATCTTCATGGCCCTTAACTGGACTCTCTCCAGAATGTTCATTTCTCTTTTGTCCTGAGCATCCCAGTACTGGACACAGAATGCAGGTGGCCTCCCCAGTGCTCAGAAGAGTGTAAGGAATCACCACCCTCGATCTGCAGGCAATGCTTTCTCTAACACAGCCCAGGACACCACTTGCCTTCTCTGCAGCAAGGGCACATTGCTGGCTCGTTGTCTGCTGTAAGCACTGCAGGAACATCCTTTCCACAGTTGTGGTATTCAAATCCTGAAGCATTCCTGGAGATTACCGGTGCCTGGAGCACACTACCTATTTTGGGATCCACAGGAAGGAGGAATACCAAGGGTCCACAAAACTATCACCAGATATTTAGAAAATCAAATTGTTGAGGAGAAAATTTTCTTCACCTTCTCATTGTTTTTCCTCCACAGACTAAATAAAACTATCAGCATATAGAAGCTTTCTGTGAAGGGGAGGGTGATGAAATTGTTAAGTCATGTCTATAACAATCAAAACAAAATGTGGAGCAAGAAGATTTCCACTAATACTCAAAAACTCTTTATAAAGACAGCGAAACATAGGAACTTGATTGTAGAAAGGTTTTTAGAACCACTTTAACTGGATATTTTTTCATCAGAGATAAGACAAAACTGTCAGGATGGGCAGCTAATTTGTTCTCGGAGTTGTGATACTGACCACATTATGATAATGTGATAATTTTCTGCCCTCTGAGCCAAAACTCAAAAGAGCTGTATCTCTCATGATTCTAGGTACCAAAGTACTGGTCCCGAAATCGTGTCAGACCCACCCACTCCCAAAGGCAGCCCTTTTACTCCTGGACAAAGCACTCACTAAGAGTGTAGGAGAGTCAATTAAAGGGATTTCAAAACACGTATAAAATGTCTTTCAAGTCAAAATAGGATATATCTTAATCCATTTTCAACTCCAAATGTTCTTGAAAGAAATTATATGTCTAGTTTAGGCTCTGAGTTTTCCTATAGTTAATCACATGAAGGTCAGACAGTGTCTGTTTTTAATGCTAAATGCCAATCCTCTGTAATTTTACATGACTTATTGTTTATTGCTTTTAAACATATAAGGTATGCAGTATAATTAGATTTAATAAACAGTTAGTTACTGCAGCAAATGTCCTGAGAGTTTATTATTCAGCTGTGTAGATTGCTGATGTGAATTCTTCAGGAATTCAATGAAAAAATTCAGATGTCTTGTGAGATCCAGTAAAGTAAAATTATTGTGCTGAATTAAAATGTAGTTCTGTTTTACAGAAGTATTACAAACAGTGAATTTGTGACTCTCATCTTTTTAACCTCATCTGTTAAGGCATTTCTGGGCCACACTGTCACCTTTACATACAATAAGTGTTACTTACCTACCGACTAGGTTAGAAACCAGATAACAAATGACGTAACTAAGCTGTTCAGTTTTGAGGTTGATAAGAAACATCAGCATTTACCTCAGTTTCTGAAGGAAAATGTGTTGTATTTTGCTGTCAGTCTCGAAAATTTGCATGGAAAGCTGCATACAATTTTTTTTTTTTGGTGTTGTTTAAATACAGACTCATATATGTGTCTGGAAGTTATTTTAAAATATGAACAGGTTTTCTCAAAAATGAATCCTTTATATTCTGTAACTGGGTTCATTCTGTGGTGCTAACAGTAGTCAAGACATGGTGCCTTTGCATTTTTACCAAAAAGATGAACAAACGTGTTGTAGCAGCTTACACCAGTATGTAAGATCAGTACTGTGTGATATAAAGGTGTCATTCCTGCAGAGCCACTTTTCTGGACACAACCCCTCTTTATGCAGCTCCCCAGCTGCTGGTAATGCTGAGCTAATGTGCTTTCATCAAGGGGCTTTGCATTAGGGAGCACTTCACTGCATTTGCCTCTGTCAAAATTAACTCTGACACGAGATCCTTGCTGCTGTTACCAGAAGTGAATTGTTAAGTCATTATAGGAAGCCTTTTGGTTAAATTCTCAGCTGCCTGTTTTGAGGAGAAGGAAATCCCCCTGCACTGCTTGTTGGGCCCGATTCTGTGAGGTAGGGATGTGCACTGTGTCTTTCAACCATCATTAATTTCTGTGGGAACTGAGAGTTCAGTGCTTTACAGAACCAACAGATTTTCTCAAACAATCACAGGATTAAACCCCATAATTTTGCAGTGTAGGATGTAAATGGGATTTAAAAATCCAACCCACTGCACACATACTTGAAGAAAAGGAAGGTACTGCAGCAATTTCAGCAGCAATTGATTCATGGATGTACAAAGGGATTATAAAAAGATGCTATAACTTTTAGGTGGTAGGATAATGACCAATGGTCAGTAGCAGTCAAGTCTGCACTGGACATGTGTAAGAGATAGGTGGTCCATAAAACCTAGAACAAGCACATAGGTACGTGAGCTGAAGGATTGGTTCTTTCTGAAACTTGGTAGCAGTGTTTAAACATGGTGATTATTTTAAAAAGCGAAATTTTCACTACATGCCTTCTAAATCAAGACACCTCTTTCCTATAATGTCCACATTTCTCTTTCTATCTTGGATAAAGTAATATAATACAGCTGAAACTACTTCAGTTACTTTTTACCCAGATGCTAAGTAATGCCTTTGGAATTTTGGATTCTTTTTAGGTTACCTTTTTGAGAAAGAATGATGGGTAGCTTGCAACTTCTGGATATTTGGCTGCAGAGCCAGAAACAGAAAGGTTCAAACTCTCTTTCTTTGAAACATCTGTCTCTTCTTTCATCTGGAAAATACTACTGACTCCTCTTGCTCTGAAAAGAAAAGTTCAAGTGCAGAGAGAAGTGGAAAGCACTCTGTGAATCTGTGAATTTAGAGACTTCAGCCAAACCCTACCAGGGAAGAAAAAAATGTTGAAATTAACCCATCAGTGAGGACTCTTGAAATACCACCCCAAAAGCAAACATAATCAAAACAGGAAATTAAAGCCATCTAGAAACTTAAACCCAAAAATCACAGAAGAAGTAGGTTTCACTCCACCATATCAGAAGTGCCCAAACTTCCACGAAGTTGTTTTTGTTTGTTATTGCTATTGATTTAATGTGAAAGACACTTGAGTGCTACCACCTCTGACCAAAAGTTATAGTGTGGCACTGGGTCTGCTGCTTTTCCTCGGTGCGGTTTAGAAATACAAAACAGGGATCTCTTCTGTAGTATTTCGCTTGTTTTTACTTAATTTTGCCAAGCCCAAAAGGGAATTTCGCAAATGGCACTATCTAGCTCAAAAGACTTAAATTTAAGGTCATAAATTTTGCTGTGAAATCTAACATTTTACAATGAGTTGGAGGAGAGGATGCCAGACACCATTTTCTATTTGTTACTAAGTAGGATCCTTCAATAATACATTTTAAAGAGAGTAATTTGTTTAATCCTGAGAGACAGCTACAATAATCTAAGGTCATTTAAGTGAAAAGAAGCTGCAGAAAAAGTCAGAGCAGCGCCACCTGGGTCAGAGCAAACATTTAAAGAAGTAGCGTGTTAATACTTAAAGAATTTATTCATGCATTTTTTATAACTTCTAGCTTTTGTAGTTGAATGTAATGAATGGATCTCCAAGAGCTTGAGTCATCATGCCCGTAGCTGATGCCAGTTTCCAGGCATTAACTTTAATTATTGATGCCTTCCCTAATAGACCTGATGGCACATTTTTAAAGTAAAGGTTCTGTCTTACTGAAGGCATGCCCTGCTGCCGGGCACACTGGCAGAGGGAAATGTGGAGCTTCCACCTGCTCCTTAAATTAAAGCTTTTTTTCTCAGGTTTTGTTCTTTAATTACTTAGTGCATTGCTGTCGCCTTCAGGCTAAGTTGTCTTTGAAGAAGTTTGTAATTGGAAGAAGTTTGTGATTGGAGGAGCAAACGGAGCATGAAGGGCTTGAGGGGTCTTTCCAAGCCCGTGAAGTTGCTTCAGAAGGCAGCAGGAAGCTCTATTAGGGCTTCACAAGATAATCGAGCAGCAGTTTCCAGATTGATGTATGAGCCCCAAGAATTTTCAATGACAATGTTTTGTGCTTCGTATTTTTTAAAACAGTATCTTTTTAGGAAGGTGTTCCTTTCATGAGATTAAAAAAACCATGGGCAGTGAAAGGTGCACTCACATGCTAGATTTAGAGGTAAACTCTGAGTTAAAGAATTCCTGGGAAAAGTTGAAACTGAAGGTATATATTAATTTATAATTTTACTTAAATAAGTGCAAACTCATATTTAGATCTGTTCTTCAGCAGCAGCAGAGCTCATGAGGTGAGAAAGAGGTGGAGCAGTGCTCTTTCTGAAGAAATGGCTGATAAAAATTACTTAATAAAATAGCCCTTTAATAAGACATCATAAAAAAAAGATTTTAGATGGTGAGTAAATTCCCTTCAGATGCTGAGCACACAGCATTCTTGCAGCGTCAGAGAGATCCCAGACGGATATTCCCATGGCACTCCATATCCCCTCCATGGACAGAGGCCCCTTCTTTCTATAGATATGAGCTATCATATACTTTTCTTACCAGAAAAGAAGACATAAAGAATATTCAGGTAAGCACCTCTTCCTGTACTTTTCGATAAAGGCAAGGTAATTGCTGGTGCTGAATGGGTGCTGCCCGCAGGCTCCAGTGGTGCAGTGAGGTGGCTGAGGTTGTCCTGCAGCCAGGGAATGGGGCTCAGCACAGCTCAGCCTTAAGGCCACGCCAGGTGTGCAGCACCTTAGCTGCCAGCTCAGGTTAATAAGGTAGTGTGGGTCACTAACTCCTCGATGTAGAGTGGTCTCCTGGTCAGGATGGATACACCCTCCTGTCTGGAATAAGTTCTCTTTCATTTTGAGAATTAACGACCACGCACGAGCTTTCACCAGCAAGGCTCAAACTGAGTTCTGTGATTTGATTGAAGTATCCTCATGAACAAAACCTAAATCTTGTGTGTAAGGTGCCTGTCTCACTTTTTTGTTAATAAATCTATGAAAGGAAATGGAGTTACACGTGTAATTTATTGTGTGAGATCAGTCAGACCTCGGTGTAATTTTGTTCTAAATTTAAAAGCATTAAAAGAACAATAATCATGAGCTAAATAAGGCAGAAGATCAGCAAAATAGACTGAAAAGGGACTGGACATTCAGGAACTTCCAAAATTTAATCCTGGCATTTTACTCTCATCTTCGACAAGCCTTTTCATACTGTACACCTCTCTCGTGTTCTATAAAATGGAGCAATTATGGTTTTTTCTTCTGCGAATTGTTGGTTTTCAAACCCTCCATGGGTAGATCTGCTCTGCAGGTGGTGGCTGGTCTCCGTGATACCGCAGCACCCGGAGGACAAGTGGCACACTGAGAACGGCCACTTTGCTCCCAGAGATGTGTTCAGAGAAGTTTGAACAGAAGGAGCATGGTTCATGGCCTGGGTGACCGCACAAACTAAACCCAACCTTTCTCCTCCTTATCTGGTGTGGGCATTGGCCTCACACAATTTAAGACTTTCATGTGGCAATGTTTTGTTATATTGTTTTTTATCATCATCTTTGAACAACCAACATTAAAACTAATTAACACATCCCAGGAACCTGACACCAGCTTTTCTATCATGAGATTTACTGATATTTTGGTTTTTTACTCTTCACATTTCTCGAGAGCTATAGCTTTAATTTCTTTTTATTGCACGTTCACAGCATGCACAGAATAATCTGAGTTGGAAGGGACCCAAAAGGGTCGTTGAGTCCAACTCTTAAACGAGTGGCCTGTATGAGGATTGACCCCACAAGCTTGGTGTAATTAGCACCAAGCTCTGACCAGCTGAGCTAATCTCAGTGTGCTGAGCTGATCTTCTCTCAATCATATTCTTGCATATTTGCTGTATGAAAAATGCTGCACAATATATGACTTTCCAAGGTAAAATTTTCTTAAAAAGGTGATTTCAGACAGTTGGACCTGGCTATAATACTTTCAGGTGTTACAGATAAGATGATCTATTTGTCTTTCTTAATTTTCTTTGGATTTTATTTAGCTTCATTGACAATCACGTCTAAATCCACTGATAATAACTGGAGTCCTCTGGTTGACTTCTGGGGTTTGAATCAGGTCATAATGAATAGGCAACTGCAGAGTGCTGATAACTATTCCCGTGTAGTGAGCCAAATCCAGCTCTGATTTAACCAAGTCCCTTCCATAGAGATGCTGCTAATAAATTCACTCGTGGCATTAAAAACAGCATTGATTTCATAAGAGGTGTCTGATTTGGAAACTGAAGATAAAAGGCAAGGTAGTGGAACATGCATCAATGAAATGATAAACACAATAGAAACATGAAAGAGAAGCATAACAGGGAAAACAATAGATATTTTTAAAGCATCTTAATTTTGCGTTATGCTTGGCTTATGCCTATTTCTTGTATCAATCAAGGTTTTTAAAATTTCTTTGTGTTAATATCACCATAGTTACATCTCAAATATGAATAAAAGTACGCAATAGTCATGATGAGAAGCTTAATGCATGATGTCCAGGCACATTTTCTTAGTAATTTATAAAGTATTTATAATAATAAACTGCACTGCACTGCTGGCTGGTTGTAAATAAATGAAAGTGGGTATATTAGACCCAATTTACAAATATAGTCACATCAAACAGAATTAAAATTTGGTTTAATTGCACTTTGATTAAACTGGTACAAACTATTGGAAGAGAAACTTTTATTCGTTTTAAAATGTTCTGATGCCTTTTAAGTTACCCAAAGAGAAGCAGTCAGCTTTAAACTGACTGAAGGTTGTCAAGACAACACTTTTCATATTTTTGTCAGATAAAAATCCCAATTTTAGTTCTCTTTACAGCACAAAATGACAGCAGTCTGTTCTGCACTGATCTACATTCAGAAGTCTTCAAAACGGGCTGTATTAATATTAAGCCTGTCATTTCCTGATTTCTGACTTCTGCCACCACATAAGTCTCTGGTATCTTTTACTGTTGCGTGAGGGACTCTCAGTTAATGACAGCACATCTTATTTTTGTAATAATTTTACGGAAAGAATAATTTTTCCCTGTTTTCTGGGTATAGTCCACCACATGCCCTCATTCCTCTAACTGGGTCAGTGTGGTCTTTTTAACCATAACATCTCAAACACTTCAAATCATCTTACACAGAGCAGTACTTAGGACCTCCCACTCTTTTTGCCTTTGAGTGCATAAAGGATGGTGCCATTACCCAGAGATGCCCACAAAAATTTGGTACTAATGAGCATGGGTTTTAAACTGCGAAAAATACATGGACTCCAAATCTATACAGAGAAAACAGTGTATCTCAAAAGAGTGCATGGCTACTCTAATTATGAATAATTATTCTTTCAATTTGCTGATGTATTTCATTATATACTTGTAAATTTTTTCCCATCTCTTAAATTTTTTCATTCTGTATTCTCATGGACGTGCCTGGTTTGTGTAGTAGCTGCCAGAGGTGGCAAATGGTCTGGACCCAAACCAGGCTTTTCCCTTTGTGAGACCCTTGAGTGTGATGATGAGATGTCTAAAGCCTGATCAGAAACAAGGAACCAAGTTTATGAATCTGAAGGGAAAGCATTTCCTGAACAACTTCCACAGTCCAAATTCTTGCTCCAGCCTTCAGCTTATACAGGTGGTTGCTGTTCCTGTTTGGTCCCCAGGAATCTCCTTTCACCCAGGGAGCCGCAATATGAGGATCTTAGGATGTTTTCATATCCTAGAACATATGTTGTAAATGGAAGAAAAAGGGGTGTAATCTCAGAAGGTGTGAGACCATTCAAAACATTGTTCAAGAACTAATTCCTGACAATATTATTTTTTTCTGAATCTGCCATCTCTTTTTTATATGACCTTCTTTCAGCCTTCTTGAAGTCCAAAATACGTTCTGGGGTTACTTTTGGCAACCTCAGATAGAAACATATCTGCTAAGCAGCATAAATCATGTCCATCCCTAATGCTTAATGTTCCATTACCACATTTGCTGTTTAGTTTTGCTTTTAGATGTAAGCACATTACTGATGTATACTTGTAGTTTGAATCCCAGTGTGATGTGGCCTTATTTTTTACAGTAACTCAGCAAACTTGGCTGAGGGAAGAGGATTTGTTCCCACCATTATTTTTAGAAACGTTATGTGTCGAAACCTGTCTTTAGAATTTTTCTATTTTATTTTTCTAAAATATTTCATTCTTTCTTAAGAAGACTGGAATATGTCAGGCATTTCTGACAGCAATTTGTGACCAGACTTGTTCATGTAATTTTTGTAAAGGCAAAAGATTTAATCAAATAATATTTTTTCTCAATGCATATGATGTAATAAAAATGCACATCTTGTACTAGAAGTAATATTTTGAAGTAAGAGCTTTAAACTTTCATTCTTGGAATAGATTTGGGGTTTTTTGGTGTAGCAGATGAAAGAGACTAGGAGGGACCAGAGAGAGGGAGATGCCCCGTTGCCGCCCTTACTGATATATGTCATCCTGTCCAAATTTCTCATGTTGACTTGTGTGTTGCCAGGATATTATCCATGTGCAGAGATTTGATTGTCCTGTCTCTGCAATCTCCCTTGTGAGAGCACAAGTTTGTGTTGGCTGTGCGGGAAACTCAACCGAGGGCTTAATCCAAGTTGAAAACAGTCCAACAGCAGCAGGAAGCAATAAGCTCCCCAGACCAGTTTGGCCTCATAATTGCTTTTGCCAGCAGAAGGAGAGGTTGATGTAGATGTAGGAATAAGCAGCAGCAGAAGGAGGTGAAACAACTTCTGGGTTATTTGACCTTTCTGATCTTAAAGTAGAATTCTGGTGAGAAACCAAGTCCCTAGAAATGCGTGTTCGTGGACGAAATCTTCCTTCTCGATTTGCATAGTACCTCAAACAGGAACACTTTTAGATCCTTCTTGTTAATGCAAACAGATTGCATGTTTTGCTGGCTTAGTATTTTTAACCACTTTTCCAATATGTGACCATGTGTCCCATCCTACTCCCTTCTAGGCCTACATTAGGTGTATTCTCCTTAACATTGATGAGAGATTAAAGTGATTGTAAAGGGAGTAGGTGCACACTGAACATATTCCCTTGTGAGCAGCAAAACCACATTTAGTAGAGGCCAGGCTCTTTATTACTAAATATGTGTGGGGTTCCCAGCAGAAGAGTGCTTTCTTTCCACACAGTTTCAATTTTTAATTATGCAGCTGGTGACATCTGGTGCCAAGATTACAGACAGGATTTCCCATGACAGATGAAAGCTGGTGCTGCTTTTGTAACAAGGAGATAGTGGAAAAAGGTTTATGCCTGGGATTAGGCTCACGTGTCACAAAACATATGCATGCCCTGCTGGAAAGTTCACTGCTAATTTTTTATTTACTTCTTACATATGGCTAACTTTGAGATGCAATATCTGGTAACCTATAGAAGGCAATATCCAATTTTCCCCCCATCTGTAAGAGCAATAAACTTTTAAACACCACTCTGTGTGTTCATACATCTCTGTAGAAAGCAGGGAAAATCCTATTATATTTTATTATTTTATAATTACCTTAATTATTTTGAAATAATGCTGTGAAGCTGAACAAAAATTAGCTTTTAGTTAATAAATCTGAAACATGTTAATTGATGCAAAGAAGTTACTATCCAAAAGACACAGGGGAACAAATTAGAGCCCATGAGAACCAGCCTGATCTTGCACAAACCTCAGCTGATTCTGCTCTGCCTTCACCTGGTTGCCAGTTTTTTTCAGAAAAAAAGGCGATCGGATGTCATCGGGAGGAAAAAATGCCCAGCAGATGGTGCTGCCTGATCGCTCATGGACCCAGCCTGGGCAGGGAGGAGAAGTAAAAAACCGCTGTCTGAAGTCTCTTGAAAGGAATGATGATGAGAAAGTAATCGTGTCATTGGAGCAGGGACTGAAAGAATTGCTGACATGACTTTTTTTCCTTAGAATTGATGTGGTGTTTTATAAACAGGTATTTCAATTGTCTGATACTTCAATTTTTCTCTGTTGTCCTAAGTCTATTGAAAGTAGATGTAAACAAAAATGTCAACCCTATAAAATAAAATATTTCAAACAAAAATTGCAACTCTATTGCATAATGTATTTTGAAGATATTTACACATTATATAAGCACACAAAAATCGGTATTCATGATTACATCTCTCATCTAAGAACTGTAGTTACATACCCATACTTCAGTAGGCAACAGTTTCTTCCATAAAAATTTGTCTTATACATGTTTGTATAAATTTCTCACATGATTTAGCCTTTAACCACTTCATCACCTCAGTATGATAATTCAGACTTGTCAAATCCTAATGATTTTGTAATTAAATACAGATGTTTATGTCGATAGCAGAAACCTCTGTTGTTCCTGAAGGAAATGTGGTGTAATATATGACCTCAGCAAGAAACTTTTAATGTTGCGTTTCGTACCTGCCTCAGCTCTCGATAGATGAATGATGCTGACAATAAACTCACAAGGGTATTAATCAAAAAAGAAAGGCTTGTAGCTTCATAGTTCAATGAAAATAAAAGGATGCTGTCCACACTGCCATTGGGAATTAACCATTAGGCAGTAACTCAACAGCTATGCAATCTGCCTCCAGAGTTTTTAGTGCAGGTAACTTCAAATGCCCATTAAGACACATGTCCAATCTCATCTTCTGCTTGAGCTTGCTCACCCACCAAGCTTCCATGTGTTGGACAGGTTTTCTTGTGGATTCTTGGAGGACTTCAGTTGCAGCACTCTTACTGACCTGTGTGACACCAAGACCTCTCCCAGTCCCTCCAGCACCACGTTACCAGCCCAGGAGTGAGCACCCTTTGGAGGGTACCTATGGCTCAGGATTTGCTTCGCCTACAGCAATGCTGGAGGGGGCAGGAAGTCCCTTCCCAGGGTGAGTTCTGTCTGTGGGCATTGTTTAAGGTCTTATAATGAATTTTGGACAGCATCTGCATTTCTCCTGAAGGAAGTGAGAAGAAAGTTGTCAGCTAGTGCTTTCTGTGCATTCATCCCTTTCGGATTTCAACTCATGCTTATCCATGTCCGAGTGCTTCAAGCAGACAGTGATTTAATGATTTTGCAAAGCTCCTGCTTGAAAAGTCAGGCTCAGGTAGACTTATGCATCCCACTGAAAGACACGTATTGAGTTTTTCTCCTTTTCATTGTTTGTACACAAAACTCTCATAAAGAAATGGTAAGATCTTGTGATCTCTTGGCAGTAACAAGATTAGAGATTTGTGGGCTCATGGATCCTATTTTGTTGTTAATCCAAAGAGGTTGGGTGCCAGTGTCCTTGTCAGTCTCAGACTTGGACAGGTAAAAATTGATTTTTCAAATTTTTTTCCTTTTTCCAATAAAATCCACCATTTGTGTCAAAATTCATTCTTTTTTTTTTTGTTCATTCTCAAGCCTTTTCTCTTGCTGAAAGTCATATATCTATTTGTCACTGATTTTTCAATTCATCTTCTTGTCACCAGTGTTTCTCATGAGGAGAGACGTTTTCATTTAGTGATAACTATCTTTGGCCTTTTCTCAAATCCCATTGTTTGACAGTCAGACTTTTTTGTGTCCTTGTCTACTTTCACCAGCATTTTTCTTCCGATTGAGATTTTCATTTTTTTTTCAACATACACACACATGCAAACACACACACACTGAGGAAAAAGAAAGATTTTGACAATAATAGCCTTTGTCCTGATTAATTCGCCAATTATCTCCTTCCTACCCTGCCAAATGAAAGGGCTGCATGGTTTAGTGCTGTTCTTGGCAGGTTTTGGGTTAATGGTTGGACACAGTGATCCCAAAGATCCTTTTCCAGCCTTCACACGTCTATGATTCTGTGGCTCTATTTCGTTCTTCACCACTAGGCATCAGCATTGCTCACTCCAGTTTTATAATGCTTCCTAGCTAAGAAATTATGCTGTTTAACTTTGGTCCCAGCAAGGAATTTATTAGCTTGGTGAACTCTTAAGTCTTCAGTCTGCTTTTCTGTAGCTAAATGGTCTTGAATACTCTTAGGACAAAGTTATAAGGAAAACTCAAGGTGCAAAATTAGCTGGTGTCTACTATATACGTGTGTTACATTAATAGGATCTGTGTAATGAACATTCTAAAGAACAGTTGTACTTGCTGGTTTACAAGGAATGGTTTCCAAAAGCTCAAAAATAAATGTTAGCAAAATCGAGTGGAGAGAGGATTTGAACAGAGCAATGAAAATAACAATTAGCAGCCGCTCAAGTGCATTTTACAAGATGCCAAACCCACAATCCAGATATTTAAAAAAAAAAATTTTCCTCTAGAAGTATTGTTGAAGATCATAAACCAAGAATTAAGGAACAGTCACAAAAAACAGGGAACATTTTTTGAAAGGCAAAATTAAAAGTGAACAAACCTGGGAAGGCCAGAAGGAATTCTACTTCTCTGAATTATCTGATGATGATACTGGAGCACTTCAGGTGCAATTGCTTGAATTCTTAATTTTAGTCTGCCAAGGACAGAAGTGCTTAATACATATCTCTGTTCTCTTCTGGGGAGGAGTTCAGACAAGGGAGATAATATTTTCTGTGATAAGGCAGAAATAGTTTTAATTCTTGGACTAATGAGGAGTAGTTTTAGCAACAATATGGTATTGTATCCTCACTTCAGAGGTCTTGGGACAACTAGTATTGTCTGAGAAAAAGTCAGGATACCAATCAAATCTAAAGATGTCAGAAAAAAGCACTGAGTAACTGAATACATGCTTTTGGTATTTTTATATCGTTACACAAATAGATATGAGAGTAGGCAGGGCATTTTTACAGGCTGTTGCATAGCATCCTATGAAATAGGAAACTTGGAAGTGCTGCAGCTTTACGATGGGAAACCAACTGACCATGAAATCCCATTGCAATCTACTGGACAAGTAGCCAGAAGAGCCAACATTAATCTGCACATGTATAAAACAGAGGAATATCAAGACCAGAGTTAAGGAATAATAACAAAATTTGGAAAGACTGAAAGAAGAGGTGCAGGAGTGGTAAAGAACAGGAGAACCTAGTCTGCCTGCTGTTGTCTCAAATAAAGGGAGAGTAGGATTCCCCAGAGATGTGGAGGAATGAGATGAGCCCTTGTAGCCGTGGCCTGAGCTGGTGGTCTGGCTCGGGCTGGCTTCCTGCAGAGCCAGGTTTGGTGCCTTGGCACCCACGTCACTGCTAATCTGCACCTGGGCAAACCAGTGACAGGCACGTGTGAGCTGCCCACGGGAAACATCCCAGCGACTAGAAACTGAAACTAGACAAATTCAAGTGAAAATGAGACGTGTTTCTACAAAGCGAGTGCAGCTGACCATGAAAACTGTCTCCTAGAGCTCACTTCTCTGCCAGTGGAAATACTTGTAGCAGATGAAGACTGTTTTTCTTCTTAAGATAAGCGTTACTTGAGGCAGGAGCTAATTTTGTCTGGTTTCTCTGTGTGGGTGTTCTTCTATTGCAACATTTGCTCATTTTGAAAAACAATAAAAGCACTTCAAGTAATTATTTGAAAATTTAAAATATTTGCTCTGTAATGAGTTTCTAAATGAAAGAGACTTTGCTTTCAAAAAAATCAGTATGACAATTGTTCTGCTAGATATAACCAATAAGTACAAAAAGTAGGCAATTTTATTCTCAATGTTTGTTTGTCATTAAATTTATTCTACTGTGTTTACGCTAAGATATTTATCTTCATTTGACTACTTTATTTGTACATAATAAAGTGTAATGCTTCACGTAATAACATATTTGACAATTTTATGAAATATTTTACTGAGAAATCAGTATCTCATCTGATTGTTCTATGCTGTCATGACGAGTAATTGTAAGTAATTTAGCCAAGGTGGTATATCACTTAAAATGATGGAAAAAGTGTAGAAATGCTTAAAATCCTTGACTGTGCATAGGCAGAAATCTACCTGTGCGTTAAAACTTACTACAGCCAAGCATTGTTCCCTGGCAGATGCATAGTCACCTTTTATCATAGTCACATTTTATCTGAAAAGAATCTGTCATGGTTTAGGCTCAGCACTCCCTAATTTAGTGCCCCATCCCTCCCACAGTCATTGTCCTCCCTCCTCTGGGGGGATACACAAGAGGCAGCGGTTACAGGTTGAGATAAAGGCCATTTGCTGGAAACAGCAATGAGATAAGAAAACAAACAGCAACAGAAACAATATAAATAAGAAAAATATACAAGAATAGGGTGATTTACAGGCAAAAATTGCTCACAGACTGGGACAATGAAAACGTGTTGGACAGAGCCTCCACTTGGGATCAGTGTTACCCCACCACTCCATCCGCTGCTTGCCCCCCTGGAAAAGGGACCTGGGAAGCGAGAGGGTCCCTTTCCCCTACTCCCTGGCCATGATGTAAGATGATATGGGATAGCACGACGTCTTGGACATGCCCACGCAGATCCAGACTCTGGCCCCCTCATGGCTACTGCAGAAACTTAGCCCGGTCCTTGGAGGGAACCAGGACAGAATCTGAACACCTGTGTGCACTGTGGAGCACTTTGAACTGTTCATGATAGCCATATTTATGAAAAAATTATGGCTTGGGGCACATTTAGCCTTTAGCAATTAATGAGCTTGTCTTCAGGAGCTGATGTAAGAACTTGCGCTTTCAGCCCGGCGCACCGTCCCCACTGCTCTGACGTGTCCTGCCTCCGGAGGACAGGAGCTGCTGGTGACAGCCCATCCTGGGCTCGAGTGCCTCTGTCCCTCACAGGCACAGTCAGTGCTAATGCAGTTACGCGGCTTCTGGCCCGTGGTTTGCAGGCAGCTGGCTGGAAGCACGGGCAGAGCAAACACCCAGCTACATCCATCTGGCTGGTACTGAGGAGGGAGGCCACAGAACTGCCTTCCGGCGTCAGCAGGTGTGGCCAAGCCAGCCCCAACGTGTGACTTGGCTCTGATTCATGTGAAACTTGTTCAGCTGATGCCTGAAATTACGTGATACTGCCTCCCGATCTCAGCAATGGAAGACGTCACGCGTCTTTTGTCCTACAGAATTTGTTCCTGTGACTTAGCCAAAGTCAATGGATTCAAACACAGTGAGGAGAAAGCCTTGGTATTTTAAATGGCACCAATATACATCTTTTGTGGTTGTGACTAAGATAGAGTTAATTTTCTTCCAAAGCCACAGCCTCACAGACTCCCTGCTGCATGATCAAGGACAGCTTTGACCATGCTGTTGTCTTGCTGGAAGTTAGGAGGCTCTTGGATGGTAACCTCACGTCTGGGTTATCCAGGCTGTGCAAACCTCCAAATAGATGCAATTACACACCTAATTGAATAAAATGGGTATTATTTAATTCCTGAATTACAGAAGAAACTGTGGGTAAGTGTGTGTGAGTAGGTGCATGAGAAACAATACTCATTTTGCAGCAAAGGTATGCCTTGAGCTATTCTTTCACAGCTTTAAATTCGCCTGTTTCACTTACCACCACACTGGCCATGAAAGTCAAAACACTAAATTACTTCAGTTCAGAAGTCTTGCAGACATAATTGCCTCCTGCTGGGATGGCTCTTCAACCCATTTCCACAGCCTACAAAGGATGCCTTGGATCAGCCTCTCTCTGCATGCTATTTAAAAATCCTTCTCCATTCTTCATGCTGAAGCAAGATGCTTCTCTGTTGTCCTTTCCCACTCTCTTTCCTGGATTTTATCTCGCTTTTGAAAAAAACCCAATTGACTGAAAGGGATGGGAGCTTTTCCCGCCCAGCATTTCTGAGCTTCTGATAGTGACACCTTAAAAAAGTCACTCCTCTTTCCCTCTAGTTGCCACTATTATGCCCAGAGTCTCCCTTTTTACCCCATATATGGGAGAAGGATTGCCCTGGCACCAATCTTGGCTGATTCCCTTTTGCTTTAAAGACCCTCACATCCTGCCCCAAGAATGAAGTCATTGATAAAGAATGACCCCAGGAAAATTATCAGATTGAGTTGCCATTGCTTTGCAGTGCAATGCAGTTTTAGTAAAGCCGCAGATGTATCATGAAATTAGACTTCATAAAGTATTTAGCAGGTCATTTCTAATGTTATTTCATATTTGTCTAATCTTTACAGGGAGAATTTCTTCATTTCCCTGGGTCCAATTTAATTTAGAAAAAAAATAGTCTGGATTTTGCAGGACAGAAGCCCTAAAAAATTAAATTTTTTGTGGCTTCTGGATATTAAAAAGAATTGAATCAAGCACCTTATGAGTACACTGGTCCTTCCTTTGCAGATCTCCGTAAATTTGCCATATGACAGCATAATTTCCAGATACTGCTGCTCAGTTGGAAAAGAGTAAATCACAGGGAAAACTGGGATAGATAAAATTATTAACATAGAGAATTTTATTGTGGCACCTCTATAAAACTTTAATTATCCTAAACTAGATAGGTTTAGCATGTGCAGTCATGTACGTCTTGCACCACACACTACTACAAAGCTAAGCAAAGCCTAAAACAAGGTAGGTCAGAGTCTAGACGAAGCTGAGGGGTCTGGAGGTCTGTGCAAAAACCTCTCATAACATTGAGCAAAAGCCAACCAAAGGTGTGTGCACTGCCTCTGCACTTCAGGCTCGCTTTTCATTGTTATTTGCCTTGTGTATTACAGAAAGACCTGAAGATCCCAATTCAAAAGTGCAATTCACTTCTGTGTCAGTAAAAATAAAATCTCATCCCAATGCTTTGGAGCAGAGCAGGAGGTTTATTAACAAGCATAAAACTGTGTTTCATTTTTAACAGATTTGCAGTGCCTTTTTCAGAAAAATAGAGGCTCTCCAGTACACTGCTCCCTGTAGAGATATTATGGAGTCTTGCTCCTGAAATGTAACATAATCAAATATTAAAAAAGAACACTTTTTCTTCAAACAGTAGGGAGAATTTTTTAATAACTAGATGCAAATGCATCCAGTTCTAATGGCTCAGAAAATAATTGCTTTGTAGCATTATTACTGTATTTATCTGCCTTGATATGCCACCATTATATTGCCAGCCTTTTCCTGGATTTGTGCTGCTGGTCCTGGCTTTACCGGCACAGTAAATCTGCTCCTGATTTACATTGCTCCGAGTACACAGAAGAACAGGCTGTTAAAACTTGGCCTATAACTAAAATGTGTGCCATATGGCTTCTAACAAGCCACATAAACACTATGCTTCTACTCACAAGGCTGCAAATTTCACCACGAACTGAAAAAAAAATATTAAAAGATTTGCTTCCAAATCAGCTTTTTGCAGTTTGCAAAGCACAAATTTCTTTCACTCCTATGGCATGAAATCGTCCTAAGTAATTTTGGAGATTGCTTTGCTCCCAAGAATTTCTGGTTTTTTTGCTTTCTCTAGGACAGGAACAAGCATTATCCCAGGAAGCTCAAATGGTCACTGTCATATCAGAGAGTATATCAAACACACCTACTTTCCAGAAGGCACATTTAAAGCCACTACAAGGCACAGTACTGAGGGTTGCTGTGACGGTGCTTATGAAAAGTCTGACAGCCATGAAAGTCGGACAGGTTTAATGTTTCTTAGGCTGACACGACCTCCCAATATTTCCATGTTAGGGGTTTCCTATAAAGCAGCCTCTGCATAGCTTTGTGCAGTCGGGCTGCAGGATTTTGTTCATCTGTCAAAAAAGCAAAACCACAGAGAAATGTCACGTGGCTACATCTGTCTACTGAGACTTGGAACAGTCACTGATAGCTGGAAGTAGTTCTAACATCTCAGTAATCAATCATTAGAGATTTTTTAACTATAAAGAGTTTCTCGAGGATGGAAAGATGTTACGTCAAGAGCCATCTGGGAAGCGCTGTAAATTTCTAGCACCAAGACTTATGGCTAAGATTTCACATTTTGATTAAAGGCTGATTGAAGACTCCACAGCATTTGAAAGGGAGAGCATCTTTTACAAGCATGAATTTTCTGGGTAATCAGAGCAACCTCAATATACAGGGCTGGTGTTTTCTTGTTAATGCTGTAACTAACACTGTACCTTTATTTTTTTCTTCATATAATCTGATTAAAAAAAAATAAATCTGTGTTCCTTAAAGCAAAACTGTATGGACTCCTGCAGTTCCTACACCTCACAGACCAGACTGTCTCATACAATTTCTTAGGCTGGAGATTTCAAAACAGAAAGTCTTGTGTTTTAAAAATTACTAGAAGAGTGCTAGCTTGACCTTCTTACATGTTTCTGCATAAATACTGATAAAATGCATAAGCATAATAAATACGTTTTTTACTAAGCTCTAGCCTGGTACTAATGTGAGTGGTTTGATTGATTTGGACAGGAAGCTGGTCCGGCCAGGTAATGATGAAATAATGGCTCTTTATTATGATTAATGTTTCTTTTATCTTTCTTTCTTTCTTTGTATAGTGCTGATGTTGTGCATATGTGAAAATGTCTAAGACATAATATTAATCAAGTGATACTTAAGCATATTTTAGGTTGGTATGGAAGAATTGTAAGT
Source organism: Mohoua ochrocephala (assembly GCA_013398855.1). NCBI lineage: Eukaryota > Metazoa > Chordata > Aves > Passeriformes > Acanthizidae > Mohoua > Mohoua ochrocephala. The sequence continues at coordinate 35,560 of VZTA01013367.1, forward strand.
ACACTAAGTGCGCTGACAAATCTTTAGCCAAAAGTGAACAAACAATTTTTTTTGTAAAATAAAAACTTGACTTCAGAGGCCACACAATTATTTGAAATTAATCCCTTTTTTTGCTTGAATGTACTCACCCTATCCTGGTTTTCAAGCTGCAGTATTGCACCGTGTGAAATGAGGACATCATGCCTAATTGAAAAACTCATGCCAGAATTTATTTTATTAGAAGGGAATTTAAAAAGTCAGAGAAAATGAATCATTTCCTAAATTAATGAATGTATCACTTACTAACTGTCATTAAAACCTTGTTAATTTGATCCAGTGACAAAGCTAATTAAGAAGATATATGTGCTGCTAAAAACTAATGAATATTTTAAACACTTTATTCCTTTAACGTCTCACTCAATTGGCTTAATAGACAATGGCAGCACCGTGTCATTCTCTGCTGGCCAGAGGTGCCTTCGGAGACCTGGCAGGGAGAGGTAACGAGGCGCTGCAGGCAGATCAAACAGCAGGCAGCGTTTCTGGGAAGCGACAGCTCTGCTGGAAAGCCAGAGGGTGAAAGCAGGACTCCTGAGCGAGGGCAGATCTTCCTCATCACGGGCACATGGCTGAAGCCAGAGCCCCGTCATAGCTCTACTGACCTAAATGCAATTACGAAGCTAAGGAAGCAGTAAAAGCCTTGTCTACGCCCTTAAATACTTAAAATGTTTTTGCTAGAGGATTTGTTGTGTTGCCAGCAACAATTTCCAAAGCCATGTTTTCCAAGACGTTCCTCTCCTGTGCCCAGCCTTGTGTGCTTCGATCGCCTTAGAAAATGTTTCTTTTACCTGTGAAACTGCACAGCCTCTCTTGAGATGTTTTGTTGGCAGTGCAGACGAAGATTTTAACCTGAGGGTCTCTCTGTGTCATTATTTTCACAAGAATTTAAACTCTAAAATAAACACAAAACTGTGAGTGCCTAGCAAGCTGTCATATCCAGTTTTGTACTGCAGTCTTTCAGAAACAAGGCAGCTACTAAACCAGGCAGGCTTCCCTTTTATTGCATTTCTACAATAGTTTAAAAGCACATGCCACTATTTCCCCTTCTTCTCCTTCTTTGCTTACTATTTTTCCCCCACCAAAAAATAATAAATTAAAATGAATCATGCAACCCCTCTCTCCTCACCCTTGCAGGTATTGCCGATTGCTTCCTGAACCATTTGAAAATAACCTTGAATAATAATTTGAATCTGATGGTGAGCTTGTAGATGTTCCTTATAATGTTTTTTGTGCCTAGAAGAGCTGAGCAATTATTTCTATTCCATATGCCATCCATTTTGCTGACATCTTCAGGTTTTTAGTCCAAGTATCTTCATCAACACTAGCTGTAATGCTTTTTAGCTGGTGGAGATCTCATTGTAAAGTTTTGTAAGTGTGTGTGAAGGTATAGTGAAGTGGATGTTTAAGAGGATGGCTTAATACTAAACAGAGGGGTATAGTCTGTTCATTATCAAGAAAATAATTTTAAAAATAGTATAACTATTACACATTGAAACCCAGAAAATTTGGCCATTACCTTGTAAAGAAAGCCTTGGAGGAAGGAGGTTAATGGTACAACAGGGAAGGTGTATTCTCATGGTCATAAAATACAACAGCAAATGGGATCTGAAGCCACTTCGGTTTTTGTGCCATATGACTGGGGCATGGAAATACCTGGCAAATTAAAGTAAGCTGACAGCTTTCAACGTGTCTCACCAGATAAACCAAGAATTTACAGTCAGAAATGTAGCTGGCTTCTAGTGCTCTAAATCCAGAAGTCAAGAATATGGCTTACAAAGCCAAGAGTAATCCCCAGCCAGGCTTTGACCTGACAGTGACCCCACTCCTCCTGTGCTCTCCTGAGAGCCTTCTAGTGCTCAGCACACACACAGAGGCATCTCATCAGCAGCCTTGTGGAATTGGGGCTTCAGCTGCAGCACTGGAGCCCTGCTGCTGCTGCTGCAATGTGAGTTGCAAAGTGGATCACGAGGTGCAGTTTCTGCACCTAGTTGGTCCCTGAAAGCAGTGGCCTCTATTCTACTCCATAGCATTTTGTAAGCCTCCAGAATGTTACCAAGATTGCTGTCAGCCAGATTTGTGGGGATTTTTAAGTTGAAAGTAATTTTGTTGTATTGAGGAATAAAATAATAAAATGCTTTCCCTTGTGAAGCTTGTCAACATGCATTTAGGAAAATTAGTTCGGAAACTTCTTTGCTCGCTATTGGAATGGAAAAATTGTTTTAAAGCGCTCAGCACTTCATTAATCTGGGGAATGTTTTGTTTTCATGTCATCCTGACTGCTTTCACAAAAACAAATATAGGCTTGATGAACAGGATTTTTAGAGATACTATGTGCAGTCTCCAGTGGCTTTAAATGGAAATCTGGCTCTTTGGTAAAATTGTGGACACTGCATCCTGCTTCAGAGACTAATACTTCTGTGGGAAAGGGAGGAAAAGAGACTGGGATCTTACTGTTTGTTAGAGAAAGCATCGAGGCTCTTCACAATGTTTGTACACACACACACAAGCACACACACAACATGCTTAATGAGAAAAAACTGACGTAATAGCCAATAATATATTCCTTCTTTAATAAATGCAGAATAGTAGAGAGCTGCAACAAAAATAATATTCGTTAGATTATTAACATTGCATTTCTGCAAATCTAAAAACCAGTTTGGTGCCAGGCTTATGTTAATTACATGATTGCCATGCCCACCAGCATCCTCTCTCAGTTTCCCTGTTGTCCCCGAGTCTTGGTTTGGTTTGGGGTTTTTTTGCAACTTTTAACTTTCAAAGTGCAAGTGTTTTGCTTGCAAAAAATCAGCCCTTTCCAACCAAAACGAATATTTCAGACAAAAACACCTCAAAACTATTGCATTCTTTCTGACTGCATATATTTCAACTCTGGCCCTTGTTTGTTTGATGCATGTACTAGGTCTTGGGTGACTGATGCCTCATCGACAAAAATTACTGCAGGATTGACAAAAATGACAGTGCATTGAGGCACTGTCCTAGGTCCTCCTGCATAGGCTGTGGAGTTATTCCTCCCACTGCTCTCCATGGCTTTTCCTGCCAGTTTTGTCAGCAGATGATGCTTCATGTTGTGCTGTTCGAGATGTGAGTTAGCATTCACAAACTCTGGCCCTGCTGGCAAGCACTGCAGACAGCTTCCTTGGGGCCACACAAATTTCAGTAACAGTAGTCTTTTTGTCTCACTTAGGGTTCCTTGCACTTGTACCCCACAAAACCCTGCTCCTAAAATCTGAAATGTGAGGATATGCCACAAGGCAGCCAGAGGTGCAGTGAACAGTGGCGCATTTCCACATGTGCTGCACTCACTCCTCCCAAGTGCAGGGTTTCCTAAAGCCTCTCGGAGGTATTTGAGAAATGCCATTCTACTGCATTGTTAAATCAGATTCTGCTTTTGGAAGACTAATGATTCTCCTCTGCAATTCACAGCTGTTGAAGCTACAACAGCTCCTCCTTAAACCCTGTGTAAGTGTGGCTAACAAAACTTATGGGGCCTGAAATCTGACAGCTCAGGAGAAAATATATAATTTTTATAATTTTTCTGTCATTTCAAACTAAAGCGATTGTCCTAATCATATCAGCAAAATGTCTCTGCAGAGCATAGATGATCATCTCATTTGGTTCTACTTTAACCTGTCTCTAAATGAATACTTGTTCCTTGCAGGGGTTAATTAAGTTCAAAATGAACCCATCATTTCCTAGACAGAAAAAAATATTTTTCTGATGGCAGTGTACTCCATCTTTCTACCTCTTACCTATAGATATGTGATGTAAATTTGTTAATTCTCACACATTGTCAATTCTCTGATTGGATTAGTGACAATTCTGGATCTGATTTGTGGTAAATACAGATCACGTGGTGGTAAATGCACATACAAATGTAGGCAGTATTTGTCATCAATAATACATGGGAACATCTAGAAAAAGATTTTTGTATTCCTCAGAAACCACTCTTGATGGGTTTTTTTAAGTCTTCCACACATTTGTGAGGCAGCTGAATGAACTTCTATTCCTGAAAAGAGAATGACTAGAAAAGCACTGTCAAACCCAGAGGCGTGGCACCAGCCATGGTAAACATCCATCCAACAGAGAGCCTGGTTAGTGAAAAGGATGCTGGTCTGAAGGTTGGGAGCATTTTGAAGGCCAAACTCATCATTAAGCAGCTAGAGAGATGCACAAGGCCTTTTTCACTTGATTTCTCTTTGGAAGCCCTGGATGGGGATTACTTACTTGATGAATAGATCTTTTCACTTTCAGTGAAGTGAAGGGTGATGATGCTCTAGTGTGCTTCTGGGAAATCACTTACTTGTAGATGCATAGGACCATGGAGAAGTATGATGTGCACATGAATGCAAATGATTTTGCAGATTACGGTCCTGCTCCATCAAATGCCGTGGGGAGGTTATGGATGGCTGATCTTCAAACAGCAGAACCTGGCTATTCCAATAAGACCAAATAAATCTGAATTAGTGGTTGCTACTTTTGCTAGATTTAATTCTGAAATCCCACAAATGACCTTATAGAAACTTGCATTCTTCATCTTGACTGTTTTTCCTCATATCCCTTATTGCTAAAATCAAAGCTGCTTTCACTTCATTCATCCTAGCAGAGCAATAGTGAAATGAGGACGATATGGTGCTCAGAAACACCACCTGGGAAAAGGTTCCAAACTGTTCATGTAGGTTTAAAAGTCGTTTATCTGCTTCATGCCTTTTCTATACATTTAGTGACTCTGCTGATTAAGACTTTTGTGAGTCTGATTCTTATTGACTGCATAGGTCACTGACATCAAACTTGCATTGTTACTTGTCTCAGTTCAATGTATTGTTAAGACAGCTTGTGCTAAACTAGCAAAACCAAGGTTTGGGAATAATCCAAATATTATAACAAAAATATTATGTCATTAGTTTTGGTTCTAACTAACAAATGTCATCAGAATAACTTCCTGGAAAATAAAACAATTGCAGCATTTTCAGTATTCCCACCATTCAAAAGAAGGCAGGCATTAGCAAATTAGCATATCACAATTTTAAAATACAAGTTTAATAGAGGTTTAAATGCAGATATTGTCTAGAGAGTTAGCTGTTAAATTAACAACAAATTATTTATGAATGAAATTAATGCTGAATTACTTCATATTAATATCATAAAGACCTTATGGGCAGTAAAACAAGGGAGAAAGATGGTTGACCATACCTGTGTTTCTTAGGGGTGATGGCTGGCAGCTGTGCATACATGTCACAAGGCAAAAGCAGACCATCTCAGACAGAGCTTGTGTTTCTCTGAGCTTGCAGCATGGCTGAGAGTAGGGCTTGAATGGCAGAGTTTTTTTCTTGAAAAGTCTTTTTCCATTGAGAACCACTCCATTTGCTTGCCTCAGCAGTTCACCCAGGTTGGAAGGTTGTCCAGTTCACCTCGGGGCCCAAGCCCTGGTGCCTGTGCCTGTGGTGGAAGTTGTAAGATGTGATGCGTGCGCTGAGCTGTGCTGACATCTGCGTGGTCAGGACGTGGAACATAAATGACTGACGTAGTGTCAGACACAGACTGAGCAGCAGAGGGCAAAGGGGTCAATAATCTACCAGCTGTCATTTTCCAACACACCGTGGGTCAGCATGTGCCAGGGGTCCCCAGGGATTCACAGCTGAAGCAAGCAGAAAAATAAGCAGATTTCTAAAACTAGCAATTTCCAGCACAATACTACTATTTTAGTAGTATTTACCTTGCAGGTGAAAGAGTTTGTAGGGTGGGCTAAGATGTGGCTGGAGGGTTGCCCTGGCCTCTTGCTCTTAGTCCGTAAGTACCCAGGGGAGCGTGTCTGGAGCTTTGCACAGCCCAGCAATCACAAACTGAATCGTGACTTCTGGACTCCTGTTGTACCAGTCTACATACCTTTATGCACCTTCAAGGCTCAATTTTCCTCCTCTGCACTGTGGCAGGGCTGCTTGTCCAATTGCTGTGGAAAGGGAAATTAGGAATCCTCCTGCTGCAAAACAACACTTTCTTTGTTTGCATTCCATCTAGCATTAGCTTAACCTATCTCTGCAGGGAGTCATAACACTTTCCTAACCACAACACTTACTCTAAGTACCTTGCAGTGCTGGTTTAACATCTCAGATGTTCCACGTGCTGTTTGAGATTTCTGTGATGACATGTGCTGGAGTTCAGAGTTATTTCCTACTTGGCAAGTAAAAATGATTTTGCAATTATATCCTGTTTGCTATTATGTGCTGTCAGAGATAAAAGAGTAAATGATGTTTAATATGTTTTATAGTGTATTGTAACCTCTGTTTTCACTGACTCTCCTCAGACTGTATCCTTAGGTTCAGCCTCTGCACGTTATGACTTATTTCAAAGCAGTACTGTGGGAATCTGCTTCAGGCAATCCTGGCAGAGCAAATTGTCACTGGGATTAGGGGTGACTTGTGGAGGTCAGCAATATTCGAGTTCGATCAGCATTTGACTAGAAGTAATTTTCAAAGTTACTGTAAATGTACCTGTGTAAGTGTAGAAGTTGTGAACTGTGATGTTTGTATATGAACTATTGGGAAAACAGGGGATTTTTTACCAGAATACCTGTGCTATGTGAAAATAGTCATAAAATACCAGTAACTGGAAACAGAAGCAATTTCTTCCACTGTAAGAAGTGAGTCTTCCTGAACCACACAGACTTGTGTGTTTTTCTGGGAGACCGCAAAGAAAACTGAAGAAGCTTGGAGAAGAGTTTAATGCCATTAATATCGTCAGTCCCAACAATAGTACAATGAAAATGGAAAGGTTGCCATTTGTGAGGAAACAGGTTCAGAGCTGGCAACCTCTACCACACTATCCTACATCTTGCAGGTCAGGCAGGAGACCTTGCAATACATAATCCGAAATCTTTCTGCACTTGAGCATGGGAACAAAGGCAGGACAGGAACGTTCCCTCTGGTGTTTGCACACTGGACTGGACTGTTGTGGAGCAACCAAGTGGGACTTGTGAAGGCCTTGTAATAAATGAATGCCAGGCTCAGGAGAGAGTTGGCCTTTGAGGCCCATGCTGCAGCCATCTGTTTTACTTGGATACTGACTTTTCTTTTTCCAGGTGGAATTTTTTTTTTTTTTGGTACACCTTGGCTGTATTAAGCCCTAGAAATTCACATTGAAAGAGATGAGAGCTAACCAAGAAGTTCATGCACCACTCTACAGAGGTGCCTGTTTCCTAATCATTTTGGGCCTATGGTTAGCCATAGGCTCCTCTGAGGCCAGAGATGCATGATTTTAAGTGCATTATATCTGGGAAGGATATAATGAAACAGGTTAAACTTGCAATAAGAGAAATGAACAAAAGCCAAATACATGCTCTAGCTGTAAATTTGAAGGACTTGGCAAAGAACTTTTTAGCCTCAGGCAGAGATTTCCAGGATGTTTTTTTTAATTTTAATTACACTTCAAAGAACAAATTGGGTTTTTTTTAGATTTGAAAGACACGAGAAATGTGGAAATGTAATGAATCAAAGGTATCACTTCTTTTTCCAAAGCAAAAAATCAAAGATTTGTATTAAAATTAGTTGTCACACAAATGAAGTAGTACTGCAATTAGAAAGTGGTGTAAAATGTAAATACACTAGAAATCTGTGCATACTCCTATTTCATTGTGTATTTTCATGGGCTATATATGTTGGTGTGGGGTTTTTTTCTGCTTTGCTGTCTTCTTTGAGCAAACCATCTGCAGCTTGTTTTACCTTTCATCAGCAGTTTGAATTGGACTATAAAAATCCCATACTTGGCACTAGTCTATACATAAATATTCAATGTAGTACATTGATTATATTTATAGTAAGGTGAAAATACAGCCTCATGAATCTTCAGAAAAGAAGCTGTGTGTTGTTCTTCTAACAAGTTTTGCATAATCTTTTATTTTCTAAAACTTGTGTGCGTGCTCTCTATGCACTGCCCGAATACCATGTGCCTTTTGGAAAACCTTAACTTTGCAGATCTAGTGAATTCCTGTACATGTGTATGAAATACAATTTACCCTAAACAGAGACCATCATGTTTATCTTAAAATACAGCACACTTAGCTCCGAACAGCCTCTTTTCAGAGCTAAAGACAATAGATTTTTTTTCCTCCCGATTATTAATTTTAAGCCAACGTATGATTTGGATGCATGTGCTGACATAACATTTGAAGGTTGTATGCACAATTACACTCCTGATAAAGAATGGCCTCGAGTGCTACGGCTTCACCCTGAACGGCGCCTACATAAAGATCCTGCCTGTGCTAGGAAGATACACACAACTTCCTGTTTTCCAATGTCCTCATAAACAGTGAGATAAATTGCTTTCCCAGAGATAGGAATCTAGTGAATCCAAAGGTTTTTTATGAGAGGCGGGACAGACCCTGGAGAATAAAAATTCTCTTTTTATGAGTGAGTCAGTCTATGAAGGTCATTGCCCCTTGAGCAAGGTGAGCGAACCTCTTAACAACGTGTTGCCATTGGCAGTTACTTTATTGCCTTATTCTATATCACAAAATGAGGCTTACAGAGGTGGGAAATGCACTCCCGTCCCTCATGATTCTCGCTCAAAGAATACTGAATTGAAATTTCAGGGGTTTTTAGGCAAATCCACTACCAGAACCTGGGAAGAGAAAAGTTACGTTCAAGATCCATTAACGTGCCCTCAAAGATCATAGTACCACTGAAAAAGAGAGAACTAAATAAAGTCAAGTGCTGTTTTTTTCCTGATGAGATCTTCAAAGAGTCTCTTGCAGGAATAGGCTTAAGGAGTCTTTCTTTTACAATGTGCCTCTAGAAATAGAGGGTGCCTCTTGAGAGATTTGTGTAATTAAAAAAATTGTTCTTACTGCTAATGTGTCCCACAGGATCATGCCTGGAATAACAATCAGGAGAGACTGAGTGACTAGTGCTATGGTTACTACACACGCTGTGTGTGTGTAAGGTCTGCAGATGTCCATAGAGAAGATGAACACCAACACACCAGCACATCCAGCCTGCCTGGTGGCTCCGTGGTGTGTTTGTGCCTTGTGTGGATGTGTGCTCTGGGAAGATATCAGCTGTCTCTTGTGCAGGTTTGCTGCTGCGTCTGTTGCACTGCATCCTCCTGTAGTCCTAGTCCGTGTCAACCCTTGTCCTCTCTTCAGCTGGGGACTTGCACTGCCAAGCCGTGCTGTACAACACGATGAGGATTTGCATGAGTGTTTTAAGTTCATGACTTTAGTCCTTCCTGCCTACTGAAATTAGGTATGTACCTCAGCTGTGCCTTGAAACCACAGGGAAAATTAAACCTGCACTGATTCTTCATTTCTGCTGCCTGAAAGGTGTGACCTGAGTGAAACCTGGCCAGGGACACTAGCACAGAGTCAGGCTCCCATAGCCAGGACACGAACTTTTAGTGCTCCATGGGATAAACACAGCTTTAAACAGTTTAGATGTCAAAATCCCAGAATGTACTTGGGGAAACTCTCCCAACAGCTACCTGCACCCTTTCACTCAGACAATACTAATGAGAGCTCTAGGATTTGACTTCAGGATAGTGATTACATAGCAGTTCATTTTTAAAAAATATTAAAAACCCCTGCTGAAGTAAAGCTAACACCTCCATGGCTGTGCTTGAGTGCGTTCATTATGAGAAACCAATTTTACCCTGGGCCAGAAAGACACTGAGCAGGCAGATATGGGAGTTGTCATGATGAGACTTTCCGAGCTCCAGGGCAAAGCTGGAAAAGCGGGGAAGTACTACAGCGACTTCAATTACTTTGCATGTAATGCTGTAATTAGTATTCATGCAGTGAGTAAAAGCTTGTGCCAGAAGAGCCCTTAAGTGTGAGGTGTGATGAGGGGAGAGCAGCCACCGGAGTGTCAGTGATTCCCTGTGCAGACTTCGTGGTCACTTGCTGAGGCAGTTCCTCCTGCGCCTGGGTTCCTGCCACAAAGGGCTCCATGGGCTGTCCTTCTCATGGTGGTGCTCCCACCTGGCGAGACTCTTCCAGCCCTCAGTGTGTCCCCCCAGTGTGGGCGTAGCGCGAGGGAAAGCGTGGAAGCAGCTCTCCCAGGCAGGACAAATGGAAAGCCAGCAGCAAAACAGGTCCTGTGGGACCTCTGAACAACAGGCAGGTGGCTAGGTAGCGCTGAAATACAGATTTTGGGAGAGAGCTTTCCAAACTTGAACACTTTACTGATGGCTCCACAGAGTATAGATCTTTTATGTTTTACTTGTTTACTGGAGGTGAATTTATTGGAAGTGTCACAGTGTGAACATGGGAGTGCAACAACAACAGTGAAGGAAAAGCTGCAGGGCAAATAATTCAGGACAACTTTCCTACTCTGGTATGAACCAAACTGGTTTTGCCCCTGTCATCTTTCTATTATTCATCAGGCTGGGGGCCATGTTCTGTTCTGAGCTGTAGCAGAAAAAAAAGAATAAATTACCAAACCGAGTGTGGCCTAAACTGAAGACAGATTATTTGCTCTGGATTCTTCATGCTGTGGTTAGGCTCAAGGCTCAGGTGTAATTCAGCAGAAACTGGCTTTTTGTATTTTGTTATCCAAGACCCTTTGTTTCCCAGGCAAGGCACTGTTTCAGCTGAGCTGTCTCACATTAACTGTATGGGGAGGGTGTGGGGACAGCCTCAGCTGAATAATCCTAGGACATTTCAGGATTATGCTCCAAGTTGCAGCCCTGGTCAGGTCCTTATATCACTGATTTCTATCCTAATTGTGCTACAGCCCCTGCTAAGTTCTCCAAATCCAGTTGCTTTTCCAGGGAGCCTGGCCCGGGGCCTTTGGTCCCTGAGCCAGAAGCACTTTAGGAGACATCAGCCCTGCAGGTGTATTTAGCTGTGCTCCATGAGAGACAATCTCCCCAGCTAACAGGACTCTCCTGCCCCTAACAGCACAGAAGATGTAGCCCAGGTCCAACTGCTCTGCCCCAGGAGAGCTCTCTGCTCTCTGCCCTCTGCCTCCAGGGTCCATGAATAAACCTTTTTTCTTTCCAGGCTGTCTGGTAAGTTATAGGGGCAATTTTAGAATTCACCCTTACAGTTTTACAATTACTCTTGTAGTCTGACAATGACCAAAAGCCTGAAATTTAAGTGGGAATGAATGTCTATTGCAGACTTCCACTGGTGAAGTATTAAGTATAGAATTGATGAGGCCTTATAAAGCATCTCAGGATGTTCAATGGATGCCTTTCCCCTCAAACACCCTCTCACACAGTATATCAAACTCCCTGGGCCTTTAGGGGAATGAATGAATGTAAATCTGTAGTTACTTTCATCATCTATAATTTAGAACATTCTTATCATCATTAAAAACATGTCTGAATAAGGCATGATTTATTTACAGCTTTCAGTGTGGGATTGTATTTGAAGGATGGAAAATTCCTTGTGTTACTCTCATAAATTAGATGGCGCTCAGTTTCGATTCCTTTTTTAACTGCTGACCATCTCCAGGGCGAAGGGGAGGAGGTGTGAGAGAGAAGCCTGTCAGAATCAGTTCAGGAGCATCATGCCTCCAGGTGTGTCAGAGCCCCTTAGGATCAAATGTCTTGTTGCTGTACACAGCTGTGTTAGTCTTTGCATAATTTGTGGGTGAGCGCCTTAACTTCCCCTCTTACTTGGAAAGAAGAGTATGAAGTCAAATGGCACATGCGAGATGATAAGCTGCAGCAGAGCTGGTCCGAAGGGACTACTGTTTCTAAAAGTATCTTGGGATGCTTAAGGTACTGGGCATCGTTTGTAGTGTCACCACTTCATATGTGTCATATTTAGGCTGCTTGAAGCAATACATTAGTACATTCAACCATTTGCACCAGTGAGGGAGGCAAAATCTCAAAACCTGTGTGTGAGAAATTTGTGGCACAGTGAGTTGCAGGGAGGTAGTTTATAATAGTTGGGCTATCTTCAAAGACAAATTGTGTTTGTCTAGCTAGGAGAAAAATCCCACAACTAGCTAGGAAAAAAAAAATCACAAAGAAAATTAAGAAAATAACAGTTCTTAAGTCAACCTGATGTTTGTTTTTCACTTGAGAAAGATATCTGAAAGAAACTTGGCCTTTAGAGCTGTAGGAGAATGGGCTATTGGAGTGGCGTGCAGATGAACTTGTTATCTGCTGTTCTGGTTAATGATACACAACTGCTAATGCCACATGTACAGGATAACAAAAGAGCCATCTCAGCCAAGTGAAGAGAGATTAAATTGGCCCATTCTACACTCCTACTCATTGCACTGTTAAATATTTAACAGTTTGGTTGGGTGTCATAAAAGGGGAGAACATTAGTGTGAGGACTCATAATTGTAGTTTTGAGCTGTTCTTTAGTGTTCTGCAGTTCCAGCAACCAAGAACTTAGATCGTTAAAAATGTAAATGGGTTATTACTAAAATTTCAATGTGTGTTGATGATATTGTGAAATAAACAAATTCAAAGCAGGCTGGAAATTGTTATTATTTCTATTTAGATCCACCATTAGTACTGCTAAGTCCTACAAACAGCCATATCAGCAATCACTTCAGCGCTCATGCTGCCATACCTGCTTTATAAATCTTCTCCTAACTAATCCAGGTAAGGCACTTGCACCTTTCCTCTCCTCGGAAGTTAACTGAAAGCCAGCCTGAAGCCTTGTAATGGATAATTCTTGCTTGCAGGATATCATTTTCTGACATTTGGTTAGAAAGGAGAGGAAAAGCAAGGAGATCAAGAAAAGCTGTCCAGGCAACACGGAGTTATTCACCATTAAAGAATCTTCTCTCAGCAGGACGTAGGCAGCGGAGGTTGATGCCCTTCAGGGTCCCCCATTTACATGCTGATGAACATGAAGCATCTCCTGCAGTACCAAGGTACCAGGAAAACAGTGTGGTGACCTAATCCCTGCAGCACAGTCAGAGCTGGTACATGTTGGTCTTGTACTGATGACCAGGAAGAGCAGTTAATTTCTTAGCAGTGAGAAGGAGGGGGACTCACTGTGCAACTTCACCCACTTCTGTTTTCTCATGTAGAAAACAGTTGCTGCTTTTGGAGTCCATTGGTTATTTAACAACAAATTTACTCCTTTAATTAGAATGCTTCATCTCTCACTATGTTTATTTCTACTGCCAGTGTTCCATGTACCTATGTTATTCAGTTCCATTTTTTAAAACTGATTTTCTGCAGTCCAGAACATTGTCTGATATAGCTGGCATCACATCAGTTGGTGTCCTTGAAAATGATCTGGTGTGAAAGTGCAAGATTACTTGGCATTTTTAAAAAAACCTCCACTTTTGCTCTGACACTGGACTACATTTGGATCTGGTATAAAGATGGAAGAACAAATATTGGGGTATCCACGCTTACTCCATGCATAAATTTAGACCAATGGATCAAGTTTTTTCTTACTATAATCTTTTTCTTTTCATTACTAATGCAGCCTCCTTGAAGTCAGAGATTTTCACACCCTGCTGTTCTAAACATTCTTGCCTAAAACCTGTTTTCTTTCTTTTCTTAACATTTATCAGTTATTTCAACAGTAAAGATGTACAAATTGCTGAAGTTTTTCTACATCCACCTGATTGGATGGGGTGATTGGAGGGAGCAGCAAGGAAACCTTAATTCAAGGAAAAAAAATGAGCATATTTTTTCTCATATTCCTCCTTCTCAAAAGTGATTCACATTTCTTAAAATTCATTTGCTTTTTAGTTGAAAAAAAAAAAAGAAATCTTTTTTTTGAGGTATCAGGAATAAAACAATTCATCAGACACATTATTTTTAAAAGTTCACTGACTTGCTTCCTTAGGAGTATCTTGAGAATGTGAAAGAAAGAAAAGAACTGCTCTGTAATAGGTGTGTGTGGCAATTCTCTAGATTGAAATTAAGAGCTCACACTTCTTTAACAGTACATGAATGCATATTGTTGTAACTCCAATTTCCAACCATTATTCCCCACAGGTATTACACATCTGAAAATACAGCTGATGTTTAAAAGCTCATTTTAAGCTCCTACATCACGAGCCTACTGCTTTTTAGATGGCTGGAACGCAGCGTGATGTTCAAGTTCCTTGGGTTTGGACTGTAATCATCCCACTGTCTCCTTGGCAACGCGAGGAACATCCAGCAATTCAGGAAAGGAGAGCCACAGTGGCAAAGGTTGCAGCTCTTATAAAAGGCATTTCAAAGACTTAGATCTGCCCAGAGAAGAGATGCCCACTCATGTTTGACTTTTAGAATCAGCTGACTTCAGGGGCATTAGTTTTTAGCTTTTTTTTTTTGTGGGATGGAGATGATGTACAAGTAACCTGATCACCCCACATGTCTGCAGTAGCAAAAGAAGAAAGATGTGCTTTTACATTGTTACTGCAAGATTAAGAAATACTTATGAGTAATTAGAGATAGTGAGAAAGTAATAGATTTGTTAGAGACTTTAACATAACTTTTCATGCTTCCTGGGTACACTTGTTTCTAAGACTGTTCTTTTTCTAAACAAAGTTTGTCCTCAGATGGTGAAAATCTTTATGTAATGCCCATTGGGGAGGTTAGATTGAATCTTAGGGAAAATTTCTTCACTGAAAGGGTTTCCAAGCACTGGAACAGGCAGCCCAGGGAAGTGGTGGAGTCATCATCCCTGGGGGTATTTAAAAGCCATGTTGGTGTGGCACTTAGGGACATGGTTTAGTGCTGGGCTGACAGTGGGACTCAGTCTTAAAGGTCTTTTCCTAAATGGTTCTGTCTATTGTAATGTAGGATGAATCAGGACTGGCAAACTGAAAGAGATACAGAGGCTGCAAAAATCTCTTAAATCTTTTACCTGCCATCGAAGTGAAATGGTTTGCAGGTACAGAAGGCTGTAGCTGTGGCTATATCCAAGAATCATACATAGCTGGAGACGTATCAAGGAATCCCAAAGGGAAGACTTACATGTTTGGGGCTGCAGAAAGGGATACAGCCAAAACAGGGGGAAAGGCAGGAACAAATAAACATCAAAGTACAGAACCTTTATTTTCAAACCATAAATGTTTCATAAAATAGTATTCTTAGTTTCAGGTACTCTACCCATTGCACAGGCATAACATACATACATGTTACAGCTGCCTTATGACAGTTACCAACACACAGATTTTAAAAAGGAGGAAAGAATGAATCACCCACAGTATGTGGAATCAAGCCTATATGAGCATTAAGACTAAGTGTCCTTCAGCTAGGAAAGGCTCTAAGTCTGTCTAACACAGAGAGGCATTTGCAATTTTTCAGATCTTTAATCTGGAAATGTGCAGTGTGATTTAAATCAATTCAAAATACCTGGAGTGTGTTAATTTTTGTGGAAGATGATATCCCAACTCCCACTTCTGAATCAAACTTTGAAAAGACAGGAAAATTAGCACTTTGATCCCAAAACAGGCCAGAAGATTAAGACAGAAAGTAATTAAATTATGCCATCCAAAAGGGGAAAATTGCAAATGTTGGTGATCACTCATTCTGCAGAGGCAACCAGGGCATCTGTTACAGGGAGTTTCTCATCAGTGCTTCCTGCCCTTCAAACCTTGCACACAGTAAAAAGGAGGGGTCTGCTCCTCTTTCCCATGTAGGAGCCTCCTGGATGTGTACAGAGCCTTGTCCCAGCGGAAGGAAGGAGTTTTTCACCCCTTGTTTCTTTTCTGCCTGCCTGTTTGTTATAGCTAAGTAATGTAGAGTGTGTGTGGTGGTTTGTGGTCTTCTCTTTTTGTTGACTAGGGGAAGGGTATGTGCTTCCATGTTTTGAAACCAAGACAAGGCATTCAAACCTTGCTGGCTGTCCTCGTTGGCCTTTGATGAATAATTTCTATCTCTGTTTTCTCTTTTTGAGAAAAGCAGGTAACACATACTCTGTTTTACCTTCCTGCTTGGGGGACACCAGGAGTAGTTAATCTCTTTAAGTATCTGTTCCTGTAGAAGTACTGTCCTGCACAAATATTTTTGTCCCTGGCACTGGAAGATGTGCACAAAGTTTCAGAAAAACATAGTCCAGGAAAGGAAGCAGGGCATGGCACTGTGTTCTTCAGTGATAACAGAAGTTATCTGGGCAATTAGGGAATATTTCCATGCAGCTTCTATGGGATTTCACTTTCATCAGTGAAAGATAATACTTTTCATTTGGGCCTCACAAGTTTGGATTATCGTGTTGCATCATTCTGCACATGGTGATGACTGCATAATGAAAAGCTGATTTCATGGTGCAGGGCAGCTCACCCTGTAGCTGCCCTTGCTCTCACATTATCTGCCCAGGACTTTGTTCAACTTTGAGTCACATGCTGCAAATTCCAGTTTAAGGTGCCAGAGCTGGTGCTGGCCACTAAGGAAAGACAATGCTGGTGCTTCATTGCCTTGCTGCATCAGCTCCAAAGTTTCTACTGCTATTTGGGAGGAAGATGGAGAAAAACTCTATATGCAGCATAGAATATTGTATATGCAATATTCTATGTACAAAATTCTACAAAACATCTATTCTACAAAAACAAAAAAAAAGAGTACAAAAATTCTATATGCAGCACAAAATATTGTACATAAATATATAGAAAAACTCTACATAGATTATTGTAGTAGTAGTAGTGCTCAGCCCTAAGCCAGCAGGCAGTAAGATTACCTGGAGCTAAACTTCAGCTAGTGTAAATTCATATAAGCCCTCTGATACCTGTCCTCAGCATAACTGTGTAGTTCATGCCAACAGAGCACCTGAATTGTTTTTTCCTTTTAATACTTTTGAAAATCAGCAGCATTCTCTAGATTCAGAGCATTCCTCAAAAGGAACTAACATCAGGAGCTGTCAGGTCATGTATGTCTAGCAAAGTGTCTAGTGAAATGTTAGCTCTCCAACCCTGACACACACTGCAGCTGTAGCTTCAGAATAAGGATTTCCAGAACAGAATATGTTAACAATTGGCTCGCTCTCAGTTCAAAGTTAGTGTAGCTCCATTAGTTCTCTGCTTCACCTGTGACAAACCAGAGTAACAGAGCAGCAGATGCTCTTTCACAAGGGACTGGCCCACTGATAAACCATTGTATGTATTCTAAACCTGCCATTCAAGTGGAAGTTGTATTTCCATTTAAAAGTCTATTATTTTATTATAGTGCGATAAACGTGTTTTCATTAGTTGTGATCCCCGGTCTCTGTCTTTCACTTCTGGTGTGCTTTCTTTGGTGACATTTTTTTCTTGTCAGGGAAAGGTCATGACATTTCAAGGTGTTCACTTCCTGAAGCATGACTCCTCGAAGTAATGAGATTCATCTGATCTGTCAGTAAAAACCTGCCACGGTGAAAACAAGCCCAGCAAAAGCAGAGCTCGGAAGCATCAGCACGTGGCCACTCCTGACGGAGCTGATGGCTGCCCGTGTTCTCTGTGTTATTACCAGGTTGCCCAGAAAGGACAAAACCCCCAGGATTATGTGTCACTGAGTGCTGTTATTATTTGAACTTCTGTTTTCAACCTCCCATTAATTTGCACAGTGATTCAAACTCAGGCAAACTTTGTTTTGTTTAAACGTTAAACGATGCTAACCTTAAATGTCAAAAATTGTTGTAAAGCAATTTTGGATCCTTAATGAGTATAGATTTCAGACTGCATATGTTAGTTTGAGGTTTCCTGACTGAAATTCTTAGCCCTTTTTACTTAGGAGAGCAACACTGAGGACTTTAATCTCAAAGGGAAGTGCCTTTAATGCTGGCATCTCCAGAATGTAAATCGAAAGTAGATTTGGGCCTGACTGAAAAGTTGGTTGTTTTCTGCCCCAATTTTCTTATCACAGAAAAGTTGCATACAGTTTTCATTTTGATTTAACAGTGCTTTGCATTCTCTTTTCACCTGGGAAGGACTACATCACCTTCTTCTACAAAAATGTGCTCAGCCCAGGATGAGTCTGAAAATAACCTTTACGAGTCCCCTTTGTGCCAATGCATGCAGAAATGATAATCTATCTTCTGGAGAGAGAAGTGTGCTCTAGTCCTTTTAACCCCTACACAACCTCCTTTCTAATAATATTTGTTAAATATTCCTTCCTGGTAACTTCATCACATCTCCTTAAGAACAGACACAATTTGACCTGGTATATATTTTTGCCTATTATGTAGTAATATGTATTGCAGCTTTCTTCCATTTTAGGGGCTGTGCTTTAGGCCGATAATTTTTCTTTTCCTAAATTGCTTTCAGTTTTCAGCCCATTTGAAAAAAAAAAAAAATCTGTATTTTTAAACATTAATTTCTTGAATTGATTTATTATTTTTATTGGAGCTCCCAACTTCATAGTTTTATTGGAGTTGTTCTGTCATCCTTGATTTCTGCAACATTCATTGATCATATTCACCAACAGAAACAAATAATTGCTTTTTAAAAATCTCATGTCATCAGTAAAACTGGAGGTTTTTCAGAGATGATGTGTATATTTGAGGAGTTCTTTTGTCTGGGAAGACAGCAATATGAAATTAGAATTAAAAGAATTGAGGAAGGAAAATCTCATTAGTGTAGACTGATTTTTTCCTGAAGAATATGACAGTTTCATGCTCCTCCTGTCAATTAAAACTAGTCTGTCCTAAATTTCTAAGTGTATTTAAAAAAAAAAAATAAAAAACCCAAACAAAACCATGTCTTTCTCCTGGCATTAACCTATTTTTAAGCTATTACAATATGTTAAAATATTAAGTTACTATCCTTTTTGTAGCCCTTACTGGCTCACTTCTGTGATAAGAATAAGCAATAATGATCCTGCTCACTCCAGGGCTGTCATTTGAGATGGAGAATGCCAGAGTGATGCAGACAGTTGGGTTTTATTTTCTGTTATGGGGAGAGCTGCCACTCACAGCAGTAGTAATAACCTGTATTATTCAACATTTGCAAATGTTTCTTCCTGCTAAGTAGCATTTCTATAAGGAAAGTCACCTTCCATTTCTCCTGGAAGTAACTGTGTGGCCCATCATGTACGATGAGCAGCCAGATTTATGATGAGAGGATTTTCAACAAAATCTGGAAGGAGCGGGCAAGGATGCTGAGCTGATCATCAGTGATGTATTTGATCAGTCTGCACAGAAAACGATTCCATTTTTAATATAATGAAGAATGTGGTGTGTATAAAAGGTTTTAGTGATTCCTAAGTTGCAGTTTATTGTTGTAAAGCCATTGAAAAGTTCACGTGTCTGATCATGGTGTCTCAGGTCAGACAGGTAAGACACCTTACAAAACCCTCCTTGCGAGACTTATTTTCAAGGCACTGCCACATGGGCCTATGACTGCAGTGCAGTGGATCTCAAGAGAAGTGAATAGAAGAATTTGCTTTCCAAAATCCAACTTTTCACAGAAATATGTATTAGCTATTAAACTTCAGAGTTGAAACTAACAAGATCATAGACTCCAGAAAACCCTAAAACTAAGAAAAGAGAAATTTCTTGAGTTTTGAGGGCAAAGAATCTACTGATGGGTTTTGGCATTCTTCTGCATTCAGTGGTTGGTAGAATTGAAAAAAACCTGTTGCAGGCTCTGTACAGAAATAATATCCTGTACGTTAAGGTGCCCTGCTGATTAACCCACAGTGAGAGCAGCCTTGTGGGGCTGGGATGAGAATGAAGGGATTGGTAGAATTGGGGTTTTGTTTATGATTATTTTGACATAACAAAATCTATTAATTATTCTTCAGTTTTCTGCTCTCTTAATAAATATTATTTATAAGTAAATCTGACATGAGCCAAGTGGTCTGGTCTTAGGAAGACAGTGAGCAGAAAAACAGGCCAAAGAGCAGACCACTGGCATCCCATTGCTTAACACTTTGGGCAGAGAATCTCTGAACGATTCAGACTGGAAGACACTCAGAGGATTTTAGTCCATTCCTCCAAATGATTTCCTTGTGGTCTTTTCCTTCAGACTTTCAAGCAAGGGCTTACATGTTGCACCCGTGCAAAGAAATTTCCTGCAGCTGGCCTTAGTCATGCCTCAGCAGCAAGCTGGGAGGAAAATTTTGGTGAAATACTAGAGTTTAGACAGTGTACCAAATTCAGCCCTGGATTATATACTTTTTTCCTGAAATGAATGACGATTCAAAACTTTTGGCAAAGTCTGAACTTTATAAACCAAATTTTCAGGATTCCTTTCTGCTGGATTTATGTGCATATTGTGAAAAAAATTACACTAAACCATGGTGGGGTCACGATATGAGTTTGTCTCTCATTAAAAGAGAAATGATCCCATCGTAAAACCAACTCATCTCACAGGGGTGTGGAAGAGAAAATGATATTTTCTAAGTGTCATTACTCATTTACCTTCACTCCATCATTTTCTTGCTTAAGATCTTTTCAGTTAATAAAACCTGTGGATTCTGAAAGCAATATTGAGGAGAGAAAAGTGAGATGAGATTATCTTGAAGAATAACCTTTTTCGAAAAAATTTATGTGACCATACTTCTCACATAGTAATTATAGGAGATAATTATTGCTTTCCTTTGAACAGAAATTTATATATTTTTTTTTTTACAATCATCAGGACTTCATAAAACAATAAACTCTTCTGTTTCCAGTCCTATGTTTGTATAGAATAAATGGTGAATGCTGGTGGAAAATGTGGAAAGTGATGTGAATTTGGTGGAGAAAGATTTATCATCTGTGACCTGTTCCACTTCTAAACAAACGCAAGTCCATAAAAATTACACATTTCTTCTGGGTGTTCACAGGTAGCCACCATTTTGGAAAGATTATCATGTTTTTCCTGGATTTAGTTACTGTCATCTGTTGAGCAACTTTTCTTTAGTCATTAAAGGGTTCAGCCATCTCTCTTTTCCACAAGGAATTTTTTATGCAAAACATTCTGTAACTTTTGGAGAGAGCCCTGAACACTTGTTTCAATCAGTCCCATCACTGTTCCCTGGTGGAGTCTCTCTCAGCACAGGGGCTGGGTTTTCTGTCCTCATTTCCAGTAGTTCAGGCAAGATCTAATTCATTAGAGGGTCATTTATGTTTTACTTATTCATAAAGGAAGAGCTGAGACATCATCTTAGATAAAAGAAAAAAGGAGTTTTTGGAGAAAATATTGGGTCTATCATGCCCTGTATGACTTGGGTTTTGTTGTTTGCTTTCTATTTGTAGGGAGACATCCCTAAAGACTACTACTGAGTGATTATCTCTTTGTGTTAGGTCAACACTGTAATAAAAGCCCATTTAGAGATGCTTATTCTTGAATTGAGACTCCAGTGACTTTTCTTTATGGATCTTTTTCTGTTCTGACACAAACTTTCTATTCATTATCAGTAATAAAAGGAGAGAATACCTTGAAGGAGCACAGTGTCTGAGCAGGCATTAATTAATTATTGAGACTTGCCTACGCAAAATTTAATTCCCTAGAACACAAACAAGTAAGAACAACATCCATGTACACAACTTGCCCATTGTACAGAAGGATTAACATTAACATTAATAAAGTTATTTATTAACGGACTCATCTGAAGTTGTGAGAAACACCCGTGTGCTTGCACGCAGTGAGCCATGTCAAGCACTCTCCAGTAAGTTTGGAATATATTGGTGAAGGAAATGCAGTATGGATAAAAGCACTCCTAGTGCTTGCATTCAGATGTAGGAGGAATGATTTCTCACAATTTTTATCAAATTAAAGTTGTAGAAAAGCCAGTATGCATTGACCTCTTCACAGGCTGCGTGTGTGCGTACGCAGCGAGTGGATCCAGTGACGTGCCTCCTGACCCTGCCTTTGCAGAGACAGAGAAGATGATGTTTTCACAGACTCAGCTCCTTGATTTCCTTTTCACTAGCCATAATTAACATTTATTCAAGCAACATTAGGAAGAACATAAATATTTCAAAGAAGCTAATTACAGCATCCAAAACATCCTCCAAGCTATTCGTTTAATGAGGATATGTTTTGTTCCTGCAATAGTGTAACATTAATTTCATCAAGCAATTAAACAAAACAAAACCAGACACAATAGACAAAGACGTATTTTTTCTCCTGTTTACAAGAATGCTTACTTGAATTTCAGTGAGTTCCTTGCATAAAGGTGACCGTCATAAACCACGCAAGCTTCCTATAAACTCAGATTCAAGCTTGGAGAACTTGCTCTATCAAAATTTGCACAAATTTCAGTAGAAATATTATCTTGGTATAATATATAGCCTGAGCTTAGAGCAAATGTACATTTTTTGTTAGCAGTTATATTGCTCTTTCTGGTATATTAGAAGGAGGATTACAGCTACGCCCAAATCGGTTTACCTAACCCATCGATCAGGAAATGCAAAACTACACTGATGCTTTCAGTAAAAAGGCATAGGCTACAATGAAATGGGGTTCAGATTGGGTTGGAAGTACCGGAGGAGGGTAGCCAGTTAGGATTCAGACAATGTAACTCATGGCACAAACAGGACTGCATGTGTAATGGCTACTGCTTTTGCCCATTAGCAGGAATCTGCTGGAAACAAAAGTCACATTTCAGATGAAAGATTATCAAGCAATACAAATTCAAGCAAGAGAGAAATATTAGATGATTTTTTTTTAATGGCAAATGGAAGACCAGAAGTTTTCTACCAGGAAATTTTTTCTCATCATCTTCAAAATCTCCTCTAATACGTTTTTGTGCAAGTGGGCTCAGCAAAATTTTTCAGTTTGCAGTATTAAAACACACTGTGGAAAAATGCAACTTCTGGACTAATCAGAACCCTTTCACCTGAAACTAAAGTTTAATTCAAGATGTATCTTTTTTTCAGTATTCTTAAAACACTCTGCACCATTCAGCAGGTACAGAATATTTACAGGTATCCTATGCTCAAATTATAATAGACTGTAATTTATTTTATTTCACAATCTATTAAATATTTAACAAGACTGTAACAATTAAAATTCATAACAAATTAAATCTTTCCTTAGGCTAAAGCCTGGGACACTGATTCACGCATTTGAATCAAGATAGATTAGGGAGATACCTTTCAGCACTGATGACTCCCCATTTAAGATAATTTCTTCGAATAAATGTGTTCTGCTTTTATTAACTAAAACCAGAACTAAATGCAATCCTTCAATTAAGACTTTTTTTTAAAAAAAAATCTTTTAATTAGGTCGATATAAATACAATCATACATACAAAATACAGGCTTCTTCAATTCATGTACTGGTCTGATAACTGGCTCTCCATTGACACGAGGATTAGCTCTGTCCCCAGACATATAAAGGAAAGCTTTCTTACTGATAGAGATTCTTACTGAATCTGATAGAGAAGATGCTCCTATTACTAAAAGAGTTCTATAGCATCTTAGCATGCTGCTTGGCAAAGCTTTCACAATTTTGATGGGCCTATAGAAGTATCCAGGGTGGCAGAGCCCACTTGTTTCACGTACAACTAAAGGTGAGGGCAAAGAGCAGACACCAACATTATATGGCTATAAATCAAAGTTTTGTTTTGTTTCGCAGTAACAGCCACTGCTCTTGTCAGGCAGATTTACTCCACCACACACTATTTAGCCCCCAGTCACAACCCGCTGAAATGGTAAAAAAGAACTGCAAGTTGTTTTGGAAAATGACAATCTCTAGTATTGCACCATTGTCTCGTTGCTGGACTGTGATGTACTAACTTCCTTTGACAGGAAAAAAGCAACCAAGTGGAAAAAATAGGAGTGAATGGAAAAAGAAGGGAAAACAAATCATAAAGATAGACTCTAAATCGGGACCTGCTGTCCTGAAACCATCTCTGTAGCATTGGAGCAGCACCTCAGCTGTGCAGGATCTTCCAGGAGCAAATGGTGAGAAAGCAGAGACAGTCAGACACGCACCGTTCTTCAAAGTCAGACCTTGCTGCTGGGCTTGGTGTGAGGAACAGGTCAGCACTAGCCTGAGCATCTCGCTCACTCTTGGGAGTGGCAATCATCGTTTGTTGGATCTGAGAGCAGGAGGCGCTGGCAGGCTTGGGTAGCCGCTCTGGTAAGCCTGAGCTTGCTGTGCTTCAGGGATGGCTGGACTAAACTGCCCAAGTGCCGCAACAGATTTGGAGTCTCTGTACTTTTGACTGTCATATAATGTGGCTGCTTTCGTTATCTACAGGCATAAATACGGACCAAGGTCTGCAGCTGTATTATAAGTGAAATACCTGGCTAAGCACAGTATTAGGATTTTAATTGCTAAATATTACCATATCACTGGGTTCTGTTTCGTGGTGTGGCATTGTGTGTGTATTTAAGGCATAGGAAAAGTCAGGAGGCAGTCACACCCCTGCAGCCGGGGAGTCTTCAGAAAATTCAGTGACCAGTCGGCGGGTGCCAAGGCAGAGGGATGCGCATCCCCAGAGCCCTGCATCCCAGCCACCGACGGTTTCTCCCACATGCAGGCTCCACGAGATTTACTCCCACGTTCAGCTAGCTGGGGGCAAATCAGCTAGTGGGTCCGATTTGCCCACTTTAAATCACGCCTCTTCTCCCGCGTACACCGGGCTGGGACAGTGTCTGAACAGCCTTTGCCACTCTCGTTTCATCACTCAGAACATCCAAGGCAGTGAAGGAGCAGTACCTTCCGCGCCAGCCACCGCGGCTCCTGCAGGGCTCTGGGGGATTAAAACATGGATTTTTACTTTTTTTTAAAGGAGGGGGTTTAATAAAGGCCCTGGAGCCTGGCCAGCGCCTCGCCTCTGTGCCAAGCAGGGGCACCCGCCGCGCCAGCCCGGGCTCCAGCGGCCC
>VZTA01013367.1:60269-81514 GCA_013398855.1 Mohoua ochrocephala
GGGTGAGTCACCCGCCACCAGCCGCCGGCCCCCGGGGGGAGCGGGGCAGCCCTCCCCGAGCCGGGCTGGGGCTCGTCCACGTGTCGGGGGCACTTAAAAAGTTGGGGCAGGGAGCGAGGACATGCCCAGAAGAGCGGCTGGCAGAGCGGCGGCGCCGGGAACTCCGCGGACATGGGACCCCTCTGCCACCATCAGCCCCCCGCGGCCACCCCCCAGCGCAGCCCGAGGAAGGCGGGAGACGGCGCGGCGCTGTCCGGGTCCCCGCTCCTCCTCCTCTTCGTCCTCCTCGCCTCCTCGATGTCTGCTTGCAAAGGTGAGGAGCATCCCGCTCGCAGCCCCTTCCTGCGCCGCCGGCTCTGCTCGTGATTCAGGAGCAGGGTGCGCGCAGCCTGCCAGCCTCGCGGGCCGGCGGCAGCGGCGCGGCTGGAGCGGGGCAAGGATGCGCGGGAGGGCGCAGCTACTGGGGACCGTTCGGGGATTGGTCTGGGGGGCTTCTTCCCGGATCCCGGTAGGATTACTCTGTCCTGCCAAAACATTCCAGCAGCTTGGGGAATAGGCTTCTGTTAAAAGACATTTAATTTTAAGTATCATTTACTCTGATTTTAAAAAGGTGAGAAAAGAGATGAAACAACATGTATCACAAAACTGCAGGAAAAATTAGGACCCTCTGGCAGTCCAACATGTAGCAGTATTTATCAGGTGAGGAATCCTGAAAGTTGCTAGTTTTGTAGCAGGGAGCTCTTGTGAAACATCTAATGGGCTGTTTAACAAACCATGCTCTCTTTACACTATTTTCCCACCTCAGACAGATTAGCTGCTTACACCTTGCAAAGCAACATTACAAAATGCTGTGCAAGGACTATTTCCATTTTGTTTGTAATATATGTGTGCGATTTGCTTTAGCTGTGAGGTTTTGTTCTGCTTTGTTGTGGTTTTTTTTAGTATCGATAATCAAAGAAATCGAATTACAGCATACTTAATATTATGTTAAAAATAAGTTCTGAAGATGTGGAAGAGGGGAGCGAAGGAAGAGGAGCACAGTGAAGGGCAATGGCACACAGTATTTCATCACTGTTCTCACACAAATGATTGCCAGGAGCTTGTTTAGGGAAGACAAGATGTAAGAAGTGAGTCCCAGGCTGTGCATCTGGCATTCTACTGCCTCGAAAGAAGGTGAATTTCTTAAAGATGGCAGAATTGAAGGATAGGAGAGTAAATGGGTTGTGGACAATGTTGATTTTGCAGAAGGATTTCCTCCTCCATGTTCACTTTGAGTAGGGCTCTTCTTCAATAGCACACGCTTCTTTCTTTCTCTCTCTTTCCCTCCTCTCCCTTCTCTCTCTCTTTTCTCTCTCTTCCTCTCTTTTTTTTTTTTTTCCCTTCCCTTTATGGTTATTTTGTGTATGTTGCAAAACAACTGTGGCTGTTGGGTAAATGAATGAAGTCCTGTAGGTACTGCAGCCCTGTTCTGGATGGAGTGACGGAGGAACACTGCTTGGTCCTCGGAGGAACACAGTCCTAGGTGCACAAAACAAGATGGGATTGCACATGAAATAAAAGTTTTTGAATATGTGGAGAAGGGTAAAGGAAAGCGAGGTGTGGATGAAATAATTTATCTTCTCTATTCAGAAGTTTATGCTACAGGCAAAAAAAAAAAAAAAAGGAGAAAAAGTTAGGGTATTCAGGTTTTCTTGCTTGGTGCCCTAAGGTTTACTAATTCATGCTAATGGATCTCTTTAGCTCTCCCTGGGAACCAGGCAATGGCAGAAGCAGTGTTCAGAGATAGGCAGGCAATGCTTTGATGGAGAAGGTGTGCTAATGGGAAGTGTTCCCCCATCCTGCTCTTTGCAACCAGGATACTAGTCACAGGTAATACTCCAGTTTGAACACACTAATTTAAGAGCAGAAGACAAAGCAAGACAACTGTAGCACCTTTAATTTATTTGGCATTTTTTCTTGAAATGAAACAAATAATTGGAAATCAGTTTCCTTGTTATGTGAACAACTCAGAGATTTTTTTTAAAATCCCACTTCTATATGCTGTGAAATTAAGAGCCCCTCTAATTCTTTTTTTGGGGCAAAGCAAGCATCCATAATAATTAGTCAGCTAAAGTCTGTGCCAGTACAAAAATGTGGTTTTGAAATCCATCCCTTAATGCCTGGAACTAACTACTGTTGTGATTATTGTTATTAGGGGTAAATGCAAAACAAATAACATGATGGGCATTTATACCATGCTCACTGGACATTCTAGCTAAGTCTACCTTCACCTCTTTTTTGTTTAATTTTGTTCAGTTATTTAAAAAATGTGACCACATGTAATTTCAGACTGCCTGGAAGGTTATAAAATCTCTGTTAAGCTGAGATCTTTAAGAGCAGTGTATAAACTGGTTAAGTGTGTCTCATGGGCAGCAGCTTTGGGTAGAAGGATGAATTAGGTTACTGAGTAGAGTTTCTTGCAGTGCTAGTCACGTACAGATAAAGCATCACACCCCCTCCAGCACCATTTTCCCTCCCATGGGAGTTACAGCACATCCTCTCACTGATACCATTGCGTGGTGTCTACTGTACTCACAATTCAGTGACACTCATTCCTGTTATTTATAGAGACTCTTAACAACATGCTGCTATCAGAAATACACTTCCAGGTAAAATAGCAATGTGGTAAGCGGGATACTCTGGCCATTGAGTTGGAAGGGACCCTGGAACGGTGACTTCCAGGTCTGCAGCCTGGGTGGGAAGGGATGGAGATAGAGAAAGGAGCTGCCCCAAGTTAAGCACAGCTTCACTGCACCATTATGCAATTAATAACACATTTAATCTACTGAGGGACCAAGCTTTTCCACATCACACATGCAAGACAGAGGAAACAAAGCCAGTTACACATGTTCTGCCTATCAGCTTCTCAAAACACCATGTTCGTGGGCACTATTTATATGCAATCGTACATTACATAGTGCATGTTCAATTCTGCAGCTGTAGCATACAAGAAGGCAAGAAGTAGGGTCCAGATCCTCAACTCACAGTGCGTGCGCTGGAGGTGAGCAGAGTTCTCAGAAAGCTTGAGCCTGTAGGCACTGGAATGTGATTTTCTGAGCAGGTCTCAGTGAGACCTAAGCAACTTCCACACTGTTTATTGCTAAGGCACGTGAGTGTCCGTATCTGCTGTGAGCTTGTGAAGAACTGTCCTGCTGTGTTGCTGAAATAGAGCAGGCAAAAGCTACGGGACAAACCGCAGAAGAGCCAGGGTCACAGACTTTCTCAGATCAAGCAGCTCTCAGACTTTGCAGTTAATAGCTGTGCTAGGTCTCTCTGACATGGGACACTTACTCAAATGACCTTTGCTGTACAGCATTGCTGAGCACGGTTTGTGCTTCCAGGTGCACCGATGCCATCCCAAGCACTCGAGTCAGATGAGGATTTGCAGCTGTTGCAAGAGGTAAGCATCATCTGCCATGTGGTATCCTCCCATTTCTTCTGCGCCCATCCTTGCTACAGACCCACCCCACCTCACTATCCAGTATTTCTCTTGCACAGCGTTCAGCTATGTTTTCTTCCAGTATGTCTTCCTGTATGTCTCCTATCCTGACATCAGCAAAGAGGTGAAATATCTAATTTTCCAGATATTCTGAACAGTTGCTTCAGGAGGATGTTGGGACTGAGTGTTGAGACGTCACTCTGAGAAGAGATTGTCTTGTCTCAATGGAGAGCTATGTTTGATACCCGTTGTCACTTAACTGTCAATGAGCAGGCAGTGACTGTCCCCGGAGGCATCACAGTGTCCCATCTGGTAGTTTTATAGTCTGTACATGATACGCAGGAATTGTTTCCACTCGTCCAGTCTTGCCTCTTGCATCCTCTGTTCTGCACACGAGGCCAGGACGCTGTTCAATCCTATCCTGGCCTCTCAATTTACTAGGCAAAGGACAATGTACTGTGTCAATTAGCCCCTCTAACATTTGGCTACTGATTGGTATCATAACTTGCACTCTCATCTCTGAAATGAACATTTGTTCTGACTCTGGAGTGTGACGCACGTGTTAACACGGGATCTTCCCTGCCCTTTTGGAACAGATGGAGTGGCAGGGCATAACATGTGGAGAGGTTTTATCCTGCAGCTTGCATGCCCTGGCGTTGCTGCAACCTTCAACTCTTGTGTTGACATTTAATTTAGTAGCTTTTGATAACATTGGAAAGCAAGTGACTCATCAGGGGGCAGATGCAGAAAGTAAATTTCTTCTGATTGAGACCATTACAGGAGACACTCTGCTTACTATCATCTCCCCATTGTTCATATTGGAGATAGTGACTCAAAACCTAACCTATTTCCAGACTGGCACTTGAACGAGTCCTAGTGATATTTATCTCCCGGGAAAAATGGTCTCTTGGGAAGTAAGATCCTGATAGCTATAAGGAATTTTTGAAAATTAGTTATTTGCATTCTGGATTAAAAAGTTGTTTTATACATTTCTGCATGTCTTGGTAAGATTTGCTAGCTGTAAGATTTGTCCCTGTGGTGACTGGAAACCGAGACAAAGGTCCTGTTGATTTCGGGTATGCATAAGATACTAAATTTTGTAAAATTTTGCAACAGAAGCAATATAAAAGTTACCATTATAACTAGAATTGTGCTGGACTGGAAATGGTCTAAGGAAAGAGAATTAGATATATAGTTATATACCCTAAATCAACCTAATTACTCACTCATACTTGTTCACTGGAGTTTCATAAAGTGCAAATAATAATTCTTCCCTCTTTGCTACTTTACAAGTGGATCATTCAGGAGAAACCCTGCCTCTAAATAAACCTTGTATGTTCCAGCAATGGCTCTGAGTTTATAAATATGAGAACTTTGTAACTAAGTGTTTTGTTGCTTTACTTGTCTCTTACTTCCTTTTGTTTTTTTATGTTGTTTAACCAACACCAAGCAACTTGCAATCTTCTACTCTCAGGCCACATTTCTGAGACAGGAGAGAAAATTTTGGAGAAGATGCATAAAAGACAGAAACTATTAATTTTTTTTAAAGGAATTAACATAAATTGTGGCTTTTCCTCAACCCTTGCTTTTTCTGCAAAGGTTTTAGCTGAAAGATACCATCGTTTTGAACACAAAGCAGTTTCTGGCTTGTTCTGCTACTGAATTATGGTAGTTCTCTGAGTCAAGTAAAGAAACAAATAAACCCCAAACACAAACAATCCCCAAGAGGAAACAATACTCTTTTTAACATAAGCTTCCAAAATTACTTCAGCTTAATTTTATCTCATTCATTGCTGACTTCTTCCTCTATGCTTTCTTACTCTGAAAGCAGTGAAGCTGAACTAATACACTCAAACACATGCAAGATGAAGGAAGAAGAGAGGAGAGAGGATGTGTTACCAACAAAACCTATTTGAAAAGGGAATTCTGTGAGCTATTAGTTTTCCCACTATGTCTGCTAATGCTTTCTCATAGATTGTCTCTGGAGAAATGAATTATCTCCTGTCCTGAAGTGCTCAAATATGCTTTTTTTTATAAATTTCTTTTTTCCTTTAATGTTTTCATTGCTAATGAGTGCCATTTAGGGCTTTTTATCTATAAGAAAATTGCAAGAACAATTGCATTGCCTGCTCTATTAAAAAAAATCCCAAACCACTGTCTTTTAAGCAACCTGTGAACAACGTGAGTGGCAAAGATTTTTTTCATCTAACACTATCAAATATTACATGAAAAAAATAGCATATACTGATGGAGGTTACTATTGATACAACTTTAAAGTTATTTAATAAAATTTTAAGTTGATTTTAGTCATCATTATTAAACTGTGCAACTTCAGTTGCAGTGTTGGAGACTTTTCCTTACAGAATACTCAGAGCTTTCAGCACTGATGATATTATTTCTATGAACACAAATACCTTGTATTCCATTTCTTTTCCCTTATCTGTTAATAACTCCACTAGAAACTAGTCAGTATTACAGTATTCTTTCATCTTGGAAAAGAAACAACAGAAGGAGGATGTAGTTAATACAAGGCTATGAACCATAGGGAGAGGATGAGTAGGAATCACTCGTTCAGTACTTCTTCCAAGACAAGATTATGACAGCACTGAATGATGACAGCTTTGAAAAGACTGGTGAAGACAAACAGTAGTGGTGCTTCACACAGTGTTTAGGAAACTGCTGGCACGAATTGACTGGTGTGCATGGGATGTGCCAGCATATATCATGATCACTCAAGGGATGCATGTGCCATACACCTGCAGGGATGCTGTAATCCAATTGAAAGAATTATGTTTGAGGGTTGATCCTTGAATCCCTTGCCTTAGTTTTGTCATTTTCTTCACAGTTTTGTATAATTCAAAGATATTGCAGAAGAGATTCAAGTTCACAGTTCATGTCCCAGATGCTTACAACCATAACTTAAAATACGACTTAGTCTGAGAAGTTTGCAGTTAAGAGGGGTATGTGGTCAGTAAGGGAATAAAGGTCACAGATGTGTATGTTTGTTCAGATCAAGCACGTATAAATTTGTTGTTGTTGTTGTTTTCTTTTTTTTGTGGTTAAGGCCCTTCCTCTTTTGAATGCAAAGTATTTAATGAATGGACTTATATGGATGCCTTACAGTAGACAAGCTTGCCATGCCACTAGCTGCACTTATCTTTTTATGAAAATATACATATTTCACTTGTTTCTATTATTCTGATTTCCTAAAAAAAGTGTGTGAACTTTTACAGATAGACAATGCATGTTCTGCTTACCTGTCCACAGATTCTCAACCTCGGGTGAGTCAGACAGAGGTAACTCTCCTATTTTGATACTGTTTGTTATATGCAGTAGAATTGGAAGTGTGATAGCTGAGCTCCTGTTTTCTTTGCATTAGGTGTCCAGTACACTGGAAGAACTTTGTTTTTTGGTTGTGGGATTTCTCCAGAAACCACAGGTAACACACACAAAAGCGTGCTTAGCATTTTTGAAGCCTGATCTCTCACTGTGCCATTGTCTACAATGAATTCTGAGGACCCAGTATGCAAAGTGTCATTCAGCCCTGGAAGTATTTCCATCAGTTTTTACTCTGAAATGCTATGTGTCAGAATGTAACACCTTGTAAAGATAACAGGAATACATCAATGTTTGGAAAATAATCTCCAGGTTGGGTACAAGGTGTTAGGTGTTTTTATTGCTCTAGATTAGAAAAACTATGAATTCTCAATAGACCAAGAAATTTACTTAGGACAGTCTGGGGATGTACAAGGGAACATCTGCTAAACACATCTAACTCTTCTAGGGCAGAGTAATCAATGCTCTCTACAGAGTTTGAAATGATTAGTTACATTGATAAGCAAGGACATATAATACATCTGCCAAGGAAGAATATTTCAACCCAGTGCTGAAAAGATTATGTATGTAAACAAAATTATCCATTGTTCTTTTTATCTTAATGAATAAAAGCCTCTCTACCAACTATTATTCCCACAGGGTTTAGATGAGAAAGACAACACCAAAAGGGTAAGATGTCTACATATGTCCTACAATAACACTAAAAAAAAGGCAAGAAAATCATAACACTCTTGCCCTGTTTTGTAGTAAAACCCCACTTTTAATTTTTTCAAACAGTTCTTATTTCATTATTCTAAGACTCATGACTCGGGCAACTCAGGCATCATGGTAAGTGGCATAGCACCTCCTTGTGAGTGAGTACATGTGTGCTTGTGTATAAAACCAAGGCAGTGTTCCTTTTTGCAGTAGTCTCTCCAACTGCACAGCAACCTCAGGACTGGGAGTTGCACGTTTAAAGTACAGAAGGTGTTTTAATAATGTGGGAGAGGATCATCAGTACTCTACAGGTGTGGGAAAAAAATCCAACAAACTCAACAAAACATTTGTGGAGTCCCAACTGAATCTTAATCTTATAGTTTCAAATTTTAGGAACGAGATCAAATACTTTTTTTTGGGTTTTGGAATATAGCACAGGCAGTGAAACAATGTGGACTTATAGGAGCTGAGGCCGTGACCATAACTATGAGATACTCTTAAAGCATTTTTATTAATTATTAATTAAACTGTATTAATTCATTTGCACATGTCATAAATATGTAGCAGGCAAAATAGTATTTAAGTCTCACTTGGACTTTGGATTTTATTTTGAATGAAAAATATAGTTTAAAGCACGGCCGAGAATTGTTACTCTAAAAGTATTGTCATAAACCAACAAGTCAAGTACATGTGATCCATTCTCGCTTTTGAAGTGCAAACATACTCTGTGTGCATCTACGCACCACAGGATGGTGAGAATGTTAAACATATTCATGTTTTCCTGTTTCTTTACAATCATTCTTACATGCCGATGTCCATTTTTGCTGCCTTCTTTACATTTCTCCAGAAATACGTGGTGTATTTCCTAGAAAGTGATATTGCTCATATTGGGGTCAATGTTTTCATGCTAGAGCTGCTTTGGAGGCTTTCATGGTAATTAAGACACAGTGAAATGAGCTATTTCTGCTGCTGCTCCTGCTTAAAATGTTACTGCATCCCACTTCACCACCATCCTGAATACCTTTGCCACTGGCCCCAGGATCACCGCTTTCTCACTTTTTTGGTTTAGCTGTTCAGATGATTATTTTCTAGCCATTCTCAGAGACTCTAACTTAGGTGAGATCCATCATTCCTCAGCTTTATAACCTCTCTCCACTGGCTGCAAGACAGAGCCCAAGTGGACAGCTGGGATTAACTCCTTCACTCACATCAGACTCCTGCTTTTTAGGTATTATGATTGCCTACCTTAGGCAGATAGCACATAATTGGCTATGAATAAGCAAGTTCTTTTTACCTATTAAGTACAAGAACTCTTTGGTAACTCTGGTTACTCCGTATATTACAACTCTCTTAATTGCATTACTTTTGTAAGAAGTATTGTATCAAAAATGCATTATTTTTAAAATTACATTTATATGAGTTGAAGGTTTAAATTGGTTAATGGAACACAGGTTTCCATACTTTATTTCTCCCTGTGGACCTCTCTCCAAAATCCCACATGGTTGTGTTTTTCCAGGGTGAGCACTTAGGCTGCACACAATGCCGCTGTGCTTAACTAGGCTGTCTGCAAGCTTAAAGTCTTGTTGAACACAAGGAATTTCATGGTTGGAGCTTAGAGAGAGTGGCCAGTGCCATGGTTACAAATGTCACTTGAGAATGGATTTCCACTGTACACTATTCTCTAGCAAAAAACCCTTTTTTTTTGGTTGCTGTTTATTTTGAAGTAAAATGAACTTTTCAGTACGACAGAGGTTGAAGCTGCTAATTTCCATAGTAGAAAATTGTAGAAGTGTTAGTAGGAATACTGTATGGAAATATTCTCAGTACCACTCATAGAGACTGATCAAAGTTTGACTAATTCCAGGAGTGTGTAAATGGTTCTGAACTTTAAGTTAGTAAAGGTAGGATGCATAGCTTTTCCCTCCATCCTTCGGTGTAGTGTAAATATAAATGTTGATACCTGTTTGTTGTCAAGTCAAAATGTTAAAAAAAATAAGTTTCTCAATTAACATCTTCAGTCCTTTTTTGGTGCATGTTTGGTCCATAAGCCAATATTGCAGAAAGAGACTTTTTTTGCATCATAAGGGCCAAATTTCACTGTTGCTCATGTGTGTGTGTTCATGTCCTCTCAGTCGTCTGTCCTGCATCCTTTACTGCAACTCGTTCCTCAGCTTAATGAGAGAAGACTGAAGAGATACAAACTGGACGTATGTAAACTTAAACTCTGCATGCTTGTGTTCTCACAGTTTGGGATTCATTAGCTTTTCCAAAAATGCCCTTGTAGACCTTTCTGCTTATATATTTTGGTTGGGCTACCCGACTCTCGGTGTCACAGAATGTGCTTCAGGAAGGGTTATCTTGCTGTTGATCTTTTTTCTTCCTCATATTGGGAAGAAAAACAGAACCTGCCGTGCGTAAACACACCCACTTCTCTCCCTGACTAGATAAGGAACTGAAAAGGTGGATGGGTGAAGGAGGAAACGTGCTCTATTAAATTCATTCTTTCTTCCCAGTTTGGAACAACACCAGATTTTTTCACAGCTTTGACTGCCCTTGAGCTACAGCCTGCCCAATAGGATACGATCTAAGAAAGAAGACTCGAACATTTTCTCGGCAGTCAATCTAAGAGACTGAGCAAAACATCTTCTAGAGGGCAGGCATTCAAATAAAACTCTAAGTAATCACACATCTTCACGAATACATATTTTTCTGTGTACATATATACATGCAGGTTTGTGAATAAACATGCATATTTATTATGGCAGGTATTTATTTCTTTTTAACATCTCCAAACCCTTAGAAGTTTAGAAGGCAGGTGTTACAAAAACGACAGATTCTTAGCTTCAACTGTTTTCTAATATCAAACTTCCAACATGAACTCAAACAAGAACACTATTTAATCTTTAATAAGTGCCTGGCTGTAAGAGGAAAATGACATATTAACATAAATCACAATTTCTCACTAGTAATTGTACTCTTGATTCCTTTCATGTTCCAGATGAATTTCCTAATCTTCCAACAGCTGCCTATTTTGTTCCTGTTTTCACACATTGTTCACACATTGAATAGAAAAAGTAGAAAAAAATGACATATGAATACCATAAGACACTTAAAAGGCAATGTACATAAAAACTTTTATCCTTCTGAAATATAAAAAGTAGTGATCAGATTATAAATCCAAGATGGATATTTCAAACCCAGGCAGTGCTAGAATGAGAAGAACAATAGAAATAAAAATCATACAGATGTTTTACATACAGCAAGAAACTGAATATAATGCTATATGTGGTGAACCTAAGTCAGAATTAAAATCAAGACTCAAGAATGATGTATAGTTGAAACCGTACTTCCTTTGAAAGCTTCCCTGGATTGAATCTACTTCTGTAGTTTGGAAATGATGGGAGTCATCCTGTTTTACACAATTCTCACAGCATTAGAATAGAGCATGAGGAGATACCTTTCTATGACACTTCACCTTATGATATCTACCCAAGAGATCACAGCATCCCAGTTTTTAGTTGAGAAATATTCTCATTGCTAAATAAAAGCCATCTACATTTTATATTCTGGTAAGCGTAACACTGAGATTATTTTGTTTCTCAAATTGACTGTCTCCCCACCTGCAGGACAGACACATCACTCCTATCTGATACTGACAGAAGCAAATGAAATATCGTGATTAAGCTAATGTGTTCTCTAATCATGAAGGTCTCATTAAAGCAACTGGATACTTCATGTTTTGTACTTGTTACATTTAAATGGAATTCCTATTTTCTTCATCATTTGTTACCC
Source organism: Mohoua ochrocephala (assembly GCA_013398855.1). Lineage (NCBI taxonomy): Eukaryota > Metazoa > Chordata > Aves > Passeriformes > Acanthizidae > Mohoua > Mohoua ochrocephala. The sequence goes on from VZTA01013367.1 coordinate 71,572, forward strand.
TCCTTGCTGTATGGATCACTAGGCAGTTGTTTCACCCTGTGTGCAGCACAGAGAGGACAGACTATCGTAAGCACTGCTCTTTGGGAGTTAATGTGAGAGGGGTGGTTATGGTACACCTTTGGGAACAGTCTGGGGTCTCGTTCCTGGGAGCAGCCCAAGTATTTCTGATATTTAAGCTTTGCGTTGTTGTCCTCCTGCAAGATGCATAAAAGCAACTCTATCTGTAGAGACTCCACCACCGCGAAGACTCTGGTTGTGCCTGTGTAATGAAACCCAGAAAATTGGAGGCAAAGGCTGTTCATCATTTCTAGTACCATTCTAAAGCAATCTGACCTGAGCTAAAACTTCAGGTGGAATTCGGCCCCCATTCATATGTTTTCTGCTATTTCTACATGACAACATAAACTTCTTGTCACTGCCATGAAGAGAAATGCACAAAAAGTATGTAAGGAGTAAGACTGTATGTGGTTCTGAAGAATTATTTTTTGTATGTACATAAACAACCTATCTCGTGTGTAGTAGTTAACAGCTGCAGATATAATTTAAAATACTTCTTTTTTCAGGAAGAACTTCAAGGACCTGGAGTGATTCAAAGTAGAGGCTACTTTTTCTACAGGGTATGGTTTGTTTGATTTTTTAAGTTTTGTTTTGTGGTGAGAGTTTAAAAAAAAAAAAAAAAGTAGAGAAACCACTGAATTACAGAAAGAATTACTGTGATTGAGGAAACTTTTTTTCAGTAAGGGCATTCCACCCTACAGGACTTCTCCAGGTCTGCTCCTGACATTTTCTGGAATTAAAATATAGCATAATAGGAATTTTTTAAAAATCATATTCCTAGGTTTGTGTATACATGATACCATGCTATGCCTTAAGTCATTGATTATTTCATATCTAATTGTCAGAGAAAGTTCTAGAAAATATGGCATTTTGGAAAATCTTCATAAAGCATTGTTCAATGCGGTGTGTTTTCACATGATATAAATATGATTCCAGGCTTACACACTGTGCTAGGTCTGACCTTGCCATTTTCCTTGTGTTTTGACCAGTAAGGTAAAAAAAACTAGACACAATAATTCTTATGAGACTGAATCTACTGTGTCCATCTTTTAGGCCATAGGGCCTTTTTATTTCACTTTAGCAAAACTGAGAAGGCGGCAAGTCGGACTTTTGAATAGTTCTCTTGATTTTGGTTAGTATTTCTACTTAAATAAGAAAGTGGCTAATGGCTTTAAATAAGAATGTGGCTAAGGTTGTACTCAATGATCTTAAATGCCTTGTTTGCAACCTAAATTATTCTATAATTCTAATGAAAAGACCACAGGTTTGTACAGTTACATTCCTTATGTATCGGGCTTGGATCCTTAGAGTTGTTATGGGTAATATTAACATTGGTGCATTCATGCTTCCAGAGTAAAAGGCAAATCCTTATTAAGCCCAGGAAGAAATTTTTTATCATCTTTAGTAGAAGTTGTATCAAGTCCCTCACTAGCGCAAAATATTTCTGAAAAACACCACAGTGAAAAGGGAGAAAATCTGCCTATATCAAGGAATAGTCTAAAAAGAAAATCACTGAGAGTGACATGTATTTATTTGTTAATAGCAACAAACACTTATAATGCAATAATAACAACAATCAGAAAGCACACTTAAAGAAAATGCAAACAGAATAAGGATTAATGATCTCCTGAAGTGACTGCTTACAGCTTTCTCCCCGTTATAAAATCATACACAAGATAGACAATTCATTCTTCAATCGATATGCAGTAAATTTTAGCGTATAATTCTCCTCCAGAGGTAGATATAGATTAAACCATAACTTATGTCAGGTTTATCTTTGATGATAATCACAATGACACTATTGAGAAATGTACCAATTTCCATACACACCAAGTTGTTTGGGGCTTTGTTACTAAATTCTGTCAGTTTTGTAGAGCACTTATTAAATATTTGTCTTTCAGCCACGTAATGGAAGGAGATCAGTGGATTTTCGCTAAGGAGGTACTTACTTAATACTTTTAATCGTGATCTACATGTAAATTAGTTCATTTTTATCCAAATAGACCACAATGTTTTTGTTGAGAAGTTGTCTCAGAAAGCCTTTAACTGTGTAATCGACCTAGATTTCCACCCACAAACTTCTCCCAGACGTGTTAAATACACTTATCTTCAGATGAAGCGAACAGAAGCTGTAGGTACTCAGTTCCCAGAACAGAGAGCACAGAGGTGTTTCAGGCAGCAAGAAATGGAAAATATCCCCCGTTTGTAAACAATTTGAAAAGTACTGATGATGATAAGTATATCTAAGAAAGAACTGAGTCAACTACCTGTCAAATGAATGCCGAGAAGTAAACTGACATCCTGAGGGTAATCCCCTAATCTTACCAAGATAAAAAATCCACGCTGAAACTAAGTGCAAACTTCAGTATTTAATTTCAGTGCATTCAACTATTTGGAGAGCTATAAAAATGTAGACCAATATTATCATGCTCTCTTTTCTAATGTATTTTATACAGACATCATATTTTAAGTGTTATATTCAACTTAGTGTTATATCAACAGCTAATGCTTTATCTTATTTTTCAGGATTTTAGATTCCTGACTTACAAATAAACTGCGGGAATGCTGAGTACATGGACATACTGTTTTCCTTACAGTAATTATTCGTTATTAATGTCCAATTAGAAATCACTCGAATGTAAATGTTCTTAAACCAGATTCTGTTAAGAAGTTCTTTACTTTCTTGATTATATTAAAAGCATATTAAAATTGTTTGTTTCCTAGTGTTCTGATGTTTACAACCACATGTAAAAGAGTCAGTGTTTGCATGCAGCAGACATTGCCTCTAACAACACTGTTAAGCAAATTTTCCCTTCAAATAAAGGCCCTCAGCTGGAGAGTTGTTTTAATGAGAATGTTTGCAATATAGACTACCACATTTTTTCCAGAATACATTGCAATTTGTGTGTTTCACTGGCTGAAAAAAAAAGATGAGAATCCCTTTTCCCTTAATAAAAGGAACATGAACAAGTTGCATGTTTTGAAGAAGTATCTCGACTTTAATTCAACTAAAATATAAGGGCATCTATTTTTAGCTATTAGGAACACAGATGCACTATGGTTCTCATTCAGAAGAAGACTTAATTGCAACTGGGATTACAATTTGCTTGAAAACTCAACTGCTTTTGATGGAGATTGAAAGAAACTCTACTCAGAAGCACAAGTTAGCCTCACAATCTTCCCAGCTTCTCTGTCCGAGATTATTTTCACACCAGAATCGTGTTAAACGATGTTGTTGAGGTTGTAATTATATTGAAAGTAACTAATCATTCAGAACTAGAAGATCTTTAAGGTCCCTTCCAACCCAAACCATTCTGTGCTTCTATGGCTCAGTTTAGAAGTGGACTAAAGTTTTTAACATTGTATTGGCTGGTCAAGGTTTGAATTGACCTCAGCATTACTACTCCCGCTTCTGTAATTTTGGATGAGCAGTGAAACTTCAGAAGGTAGCTGGAAAAATTATGGCCTCAGAGGAAGCCAAATTGAGAAGACCTTTTCCTCTTCCTACCCACTTGCTTTTGCTCTGCAGTTCACTGTGTCTCCAGTCAAACTGGCACGATTATTTGTGAACAGAGGATCTAGTCACGTATGACCCCTGCTCAGAACTAGTGCAAGGCCTGCTGCAAAATGCCTTTTATATTGTATTGCATTAAACTAGGTTATTTGTTCTAAGCTTTTCCCAGGAGTGCCTTAACCACAGGGCTGACAGCTCCCACTCCGGCAGGCAGGATGCGAGCAGCCCACGGCTGAAGGGCAGGGCAGGGAGCAGGGCGGCTGCCTTTGGTCACCCCAAACCACTGCCTGGAGCAGGTCACTCTGACATTTGGTTCATTTGGATTTTGTTAATCTTCTGTTTGTTGGTTTTTGGGTTTCTTCCTTTTCTTCTGGAATAGTTTTAAGTGGGATCGGTTTTCTCAGCAGTAACCCATGAAGGATGGGCTGGGTGGCCAGGGCTGCCCTCACGCCTCCTTCAGCCTGCGGGAGGGGAGGCAGTGCCCCGGGGCAGCCATGCAGGCGGCACCGAGGGTCACCCCAGCCCCGAGCTGCCCAGGGCAGGCAGCAGCTGAGGCTGAGCACCATGAGGGACTTGGGTCAGGGATACTGAATGGAATGACACATCGAGAGATTTTGGAATTCTTTTTCCAAAAGAAAAACTGAAAGGTTTGCATATGGGGTACATGCCACCTATAAGAAGATGGCATGCCATTAAAGAAGAAAACTGTATTTTAGTGCTGGAATCAAAATGTTCAGAATTTTAAACTCATTACATAATTAATTTGACTATTATGAGCAAAATACATTTCTGCTTCCAGTGTAGCACTCATTTCTGGTACAGTAGGGTTTCTAAATATATTACTGTAATAAAAATGCAATTTATTATGAATTACTATAGTAATTACTATAGTTTCACTATATCATACATTACAATTTCTGTGCTGTAGTGGTGTAGCTGCAGAACCACAGAATCACAGAACAGGTCAGGCTGGGAGGGACCACAGTGGGTCATCTGGTCCAACACCCCTGCTCGAGCAGGGTCATCCTAGAGCACAGGGCACAGGGTTGCATCCAGACAGTTCTTGACTATCTCCAGTGAGGGAGACTCCACAGCCTCTCTAGGCAACCTGTTCCAGTGCATGGCCACCCACACAGTAAGGAGTTTCTTTCTCATATTCAGGTGGAGCTTCCTGTGCATCAGTTTCTGCCCATTGCCTCTTCTGCTACTGCTCGGCACCCCAGAGAAGAACCTGGCTCCATCCTCTGACATCCTCCCTGCAGACACTTATAGGCATTGATGAGGCCCCCTCTGAGTTTTCTCCTTTTGAGGCTGAACAGGCCCATTCCCTCAGCCTTTCCTCATAAGAGAGATGCTCCAGTCAATAAACTTGTGTGGTTTTAAAATCCAGCTGTGGATCCCTAATAAACAGCTACTGTGTTTGGTTTGCCTCTTATTCAGGGTAGATTTTAATGGGTTTTCTATTTCTGACTTCATGAAAATGTTCATTTGAAGTTTACATTGAAGGAAGGCTCAGAGGAGACCAAATCAATGTCTATAGATACCTGAATGGAAGGTATAAAGCAAACAGAGTGAAGGCGTTCCCAGTGGTGCCCCGTGACAGGACCAGAGGCAGTGGGCACAAACGGAAACGCTGGAGGTTCCCTCCGAATATCAGGAAACACTTTTTTACTGTGAGAGTGACCAAGCACTGAAATGTTGCATAGTCTTCTTCCTTGGTGATGTTCAGAAGCTGTCTGGACGTGGCTCTTGACAGCCTGCTCAAGGCTGATGCTATTTGAGCAGGAGGGTTGAATCAGGTGACCTCCCTTCCTAGCCCAGCCATGCTGCAACTCTGGAATTCTGTGGTATACGGCACACTGTTCTCAGGCATGACTGTAACACATTCAACCTTATTCAACTATCCTAATAGGACTACACCAACCATTTTACTTACAGTACCACACAGAGTCAATGTGTTTATGGATTTGAGTTCAGAAAACTTTGGCACCTTGTACCAAGACTTCAGCAATTGTTGCTATACCAGACATTCACATGTATATTTTTGTACATATTTTACAAGGTACTCTGCTGAGTTCTGCACGGCATCGTACTGTAACTAAGAAAAATGAGACATGCAGTTTGCACAAAGTAAAAAAGCTAATGGGATCAAAACGTTTCCTCTGTCTAGATTCTACCTGTACTTACTGCTGTTGCATTGTTAAAATGAGTAAAATACTTCTAGGACTAACACTGTGTATCTAGTGCTGTACTCTACAGAGGAAGAAAATAATTCACATAAATATGTGGAAGTTGTGAATCAAAACTATCATGTATTGTTGCTAGAGTATAACAACATTGTACATATATTGTTTAAATTTTTTTTGTGAAAAGCAATTCGACAGTGGCTTTCAGTTAGTGTAATTAATAGCTGCTTTTAGTTCAGCAAATTTCAGTAAAGCATTTTCCTATTCTACCTTGCAAGTATTTTTATAGACGAAGACTGCCATCTACTGATTTTACATTTCAGTTTTCATTAATTATTTTAAAACTGTCTGGTAAATACTAGTATAAGTACTGTAATTCCTCCTTAAACTAATCTCATTTTCAGAATCACACAAATATTTAGTACCTGCTCTAATGTTTTCTTGCTTCATCTCAAATGATTAATGCTTGTACAATTTGTTTGTTACTCAAGTTTCCCAAATCTGGTACTGATGAATTAAGAAAATTTATTTTAATGTTATATTACTGAATAAAGATTGGCATAGAAGCCTTTCTAGGTCTAAAATTATAAGACCTCAAGCTCAAGAGTTACTCAAATAATTCAAGTAATTGAGATGCACTAGATATTATTTTAAAATGCATGCAAAATGTTCCAAAGATGCTTATTATTATTTTCACTTTCTAATTAGGCAGCAACACTTGCAGGAATGTAAACGTCTTCAGAGGAGGCAAAAATATGGGAAGCCAAGAGAAGTGAGCTTTTGCATACTGCGGAAAGCAATATGCAAAAGAAGTTTACAAATGCTCCAGAGGATGTTTGGGTTATAATTCATCTTTATTGGTCAAGGTAATTACATTCCTGTGTAAGATGTAGAATACTTCAATACAAAGAATTGAACCGGTAATTAAAAAAACAATACCTAGAAAAATTAAATACAAGAGATTAATGAAATAGCAATTGTTTGGAGGAGGCAATGGAATCACGGAGCATCTGACCTCCTCAATTCGTTAATTCACATTTTGAGAGTTAATCGTTCACTTTTGTTCAAATACATGAAAGATTTACTTTGCTGTGCATGCTTATCACCATGTATGTAACCGTACTGAGATCTCTGAATTTCACTGGGAAACTGGTGTCCACTGTTTGCAGATTCTTTTCTCAGCGGCAGTGCTCTGACAGGGTTATTCTACCTTCATTTCCCCTTTGACTTGAACAAATCAAAAGCCCATCAGGAAAAGTCTCGGTTATGCAAACTTGTATATAAACTGGTGAAATACAAGGCAGGTTCATTGGAATAGCTGAACGTGGGGGAATATGTCTGAAAGCAGATGGTATGAGAAATACCTTTAAATAATTCACATTATGGAAAATTTTTATGTTGTTTGTAATCAGTAGATCCAAAGGCCCCTCTTTAAAGATTGAAAGAGTATTTGATTATTTTTGAAAGAAAAAAAGTCTGCAAAAAGCAAAGATTTTGTATAGAATTTATGTAATTCTGTGGTAAGAATATTGCCTAACCATGGGTATTTTGCAATTTCACGGTTAGATGTTTTACTGAGATAAAGTTGGGTTGGCTCTAATTTTTCTTGTTGTTGAGATGTATTCTAATCTTCCTTAAAAGTCAGTTCCTTTTTCTCTTGTGAGAATTTATTGCGATTATCAGAATAAACTGTAACTTGTTTTTGCAGCAGAAGTTGGACAACACAAAAAACACTGATGTGATGAAACCTTGTACTGCTTGAGAAAATTTTAATTAAGCTCATCTGTCCTAAGTTAGTTCAAATATGGTTTTTTTACTCCTTTGGTAAGTCTACTGGTAGATACCTACGGGCAGATAGCACTTCTGGAAGTTTTTGTTTGGCAGATTCAAAGAGATAACGAGTAGCTGCATCTCAGTGACAATGGCTTATCTGCCGTTATCTGCCGCTTCAAACTAGAACGCCAGCTAGTAGTTTTAAACGTAAATAGGTCAGCAGGGACTTTAGATGTGATTGCACAGTCACTTCACGTATCAAAGCTGGCTGCCATAAAAAGTATCGTTGCTTCCCCGCAGCAGCGAGCCTCCCTCCCACCACCGTGGCTGCTGCAAGGGACACGGGCACAGCGTGTGGCAGTGGAAGCAGATGCAACAGGAAAAGAGCCAAACCTCCCCTTTGGTGACCCTGTCTTTGTCCAAGCAAAGCGACCACACGGTTGTGATTACAGCCATCGGATGTGACAAAGCAGCAGCAAAATCCAAGGTAATCTGCACCTTAAAGCCAGATGTTTCTGGTGCTGAGTCAGTTACACTGTTTGGAAGAAAAGGCCCCAGGAATGTTAGCCGACCTTACTTTACAAGGATTATGAGGATTGTGACAGGCTTTCAAGCCAACATCCACTCATTTTATTATTCCGGAGTGATGTGAAATTTAGTTTCAAAATCAGTTTCCTCAAGGAGATCCTCTTTTGAATAGGCCATTGTGGATCAAAAAGGAAAACACTGAGCAGGTGGTTGTTCTGTGGCTCTGAAGCGTACCGCATGCAGGATGGTGATGGCATTTCTGTAGGAAACACGGCTATAGTTAATGGAAGTGCACTGAAAATTTCTGCATTTCCGGCCCAATCCAGTCCCGTCATTTACCAATTCACAAAAGATCTGCTGCTCCTAATTTGGCATTGTTTAAAAATTATGTTGGCTCTCACACGGCCCGTGTGAGTGAAACAGAACTACCATTACAAAGCAAACTCATGCTGAAGACAAGAGCAGAGTAATAGTACTTCTAGGAAGAGAATAGCCTCATAAAACCAGCACACCGCCTCTAAGTTGTCCTGTTCCTTCAGAATCCTATAAAATACTTCCAAAAGAGAAGCAGCATTCAAAAAATGACCTTGCTTAGGCCACAGCTTCGGCAGAAAATGCAAATGTGTGTCATCTCCACAGCTGCGTTGCCTGTTTTGATCTTGTCAAAGAGTAATTTGTTACTGCAACATTGCGTTAAGTAGGTGTTATGCTCCCATTCAAGCAAGGTGTGAAGAGACAGTGCAGCACCTCTACTTCTTCTGAAGAATTATCACTGTTTACTAAAGATCTTCTGGCAAATTTGATAGACACAGCCCGATGTTATTTTTAGCCTCAGGTTTCTTCGCCACACTCTAGTTCTGATAATTATGAGCGTGCCCGGCGCTCTCCCTGCGGCATTCAAAAATATTCCCGCATTTTCTCCTGGATGTTCCATCCCTCCTGCATCCTATTATCTCTACTACATGTCATTATAAGAGCGTTATCCTTTGCACGAGTAACAATATTGTTAGTTTTCCTTATGTCACATTTTCCTCAACTGAAAGCTAGAATTAGAGTATTATGAATCAGTAACAAAAATAAGTGTTTTTATTAATGCTTTTTAGAATTCTTCTAGTGGAACAGCTCATGGTTAACTCTTTGGGTACTGGTAAAGAAGCTCCTGTCCCTACAGTATCTTTGCATAAGACTTTGGACACAATTATGAATCAAATTGGGAAACTGACCTACCTGAAAAGTAACCCAGAAAGGAAATCCGTAACAATTTACAGTCGAGTTCTTTATTTCATTCTAGACACAAACACAAAACAAACTCCTATAGATACTTTTACATATATTGCTATTCAGGCATCAACTGAAAAATAAAATCTTTGTAACTGAGAGAAAAAATTGGGATTGCTTGCACAATATAACCCCCAAGCGTTTTATTTTACAGAAAACAGTTCGCCGCAATGTTCTACTGCAGGCGTAACAGGTTTATGTTTAAATAGTCGCCGCGTATTTATCGAACGGTATTAAAAGCCTCGTACACACAGAAGGGGTGAGGCAGACACGTCTGTTCTCTGCCGCTCTGGGAAGTTTCACCGGTTTATGCACAGGAGAGAAGAAATCACGGGCCACCGCTGGGACGGGTTCCCGGAACTCCTAAATACCTCAGGGGTCATTTCCCGGAGAGCACCCGGGATGCCGCTTGTTCCGCTTTGGGAATGCGCGTGTGACCGCGTGCCGTGCCGGCTTCGCCGTGCCGGAACGGGTGGGGAAGGGTGTCCGTTCAGCGGAGCCCCTTCCGCGGGCTCGGCGGGAGGCTCTGCGCCTACAGGCCGGTGCCCGCTCCCCCGCCCGCTCCCCCGCCCGCAGCCCGGCCGCCTGCCCGGCGGCCCCAGTGGCT
>VZTA01013367.1:82400-99649 GCA_013398855.1 Mohoua ochrocephala
TTTCCGCGGCGGCCCTGCGGAGCGCGGGTGTTTACACGGCGGACGGGCGGCGGTCGGTGCCCGCTCGGCCCCGGGCCCTCCCCGCGGCGGGACAGCTCTTTGGGGCCTCGGGCTCCGGGCGGTGGCGAGAGCGTGCCCGGCGCTCTCCCTGCGGCAGGTGGGCTGGAGCTGCGGGGTGCGGGGTTGTGTATGCAGTTCGTAGGCTTTTTTTTTCCCCCCCCTTTTATTTTTTTTGGTTCCGATAACTTTATTGCGATAACCGCAGCGTGTTCACGCTCGTAAAACCTGAGGGATTCTCAGTAGCCCCCAGCCCTTTTTCGAGATACTGCGGCCTTAAAGTCAGCGTGTTAAATACACGGTACATGTAGGTGTGAAATACGACCAGCGAGGGACTGGAAATCCGTGGTACTTCAAATTTGTCTTTGGGTTAAGGTGGATCAGGATTTCTGGTTGGTTTCACTTTCAAATTCCAGCTACTTTAGGCCTCGATATAAATTGGAAATGGGTTTTTTTCCATGAGGAGGAGTGCTTGTGAACTAATCAAACGTATTTGCAGTGAGAATTTTGTAAGGCTGTTGTTTTCATGTGCTGATAAGGGTTAACCTACCAAGAGTCCTAGGGAAAGTCAGGTACGGTTTTGGCTGGACTATGAAATGGCAGGTGGAGGTGGAGTGGCTGATCAGAGAACCTGATCCTCTAAATCCTTAAAGTATTTTTTCTTGAATGACTGGTCGGCAAACAGTGCTTTTGGTGGCAGTATCGACTTGACCCGGCCTGCCTCTTCCTTGCTCCAGCTGCACGAGCACAACGGTTCTTGGAGCTGTGTCCCATAACTAGCTTGAGGAAATGATCCAGGTTAAAATTAACTACCTTGGTTTTGTGTTAGGGGTTTTTTTTTCTTTTTAATGTGGTTATATTTAATCTGTATAATTTCTCTGGGTAACAGGTGTGTCAGGAGGCAAGAGGATTGTTTAAGCAAATACCCTAGTGAAAGAAGTATGGCAGAAATACACCTCGACTGTGGTAGTCCTGGCAAAGTTCAGCACGAGCAGTCGCAGTTGTTTCACAATGTTCGGTTTTACAGAAATAATATTGACTTTGTTTATAAATATCTGTGGGGTTTGGGCCTGTTATTTGAAATTGGACAGCATTTGGTTGTTGTGATAGAGGGATTCTACTTGAAAGTAACTCTGCTTTTTAATTATTTTTAAATTAAACTATTAATTTTCATATGTATCCACTTAAGATACTTCCTCAAACTTGGTACAGACACTGCTTTCAGATTACCAGACATAATGTATTTGGTTTAGGTTCTTTTTGTAAAATATGGCAACTTGTCTGAGAATTTTGTTGGTAAGGCAAGGGTTACTGCTTCTTAACAAACAATTCAAACAGGGAAAAATCCCCCAAACTTCCGGGTTGATATTTAATAGTTTAAGGTGCCGTTCAGCCATGTCTTGTTTTTTATTTCTTCCGCTTCATGTTGTTACATGGAAAAGTTCAACACATTTAGGCAAAATAAAAGAATGTGAGGAAAGCAGAGTGTTTTTATTACTAATGCTCTTCTAAGGACCTCAAAACCTCTGCTGTCGGTAACTTTACTCTCTTTGTACTAAGCAATTTAAAAACTGAGTGTTAATTACTTTAATTTGTAGTGTTGGTTAATTAGCTTCTTAGTATAGAATTTCACTGAAGTCATGAATCTTCATGGTTGGATTGGTCTTGCAAAAGAAATTGCTGCTTTTAAGAGCTTTTTGAGCTTTTGCTTTTTTTCCCCCCCCTATTTTAAATTTCTGCAAAAAGTTGTAGATATAAATTAGTAGTAGAGGTATTGCCCCCCACCTTCTCCGCATGTTCTTTATATTAAATGTTTTTATCAACTTGGAAGGTGTGAATTTTTTATTAAAAACCAATAAACTTGTGTTGAAAATAGTTGTGAATCAAAAAATACAGTTTTCTTCACTCGGTCATTTCCTCATTTGAAAGCAGCTCCTTTTTTATCTATGCTTTCCTTGAGGAGATACATATAATTTGTTGTCAGTGCCTCGTGGTTTCAGCTTAGTTTTATAGATGAAGACTATGGATAGCTCTCCTCTAAGAATAGAAAATTAGTTTCCTAATGCAGTTTTTTATTACAAAATATGAAATATAATTCAGAAGAAGTGGAATTACAGCTGAAAAGTGCCTTTTCGTCACATTGCAATGAGTTAGTTTTTCTTGAGGCAAAGACTTTGGTAGAACTCTGAAGTAAAGAAAAGTTCATTTTAGTGTTTCAGCCTTTTTAAAGTACTAGCTTCCCTGTGAACACTGGATACTGTAAAGGCCAAATGAGAGAGCAGATGCAGAACTGTTTCTGAGGATTTGTGATATTTGTAGGTAGTGGCATAGCGAAGCCAGTAGTGATTGTTCCTGCTGTTCCTACTTTCGGTTTATTTACTTTGCAAAGTATTTTTAACCTTTCACTGTTAATGAACTGCTTCACCGCTGAAGGGGTGGCACAAGACCAGGAGAGTCACCAGGCTTTTGGGAGAACAGTAGCTGTTTTACAGTAGCTTTATCTCTAGAGGAGGAAAAAAGTGTGAGACGACAGATAGTGACCAAGCCATTCAACTGTTTCTCTCATCTTAAGCGAATACTGAATTATTGTTAGTAGTATTGGTATTATTATTTTGGAGTTAATGATCTTTCAGAATAAAAAGAACGTGTTGGAAGCACACCTTCAGTCTCTTAGCAGAATCTGAAATGAAAGATTCCAGTGTCTCTCTCTAACTCTGGCGCAAGCAAATTTGGCTATTTGTTAAGAAGGTACCTCAGTCACTTCCGTGGGTGGTCCACGTGGGGAAAGGAACTCAGTATCGTTGGTTATTTTGTTAACTCAGTGGGAATCTGTAATAATTTGAAACTCTGTCAGACATTACACTGTTTATTTGTTGTAGGACTTAAAAGATGTGAAATGCAAAATCATGGAAGAGGAAGGAGACTCAGGGTTCATGCAGCTGTGTGCTGCCCTGAAGGATTGAATTCTCTATCCTTGCTGCTGCCACAAAATTCCTTTGTCATGTAAAAGCCACTTTAATTTTGGCATACTTCACGCCCGAGTGCTTAAATTTATGGTCTTAATGTTCTCTTACCATACTTTTTGTGTATATTATAAATTCTATTTTATAGCCACTTTTAGAATATATAATAATATACATAAAACATTTTTGGTTCTCTGTGGTTGTCATGTATTTAATATTATGTGGAAGCAACAAGACTTCACAGATTCTTTCGGCAGTTTAGAGCTGCGCACTTTGGACTCTTTCCAACAGTTACATTTTGTCATTAAAATCAGTGAATTAGTTTCCTTATTGTGTACTGATGTTCTGAGAAATATTGCTGAGTATTTTATGTAATCATCATTAGTAGTACTAATATTTTATTAAATACAGATCCTTAAAAATTAGTTATATATATGAGATTCAAGACTGATAATGACTTATATTTAGAGTGTGATGCTTTTGAAGCTTAGTAGATCCTATGGGCATTCCTCATATTCATGATAAAAATGTAGCCAAATTAGGCATAAGTGTGGCTACTTCAGTGCTTTGTTCTTAAAACCGTGTGTTTGATAATCTCGGAGTATGTGAGAAGGCTTCTGTTTTGAAGCTAATGTCACTTTACCGATAATGACAGCCTGGTACTACAAGATAAATGGCGTTAGACTATTATGCTTTTGTTAAAACAGAGGAAAACACTTCTTGGAGTAAGACAGATCCAATTAAAGTGGATTTTTAAAATAAATATGTGTGACATCATTTTTCTGTAGAGGTCCTTCTAGAGTTCCATTAAAAAGGATGTTTGCAGGTACCTCTGAGATGGTTTTTGATGTATGTTATTTTGGTATATAAATCCAAATCCAGATCCTTAAAATAATATAGAGGAGTCAAAATAGATTTAGATGGATTTCACGTGTCCAGCTCCAAATAAAATCTGTAGCCGTGTTAGAGGTTTCTAGGTTTTCACTAGTAAAGTTTTCCACAGTTGACCATTGAAATTTTGTTCTCATTCACATCTTCCAGAATCTTATCACAACTGAGCATCTTGGCATCTAAATCTATTTACTATTCATAAATTAGGCAATCTGTACATTAGGCCTTCACTTGTTCAAAGGCATGTTCAAACCACACCTCAGGCACACCTATGGAATTGGACTTGGACCAAAACCCTGTGGTGACTCTCCCTTTTGTTCAGAAGCACAAAGGAGTGAGGAGGAAGAGGTTTTGTTCATGTCTCCTTTAAAAAATAGAAACGCCCAAAATAAACAACAAACCAATAAAACTCCAAAGCCTAGAACCTCACTTTTCCTTGCAGGCAAGATGATTAAAGTCTAATTGGGCTAAAGAGGTGTACTAGGCCAGTTGTTTTCTTGGAGGAAAAGGAGATGATGTATATACACCTGTATTCTGGCCTCTGTTCCATTACGAACTGGAAACCATGATTTGTGTCTCTTGTTTGCTGCCCTTCTCCCTAGCGAGGCATGCATACTGCTGGTGCTGCTCTGTCCAGCAAAGCTTAACTTCTTATTTTTGCTTCCATATTCTGAAAATTGCCACTGAAATGAGAAGTTAGGAGTTGATGCATCTTCCCAGTGCGATGCAGAGCCTGCCGAGAGCTTATGGTTTGAACACTGTTTGGCAGAGTAGAGAGCGGCTTTCCAGTTTCTCTGTTCCAGGTTAATGTGCGGTAACCCTGTGCTACTGGACAAAATGAGAGCACATCTTTTCCCCTGCTGGCGTGTTAAAAGAATATATTACTCCTGCTTTGATGGGAAAAGCTTAGCTATGTGTACGACAAGGACAGGGACCAGGATTGTGACTACTAACCTTACCTATGCCCTAGGCCTTCAGAAACAGGTGAAGGCAAAATACTGTGTTCACTACTTACTTACATAGTTTGCATCTCTATTAACTTTTTCAAGAGTCTTGCTGAGTGATGAAACTCTCCCTGGCTTTGCTACTTAAGAATTGTAGATCCTTTTGTATGGACTCTCCTTTTTGTGCCCCGTTTTAGTGAAGACTCTGCTGCTTTGGCATTGTGCTGCCTATTACAGCCAGGGCAGGCAGCAGAACTTACTAACCACATTTCACGATAGTGGCCTTGCTGTGGGACGCTTAGAAAAGGAGGAATACCTGGGAATGGGCTGATCATCCAGCATGATGTCAGAATTTTAAGTGTTTTTAGAAGGGAATAGTATTGCTAATGACCTCATCTACAAGAGTTTTTAGCTTGCAGCTCCACAAGTTTGTGAGTGTATCTCCATTGCTTGCAGAAGAATGATCCCAGATCCCATGAGCATGTCATCATCTGCCGAACTGGTAGATCTCCAGGAAGTTTCAGCAGTTTCTTCATTGGGGCAGGTATTCCTGAGCATAGAGGAGCCAGGCTGGCCTGCAAGAAGTGGGTCTTGTAGGAGGTTAATATGTGAGTTTCCTGACATACATTAGAAACGCTGAGGAAATATATATTTTTGCATCTTAAATTATGATCTTCATGAGAGTATGAGTTACTAAGCTGCCTAACAAAAAAGATACCTCAAAATACATTAATACGGCTAATTTAATATTTCAAATTCCGAGAATCCTGCTGATGCTATAAATAAAACATAAGTTTCCATTTTTACATTTGAATAAAGTTTTTAATGAAATAGTAAATAGTAGTTTCTGGCATTTAAGGGCATTTGAAGTGTTTGGTGGCTATTGCATTGCATATTAAATGCAATGTCAGCGACTGCCTGTTGAGTTTTGGCTATTAGTGATGTGCACCCTGGCAGAACAGTGTTCCAGGAGTTTGGTGGTTGCTGTTGAGAAGATAGTTGTGAATACAGTGAAGGTAAACTCCTGCTGGTGTGCTAAGGTAGAAGATATGTAATTTTTCAGTTTACTCTTACTAGAGGCATGTTGAAGGTTTGGATTTTCATCAGTCATCCAGAAGCCTCAAGATACATCAGGAGAAAAAACCTGTCTTGTTTCGTGTGGTAACTTTCCCAGTCTTTAGTTCCCCAAAGCTTTATTTGAAACCTAGGTGTGAAGTTGTAAAAAGATAAATAAGATTTTGCCAAAATCTGCTTATTTCCCTTGGCTCAGTAAACAACTAGGAAGTTTTCCTTGATTAAAAGCTGTAGGGAGTTGCCTTTTTTTAAGCCTGGTTTCCTCAGAAAATGTGATTTATGCTTTTTCCTTGTTTTCTCTCATTCTTTCCTTACATATTCACCAGTAGCTTTTGAAATCATTGACCAGTTGTAGCCACGTTTGTAGGAGGGATGGAAATTGCAGACCGTAATGTTACCACAGGTTTTGGGAAAATGGGCAAACCGGGTAGAGAGAGAAATGTGTCACTGCCCTCTCTTGAGAGAGAGATAATGCAATGGGATTTTGGTACTGACCTGTTTTTTTCAGCATGCACTGGGTCTGTGATGGATAGGAGAGCAGGAGTTGTATGTGTCATCAGGGCTTGAGGAGACAGGAGGAACACTGGGCTGTTTTGGAAAGGGATGGGGACCAACAATACTGTAGTGTGACGTTAGAGCAAAATAATAATAAAAATAATATTTTCTTTCAGTATAAGAACAAAAGACAGTATTTCCCAAGTCAGATTTCCAGTCAGCCCACTCCTCTGTCTTGTAACATGGAGTTACTAGTTGAAAAGCAGGAGTTGAACTTATGTTTAGAATGGCATTTCTTGTCTTCTTTCCTGTGTGGCCTGTATTTGCATTACCTATTTTTCATGATAAACAGCAGACTGAAATCTACTTCATTATGTTCAACTTGAAGATTTTTGATAAGTCTCAGTAGAGAAATGTAAGATGTCCTGCTGGTTGGTTTAGAAAAACTCAAAAACTTAGTAACGGTAAAAGTGAAGAAAACTTTATTAGCTTGTGCTGCTTGCATTTCTAGAGAATTCTCTGCTGTATAATGTGAAATATACTTGTCAAGCCTTCAGTAACCAACATAATCTTTACAAATTTTATTGCTTTCAAATATTAAAATAGTTCATTTTTAAAATATCATAGCAGATTGCAAAATAGGCGGTTTTGACTTGTGCTTATTTTAAAGTAGTTTTCGTAGTAACAACAAATACTCTAAAGGAAACTGGATTTTCCTCTACTATGAGTAGAAAAGCAAGTAGCAGCATGAATCACAGCTTCCAAGAACTGTCAGAATAAGAATGCAGATGCTCTCTCTCTCTCTCTCTCTCACACGCACACACACACACGCACACACTTTCCCGTCAGTTTTAATGTAGTAACGTGATTTAATGAAGTTTTCTTGCCATCCACAGCAGCAACATCCATTATATGTAATCAAGCTACTACTAGCAGTTGTGTGTTTAGAACTACACTTCAGAGCTAGTATGGTAGTTCCACTGATAGTTCTCTAACATCTCAGCAATTTTACATAGAATATATTTTTCTGGAAATGTTTTTGTTGTTAAAATGTTCTACTTCACTTTTTAATGCAGTCTCTTTTTTCCAGCTCAGAAGCTTTAGCTAAACATTTTGTGCTGCCCTAAAGCTTTTCATGATGTTTCGTAGAAAATAAGTTAGAGTTTCAGCCTTGAGAAGCTTGTGATCTGAATTTCACTGACATAGAAAATGAGGAGAATGACCTCAGAAATGGGGACAAGGATTCAAATTAATAAGCGAGTTATAGTGAGTGAATTAAACAAGTTCTCATTTCTAAGAACGTGATAAGATAGATCAGCAACAAGTAATATGAGAATATAGAAGCAAAAGACAGCATAAAGCAAGTCCAAATAATATAGGGATTTGGAGGAAAAGAAGCAAAATATTTTGCAGGATCTGGAAAGCATAATGAAATCAGACAAGTAGTCTGAATCAAGAGGAAGAGTAACTAGAAGGTTTTACGAAATAAGGCAGGAAAAAGATCTATAGAAACGTACAAATTATGTTGATGGGTTTAGCTCTTCTGAAGAAAAAAATGAGACAGGACAAGAATTTGAGACTATGCTGTTTTGGTCAGTTTGGCAGGGAGGTTAGGACACAAATTCTAGTACTAAGTTGTTTTTTTTTTAAACTCTTTAAGAAATTTAGCCGTCACTCGAACTTGCTTTTAAAGTGAGTGGCAAAACAACAGGCAGCTGTGCCTGAAAACTTCATCTCAGGCATTCCTGTTGCTCTGTCACTGCCTTCTATTACACACGGTTTTTCCACAAGCTGGAGGACTTCGTATGAATTTCAGTACAATTGAGGGTGGCACTATAGAAGTTTTTAACATCAGTGGTGATTGACATACTATCATTTTATCTAAGTCAAAAGGATCACAGACTTTTTTCACTAAAATAAGTGAAATTGCTTTTCCGAATTATTTTAGTTAAATTTGTACTGCCTTTATATAGACAGTTAGATTTATGATTGGTTCAGATTGAGTCATGTTAAACTTTGTGTTGCCGACATAAGAAATGAAAAATAATCTTTCATAACTGGGATGGATTTTTTAAAAAATGCACCTAGACTTCCTGCCCTGTAGAATATACTTTGCCATTTCTTATCTATAGAGCGGTGTTTGATTCAAAACATTGATTTCTAACATTAGAATATTTCATTTGACTGCATAGAAAAATAGATATGTAAGTGATAACGATCCGCATTTCTTATCCCATTAGACTTGGCAGTAGATCTTCCTCAAACATTGGCATTCTTCTTCTCCATGTTGACAGCTTCCTCTTTCTGCTATATGTACTGGGGGACCTGGTGGTAAAGAACAGGGTTTAGAAGTTACTTTGTTTTGGTTATTTTATGTCAAAGGAAATCTGCCTATCCTTGCATACAGTGGAAGGGAATAGATTTATGTACGCCTTAAAGGATATGCTTTGCCACGTGGGAGTGCTGAATAGAAACTATCAACAGTGGGTAACTAGCAGTAGATTTTCCAGCAGGATTGTCATCAGTTAGATGATATTACCAAGTTGGTGCATGTGTATTTAAAACACAGCACGGTATGTAGGAATACAGAATTGATGATCTGTAGCAGGTGGGGAGCTATTTTTTTGTTGATTAAGTAGAGTATTTGTGGTTTTTATTAGTGAGGGGAGTTTGATTAGTGAGAGGA
The DNA here is from genome assembly GCA_013398855.1 of Mohoua ochrocephala. NCBI lineage: Eukaryota > Metazoa > Chordata > Aves > Passeriformes > Acanthizidae > Mohoua > Mohoua ochrocephala. The sequence goes on from VZTA01013367.1 coordinate 91,511, forward strand.
GGGAGTCTCGTGCTGTCGCATGCCATGTTCTCTGAGAGTTTCAAGTTGCATTCTGAGGTAGTTCACGTGTCCTGTTTGAACCACAGTGCACACAGTTAAGATTTTATTGATGCATTTTCTTTCCAGAAGTTTGCATAGTGTATTATTGATGATCTGCAAGGTCGTAATACAGTCCAAAGCAATTGTAATGCAGTAATTGTAATATTAATGTTTTGTAGACATGGTTACATCTGTCAATTTCATGTTACCATTGGGCTATTGCATTTGTCTCACAGGTTTGGATTTCAGACAGTGCCAGAGCTACATAAAAGGTGGTGTCCAGTGTTGAAGTTCTCCTTCATGAGTATTTACTTCATTATATTGAATAGAGGAATTGGGAAGTAAAATTGTGGACAATTTAAGGATGCATATGAAATGACTGAAACGGCGGGAGAGAAAACAGAAATAATCAAGGGCTCACCCCCGAAAGTTGTTTTGAACAGAATAATTTTCATTAAACTGTGGGTTTTTCTGTTGTTTTTCAGAAGACTGTGCCAAAGAAGACTTTTACTCGGATGACATCACATTTGGACTACTAATGCTACCCACCCACTCTACAAGGCACAATGCATTTCTAGGTAATTTAAGTAAGTATGTAGATTTTATTGCTACTAGAACAGTAATGCTTTAAACAGAAACATCTATTTTTCAACCTCAGGCAAGGTAGACGTTCCACTTCAATTTGAGATTCAAATTAATGGTGTGTGTGGGCAAGAATAAGCTTCAAATAAGCTTTTTATAAGCATTTATCCTGTACACTGGAGCATGGAATGAAACAACTGAACTGTACCTGAGGTGCCTTGGAAACTAGAAGGGAGAAAAAACCCAGACCTCATGAAGGCACTGTCCCCAGCAATGCAGCGTGCTAATGTGTCCCTGTGGTTTCTGGAGACTAAACTAATATCTCTCCCAGGGTTGTGTTGCAGTGAGTGAGCATATGTACTGCCATGCTCACTGCTTTTCTGAGTGCTTTTTTGGGTTTGTTTTGGATTTTTTTTTTTTTTGCAGATGCTCTCGTTAAAGTTGAGATGACTTAATACCCCATTCATGTAAGGATATAGCAGAAGAATGCATCTTAATGGGTTGAAGTACCAATATCTCTGTTCACATGTCACCTTATTTATGAAGGGGTTGCTTTTCCCCACTTCCTTGATCGGACTGTGTACTGTCCAGCTGAGGATGGGCCAGGAGGTGCAGATTTTCATCTTTGCAAGATTTGTCCATGTTGTATCTTGCAGTAAGGTTACTGATTGCTTTGTGCATCACGCAGAGGGAAGCACAGAACGGCAGGGTAGTTTGTTTATGGTTCATCTTTTGAGCAACAAAGGGGTTTTGATTCAGTGTGTCATGAGGATCATGGCCATGGCCCTCTGTAGACGTCATGTATGTGTTTTTATGTTTTATCTTACTAAGTAGGTGTTATTTTTCAGATGTTCTGTTGTTTTTTTGACTGGGTCAAAACATACACTTTTATACTGGGTCAAAAAAAACTCCCAAGAAATTGATCTATTTACGTAGATCAGACATTGTGCCAATCTTGTTGAAACGGGATTATTTTGTCTTGCTGGCAGAAAGCCTTCCTGTATTCCTAATGGCTAATAATGCATTGGAGGTGCTTGGTCATGCATGAAGTTTGGTCATGAATGGAATTACAGGCAGCAGTGCTTGTACTTAATGATGCTTGACACTTTCTATTCCAGAACCCTGGTTTTAGTTGCTTATAATTTAGTAAGACTTCAGTCTCTGCGTTATATGTCTCCTTCACCTAAAATTCAACCAATCATCAGCTTGTGTCTGAGGATGAGTTGAGAGGGAAGGACATACTGTTTTCTTGATGCAAAATGCAGTGAAAATATTGCCATTGTAAAAATAAAGCACCTGCATATGCTGGAGTAAGCACTCAAGGTTCTAGGAGAAACAAATTGTTATGCTGCAGTATCAGCCCATTTTTTTCTGCTATCCCACTTACATGAGGCAGCGTGATAGATTTCTGAAAATATGTTTTGTACCAGTTCAATGAATTTCCTAAATCCATTTCATCTGTCCAAATCAGATGAGATAGATATATTCCAAATCCTTTTAGTCATAAGCAAACAGAGCTACTGAGCATGTTCTAGCTGGACTGTGAGGAGTAAACAGGTCTAATCTCCTCCACTCCATTGTAGTGTCAGGTACAAACACTGAGTAAGAAGATTTTCTTCTGTACTCTTTGTGCTTTTCCTTAACCCTATCACCCATCTATTGTTGATTTGGTCCTTCAGATTCTGCTTCAGCAGTATATTTCCATAACTGTTTTCCATTTTTTCATTCAACTTTTCTCTCTTTGCTTTTTCTCTTTATTGCTACTCTTATGTTCACAGCAGATCATAATAAAATTGATCATTTTGAACAATGCAGGCTGTGTGTGCTTAAAAGTTATGAAATACTTATTTTTGAGCATCCTAAAAACCTCTGTGTGTTGTGCATCTTTGGTGTTGCTTTTCAAGTAACATTTTTAGAACATGAAGACCATACTTCTTCTGAAATGGAAGGGCAATATACTTTAAATTTTCAAATTATGTACATGTGAAAATTTGTATAGTTTTTTTTTTTCTTAAAAGACAATTTTTCTTTAGGAATTGCTCTAAAGACATCTGATTTTTTTTTGTTTTCATCTAAATTTAGCAAATGCAGAGAGAAGCCCATTCTTTCATTTGCAAAATCTTCTGGAAATTTATTTGGATGTTGTATACTGAACGTCAGTGAAACTGGGTGAGTCTGGATATTTTGGTTATTCTAAGCAACTAATGAATTGATTGTATGTGAAAAAAAAAAGATGAAAAAATCCTGTTTGTAACTTACATTTCTAGGAGAAACTCTGGCATATAACCTAAAATCTAGAGGATGAAATTATTATATAAATAACATAGCCCAGAAAAAAAAAGGGCAGAGATTAAGCAATATATTCCTGGCTTTACATCTAAGGTAAAAAGCTGCGTATACACTAAATATATTTTATCTAGTGTTTCTTTAATGAAGTTCTTGCATTCCATAAATTGCTTGATTAGGTTCCCTTAGTATTTCTGTGTTCCTGTGGCCGTTCTCTGAGATGTTGTGTATAGAACCAGGCTAATTTCAGTCTTACAGTAGACTAATATTCCTGTGTCATTAATCTGATTTTTCTCAATTCCCATAGTTGGTTACTACTGGATTTAGAAATCAGTTTGAGTCATTGCAGTAAACCCATGATAATCTTTACCACTTTTAAATTTTGTTTGAGTTAGGGCAAGTTAAATCACAGTAGTAGTGTTTACAATCCTGTCTCAGACTATGCTATCTGAATTTCCAGGGGAAAAACAATACTGACACCTCTGTCTGAAAGTTCAGAGATGCAAAAATATTTAGTTTTCCCTTACTGTATTTAATAGCACAGGTAACAGGAGGAAATGAATAAATAAATGAGAGAAAGGCTGAAAGAAATAAGGTGGAAACAAGAAGAGAAATAAAACATTTGAAGTGAGAAAGGAGGACTTAAAAGATGAAGTAAATAAGCAAAGAAAAAAGAAATGAAGCCTAAGGAATAGAGATATCTAGATTTATGTCTTCTGCTGAATTCTGACACAAGGGAAATGAATTTTTTGTAGAAGCCAGTAGATGGTCTTTTATCATGATATTTTTTTTTTAACTGTGAGGTATTTTGAAGAATGCTTACAGAATTTTTCTAAAGCCTTTCAGTGCCATCAAGTATTCTGTTTTGTGACGTGACATCTCTGTTGATTAGTCTGGTTTGAAAAGGTAGGGTATAACTCTGATGTATGCATTACAGTTGTGATTTGGATGATTAAAACCGCTTTGGAGAAAATCTCACTGTTGTCTCCCCTTACCACTTACTTGCTCCATGTGTTTGAACTACATTCCTTTCTCAGAAAACTGGTCTGTGAGTTCTGCTGCAGATGCAAAGTGCTCTTCTGTCTCTACTGGGGACATAGAGTTCTGCATCATGAAATTCCTGGAAAAATTTGAATGGTCCATGTGATAGTGATGTTTGCTTCTGGAGACCAGATGAAATCTAACCCAAAATAAACCCTCTTGAACAGCTAGCATAGGAGTGTCAGCACCAGCTGCTTTGATCTACTGATCCATTTCTACGGTTTCAGATTACTTTCTAATGGGGACAGAGCCATAATTGTTCACATTGGTTATAGGTCAGTAGATGACGGCAGCGAATCTCCGAGATCTACGTATCTATGCTACAAATCCAGCCGTAAGTTTGGGTGCTGATTCTGAAAAATTTTAAAGTGCCAAGAGTATTTTTTTTTTCAATTTTGTTAATATAAACTGTCAGCGAAACACATAAATACTATAAATGACAGTGGTTCGAACAGCTAAATCATAATTGCCTTTTGTAATTCTGATTGATTAGTTTGGGTTTTTTCCATGCCTATATTTTTAAATTGTTAAACAGAGGAGTCTTCTGATTTCTTTCATTTTATAATTTTTATATAGAACTCTAAAATAGATATGCTTCCCCCCTCAAATGTTTTGCTTGAGCTGCTCATCTGCATTGATAAAAACGCCAAGGCCAGTGTTTCATGGCAGTCATTAAGTAAGAGCAAGACAAAACCCAAAAAAGATATGGTCTTTGCAGGTGTTTGCAGTTATTACCCTTTTTCATGCCTTAGCTGTCATGAATCATGACAGACCTTTTATTTTTTTTTGTTTTGCCTGGAATGAATTCCTCAGTTGTTAAGGTTTTTAAAATCTAAGTAATATTTAGGTGCTGGTGTTAAATCATTTTATTTTGAAATAGCAGTTGAAAGAGTACTCTCCATCTGCCCTGTTGAATTTTAAGTTCAGAGTTTCCCAAGAATTTTGCATGCTTAATGCTAGTATAATATCCCACATATCTATGCCAGTGATTAGGACTGAATTCAGTTATGTTTCTTGTTTATTAGATCTTTGCAGAATCTAGACCTTGGCTTTCAGCATTTTTTCCAGAAAATTTCTGAGATTCAATTAATATTTCTGTTGATAAGGACATTTAAACCTACAGCCTTTTAATAGAATCATTAAAATCCACCCAAAACTATTAAGTTGTAACAGCGCAAGTAGCAGCAGCAGCAGCATTTTGAAACTGTTAGAAAAAAATCTCTGGCTTTAGTAAAAACAGTAACGTTATTTGCAGTATTATTTAATTTATTCACAATTGAGGTATAAGCCTCAATTTAAAATGAAGAAAAATGTTGAGAGTCAAAATGTGAGTTGTAAGCCAGTAAGTTATGAAGACTCCTCATTATTTTAAGTAATCCTGCCTTAAGAATATTACACTGTTATGTTGAAGTGCTCTGTTTATTTTTTAATGTGTTTGGTATAAGTAAATTGTTTCAAGCTTTAATGTGTGTTTAAAATACAATACAGCTGTTTTCATTACCCTGTTAACATATGGCCTGAACATAAAATTCATGTTAGTGTCAGGATTTCCTGTGAATATGGATAACTTTTGGCATCCCGTTCCTCAATACCAGTGTTTAATAGGCCACTAGCAAGATCCTAGGTCTTTGAAACCATTCTTACAATATGGTGAGCAGAAAGGAATTAAATAAAACCTGTCTATAATTTCCATTTTTGATAACTGATATATTAATTGTAAATTGAAATAGCTATACTGTTTTTATAAATATTTCTTAATGTTGCTTTTAGGGACTTAAGTGCTGGATGATCTAAGTCAGATTTTGTTAAAATTAAGTGGGAAAAGAGCCTATGGGGGATAGAACCACCCACTGTGAAGGGTTGTTGGTCCCAACAGTGAAAGTCTCTGATGGTGGGAGTGACTGCCAGAGTGGCTCCTGGATGGTCAGACAGGGAACCTTCCTTAACATTGGGATCTCAAGGGTGCAGAGAAGACTTTGGGGGGCAGGAAATAAGCACTCAGAAACATGTGTCTTGGTACATGGAAATAATGTGGTCTGATCGTTCTGTGAAAGAAAAACTTGAGAATTGTAAAAGATAAAAAACCGAGGAAGAGAGTTTAGAGTCACGCAAATGTAGCAAGTGTGGTCCTAAGTAGTTGATACGATTTTTCGTTGAGTATTCTAGATGGTAAAAAGGATGAATAGTTCTCACAGAAATAACTTTGAGGACTCATTTGAAACTTTGTAGGGTTTATATGGGGTGTCAGGATAGAATCTGAATTTCCAAAAATATAAAAAGGAGCTGAATTTGTGACCTTCCTCCCCCCCTTAATCTAATCTTGAAAATTCTTATCGTAAATATTGCAGCTGCAAAGTTTATAACAGCTTGGTGTAGAATTTCCTGATACCTTTTGTCTTTCAGTCACTACCATGTTCTTACAGTATTTTTGAAAGAATGGGAGATACATGACAGAACTTTGCTATGAGCATTGAATTAGTCTGCAAGGTATTGAAAGCCTTCTTTATAAAAATTCCCAGTGCCTGAAAAGTAATATTCTCATAATTAATCCACTTAATTTACAGTTAAATTGACTGGACTCAACATTTTGAAGATGATACTGATATATGAGAAGAAGGAATTTGTTGTTTGTCTTTTGCTGTTTCTCTGGTGACCCTCAGAAGGTGATTTCAGTAGGTTTTCTGGACTTAGCTTAGCACAAGCTCTTAAGGTTTCAGAGGAGGAGTGCATGCTTCTACTGCTCAGGAGAATAAAGAAAAAGTGAGAAAATTATTTATCTACATAAATAGATAATGTTTTAGAAACACAGAATGTTAAAAAATGTTAAATGTTACAGTGTTTCTTCAAACTGTAATTTTTCTTTGAGCTTTGTTTCCTGAACGTTCAGAAATTCAGTTGTGTTCAGTGCTCTGGTGTTTGAATTAAGTAAAGATACTCTTCCTTTATTTCCATATAAGAATATATGCAGAATGATTACACTAAATTAAATTTGGAGTTGATTTTATATACTTTTGTCCTATCGCTGCATTGCTGTTTTTGTTTAGTTCATGCAGCATTATCTCTTTTGTTACATTAATGTCATCTTTCCCACCTGAACAAGTCCTATGACTGAGTAAATGCTGATTCGTTCCATTTCTTTTGGATTCTTGCTTGTGGCAAAGGGATGCCTAGCATCTATACCCAAAGTGGTTACAAAGTGTTTTGCCAAAAGTTTCTAGGGACAAGAAAAATAAACTTGTTTTGTCTTAGTTTTATTCATTTTTTAGCCAAAACAGTTATTTCCTCTGTGTATCAACTGCAAAACTCCTCTGGTTTGTTAGTTTTTTGGGGGTTGTGTTTCTGTTTTGTTTTGTTTGTGTGAGTTTTTGTTTGTTTGTTTGTTGGGAGTGTGTTGGGAGTGTTTCCCTGTTAAGGCACTTCTTGCCTTTGTAATACGAAGTACTTGTCCTTTATCTCAGGTCTTGCAATCATTGTAATTCCTGTTGAGCCCAGATTCTTCTCTTGAAAGTTCTGACAAAAGAGTAAATCTAGTGTTTTCTTTAGTGAAATTAAAATTTGGAATTCTGTAAGTATAGTGTTGAGTTTTTATTTACAGTATAAGCTTGTTTTTTCAGTAACAGGTAATTGTATTGAGGGACAAACTGAAGGATCTGGCAGACGCTAGAATTCTAGAAAATTAAGTTCCTTACTTCTGTTAAAGCTTGTTAACTGTAGGAATAGAATAGTAAGCATGCTAAGAAGTGTATTTTACCACATATTTTTTGGATAGAATCATAGAAAGACTTGGTTTGGAAGTGACCTTAAAGATCATCTAGTTCCAGTCCCCCTCCCCCATGAGCAGGGAATGCCATTCACTAGATCAGGTTGCTCAGGGTCACATCCAACCTGGCTTCGAACACTTCCAGGGATGGGGCATCCACAGCTTCTCTGGAAAACCTGTTCCAGTGCCTCAGCACCCTCTGAATAAAGAATTTCTTCCTAACATCTAATCTAAATCTTTGGTCTTTTAGTTTTAAACTGTTCCTCCTTGTTCTGTAATTATCTGCTTGTGTAAAAAGTTGCTCTTCCTCTTTTTTAAAAGCTCCCTTCGAGTACTGGAAGGCTGCAGTGAGGTTTCTGTGGAGTCTTCTCTGCTTTAGGCTGAAGAACCCCAGCTCTCTCAGCCCATCTTCGTAGGAGAGGTGCTCCAGT
>VZTA01013367.1:100063-150884 GCA_013398855.1 Mohoua ochrocephala
TTTGTTGTATGTGCCTTAAAATTGCTTCCATGATCTTCCCAGACACAGAGGTGAGGCTCATTGTTCCGTGGTTTCCCGGATCTTCCTTTTTCTCCCTTTTTTTTAAAAATAGGAGTGATGTTTCTGTTTTTCCAGTCAACAGGGTTTTTGTCTGACTGCCATGGCTTTTCAAATATGATGGAGAGTGGCATGGCAACATCATCTCATCAGGTCCCATAGACTTGCGGCTATTCAGTTTCATCAAGTGGTCCCAAACCTGCTCTTCTCTTACAGTGGGAATACACTGAAATGACCATCCCCTAGTGTTTCCCATGTTCTATTTTGTTCTTTTTTCAGCTACCTCATTCCTTTTCCTTTTGTTACCACTTTGTGGTCTCCAAAATGATGTGCAGGACTTCTGGGGAAAGTGGTGGGTGGAGGTAGGGAGGAGGAGCTGCTTGTTTGGTAATTTTTGGCTTGAACTGCGCTTCAGTGTTGTAGCTTAAAATTTTCCAACTCTCTCATTTTATGGAAATGTGTAGTCTCACTTCTTTCTTTTTGAAGATGCTTTCCAGTGAAGTACACTGCCTACTCCATTTTTCAGGCAGGCAAACAGTCCACTCTTCACAAAAGCCTTACAGAATAATTTAGCTGCGCATGAGTCACCCATGCTGGGAAATTTAGGCATCAGAAACACTTCCACAGCTGCACAAATCATGGATTGTGCAATCAACTTGTAAAAAAATAAAGTGATGACTAGCACTAAATATTTTTAGAAGTGTTTTACTTACATATATGCATTTCTGCATGATATAGATAATTAAGTTTCAGGTAAAATACTGACTTTCTGAAACACCCGTCATATGTTCTTCGGTGTTGCTGCTAGCAGCTGTTGACATTTTTTTAAAAATTATGTCTACTTGGTATACCTGTACAAATCTAAGTGTTACAAATAGCTGTGCTGGTGGTATAAATCGTTCATCAAATTTTCTTAGTTTCAGATTATAAGTTTAGAGGAATATCCTTGTATAAGTATCTGTACTGAGGATCATCCTAAAACCATCCAAGTGGATGCTAATTAACATGCTGTTTGATAGATAGGTTGGCAACTAAGCAACACATCAGGTATATATATTTACATTTTGCTTGAGATTCCCATTGACTCTGAGTTCTGGGTTTGTTTTCATATCCAGAAGCTGATCCATGAGTCTGGATCAGTATATAAAAATAAGCCGCATTCTGCCCAGAAGTTTAATTTGTCATGGATTGCCATATGAGATGCAACAGCATATGGGAGAGTAAAGACGTTTCATTTAAATGTGAAGCAAGTAGTAGCTTCTCAAGTAGTAGCTACAATGCTCATTTCTTTGAGCACAAATTTGAATCTCGTTTCTCCTAATTTTGTTCTCTGGTTGTAATTTAACACGTGGTGTAGGTCAGCATGAAATGGCACTGTTGCCACTTGCCTGACCTATGATTTGCTGCTTCCCTTTCCCCTGTTGCCAACGCAGCTTTTGAGCAGTCAAATGGTGAAACAAATGTAGTTGATTTAGCTGAATGAAACAACATTTGGGTTAGTTTTGGGCTGGACCAGTTTTAGGCTCTGTTGACCGCATATTATGCTAACTGGAAAGAGGGAACTTAATGTGGCCATGGAAATAAGTGGTCAGAGTAATAATCAAAGGCTAACATTATGAAAAATTTTGGCTTGCTCAAGGAGATTGGTAAAAGTGCTTACTGACATAAGTAGCTATTAGGGTGTGAAGTGTCTGGTCTCTGCAGCCATGTAGTTACCTGTGTAGTCTGTGTGTGTATTACTCTTGCTATCTTTCATGTGGTAATTCTTCATCTGTGGACAGATTCAGAGGAAGTACTTAGTCTTACTTCTCCCACATTCTAGGTAAATACCCTGACGACGAGTTAGGAATAAGTCTTTGTCTCCTATTTAAAGAAAACCAACCAACCAACCAAGAAAAAAGCACGAAACAAAACAAAACCACCTGCAAAAATTCCTTGAGTTCTTTTTGTTTAGTTATCTGGCATGGTGTGCCACTTCCCCTCTGACCCCTCCCTCACTTTTTCATGTGGGCATAACTGAGAAGTGGTAAGATGTTTCTGGATGTGCTAGAGAGTTGTATCTTAAAGGAGTAAGTTGATGATATGAAATAATATGATGTCCCTTAAAACTGATTTAAGACTCATAAGCTATATCCTTTATGGACTATAAAGGGCGAGGATGAAGCAGGGTAGCAAGTAAGATTACCACCGTGGACTTCAGGAGAGCTAACTTTTGCCTCTTCAGGAATCTTCTTGAAAGAATCCCATGGGAACAGTAGTCCAAGAGGGCTGGTTGATATTCAAGCATGACTTCCTCAAGGCTCAAGAACAATGAGCAAGAAATTGGACAAAGGGGGCAAGAGACCTGCATGAATGAATAAAAAACTCCTGTCATTTTTCAAGTGTAATCAGGAAATACACAGGAAATGGAAGCAGGGTCAGACCGGTTGGAATCAATATAGAGAACTTGTCAAAGTAGAAATAAGACAGGAAGGGCCAAGACCGATCTGGAATTAAATCTGATCAAGGATGTCAAGGACAACAAGAAGGGCTTCTTCAAATACATAACAAAAGAAAAACCTAGGATAATGAAGGCCTGTTATTAAATGGAAGGGGACCCTGGTGACAGGGGACGCAAAGAAGGTGGGGACACTGAATGCATTCTTTGCATTGGTCTTCACTGACAAGACCAGCTCTCTGGAATATCTGACTCAGGAGACCAGGGTAAAGGACTATTGGAAGGAAGACTTTCCCTTGGTCAAGGTGGATTGGGTTAGAGAACACCCAGGTAAACTAAACATCCACAACTCCATAGGCCCTGATGGGTTGCTGAGGGAGCTGGTGGACACCATAATGAGGCTGCTCATGAGAGGTCAGGGCAATCAGGAGAAGTACCTGAGGACTGGAGGAAAGCAAATGTCACCCTGGTCTTGCATAACTTCTTACAGACCCTCTTGGCCAACTGTTGACTTTCTTCATTTCTGAAAGTTTTGGAAAGGCATGATGAGAACAGAGCAGGAAATTTTGACTGGAGTTTTCTCTTGATTAGTCAGAATTCTTTAAGTAAAAAGTGTAAGTGTTCATTTGAATGTAAAAGCTAGTAAATCTTCATTGGGTGTTTTTTTCTGGTTTAGGATAGAATTTTAGAAAGATTCATTTGTGTGAATTTCATCATCTCTTTTTAGCTTCCTTTCCCACCTTATAAGACACATCTGCATGCTAAAAGTCTGGCAGTTGAAGTGCTCATGTAATGTGTAGGTTCATGTATTCCAGGAAGATTAGTTGAGGTGGATAGCTGAGTCTTGTTGCAGTAATAATAACCATAAAGCCTCATCTTCTAAACTTAAGCATGCATTTATATCAACACCAAACAGAAATTTTGCATGGAATGGAAGAAGAATTTCCTTGGTGTTATCTTGCTTTGAATGTGTAATAATTATGTCTGTTGAAATTGATAATTAATTTTCTCCAGGACAGTTTTCAAAAAGTAGTTGACTTTCTGTATCTAGTCATTCTTCCCTTTTATTATTGGGGTGGAGGAGAACCAATGTTTGACTCTTTGATCTGTCTCATTTCTTGGTGAATTATCATGTTTATTTTCCAGGATAGGAATAAAAAGTTTAATAGATTTTTCTTCTTTGGTTTGATTTGTTAGGATTCTTTGTAGTATTTGTGCTTTGATGAAAATGTGACGAATCATTTTAGAAAAATTGATTGTTTAACATCTGTGTCTGATACAAAACATCTAAAATTCATAATGCTCAGTTTTATAAATATGCACATTTTTAATTGGATTAATTATTCCAAAGTGGTTTTAACTCCAGGATAGATATCTTGGTACTTTAAAGTTTTTTCTTTAAATTTCTGTTAATATTGAGAAATAATCAAGTGAAGAGTTTTTTTTATTGTCTGGCAACTTTATTCTGTAGAAAAAAATTGATTGTGTGTAGTAAATAATTTTATGGGATAGTTACAATATTCAGTGGGAATTTAAACTTTAGAATGTGTGTGTGAAATTTTTTTACCTTTTGAACTTCTGAGAAAACCTGTCAGTTGTCTACCTTCTCTGTTCCGTCTAAGAGGCTAGAAGAAGGAAGCTTGGTTTTATTTATTCATTGTAAAGTGTACCAAGTTTAGATGAGTCCTGTGAGAGAATAGCAGACTGCAGATTTTATGCCATCTATAGCACTTTTTTCCTCAGCACAGTGAGCTTTAATTTAGGATCTGTTCTTCAGCTGGCTAGCTGACTGCAGGTTGTGTCTTCCCAGAATTCCATTAAAGGAAATGGAGATTTACACAGGGATGAGAAAAGTTTTCAGTTTTGAATCGTAACACTAACAGGTTAGTGATTAGCTTCTCTTGACCCTAATTCCTGTTGTGAAGTACTGGTTTTGTGTTAAGCACCATTTAAAGAGGCAGTAGGTGTACTTTTAAGCCAGACTTGATTATGAAATATATATTGTATTTTAGATGTGCAAACACAACACGTACTCAAGTCTAATCCAGGGTACCCCGTTATAGATCCAGGAGTGGCCGATGTAGCTGAGAGGTTCCTGCTCTTCCTTGTAGAGGGGTACTGTTTTTTAGCTGTGCCAATTTTCAAAGTTACGTGGAGCCACACTTCTTAAATACCGTCTTTTATTGTTTCATTCTTATTAAAACTGTGTGATATGTGCATTCTTTTAAACACATAATTTCACAAATCTGCTTCAGTGTGTGGCCGGAGCTAAAGGGGTGCGTACCTCCAGTGAGAGCCAAGGAAGGGTGGAGCCTTATAAAAATGGGAATAAGTGGGATCATAACATGTAGCCACTGTCTTTTTTTTGTACAGACTAGTTGCACAGGATTTGCAAACATTATTTCTGCCACGCTTACGCCTTTTTTATTGCAGGAAGGGGATCTCTCATAAGGAACTGTGTGTACAAATGACTGAGAAAATATTTTAAATGAGACTACAGAAGAATAGCAGCTGTTTGTGATGGCTAGGTTATTAAATGCTGCCTTTCAAATTTATCTTATAAACTTGGGTTTGTACTATTTTTGATTGTCCCTTCTGTTTTTCTGATTTGGAGAGCTTGTTCACTGATGACTCTGAAAATTTGTATTGTATCACTTTCTTTTAGTATCTTTGTTAGTAATTTGATGGAGGCACCTAAACAACACCTCAGGTATTTTTAAGTGTAGTTAGTTGGGATCCTGGAAGGCAAAGATAATACAGGCAGCCTGGAAAGGGATGGAAGGGAAAAAAGCCTGGTAAGTGCTTCAGCATCCCACAGCCAAGGATCAATTATTAGACACCTGGCAACCTGCTGAGTGCTTTCCTGGTCACCCTCAGGGAGCTGGAGGGAAGCCAGGCTCAGGCAAAGAGCCCAGATTGCTAGCGAATTCCTGGTGAGGTGGCAGGTCTGAGGATGTTCTGGGAAGTCAGTTTGGTGAGTCAGAGACCAGATCAGTGGGGTACATGGACAAGTGTGGGCCGGGTTTGGATGTGTCATATGATTTAGGTTGGAAGGCACCATAAAGATCATCTGAGCACCTTTCCCTTTTTCCAGTCACCTGGAACTTTGCTTGATTGCCATGACTTTTCAAATATTACGGGGAATGGCTGTGCAAATACATCAACCAATTCCCTCAGGACTCTGGGATGCATCTTATCAGGTGTCATGGACTTATGTGCACTTGGGTTCCTCAGGTGATCATGAATCTGGTCTTCCCTTACAGTGGAAGGGACTTTGTTCCTCTAGTTTCTGTCTTGCCGTCCATCCGTTCAAGAAGTGTGGGAAGAGAGGTTGCAAGCCAAGACTGAGGCAAAAAAGTTGTTGAATACCTTAGCCTTCTCCACATGTGTTGTTACCAGTTTACCGGCCTTGTTTAGTGGGTGCGTACACCTTCTTTGACCTTCCTTTTCTGGTTAATGTACCTGTAGATGTTGTTCTTGTTATTCTTTGCATCCCTTGCCAAGTTCAGCTCCGGCTTCGCCATGGCCTTCCTCATCCCATTCCTTCTCAACTGGACTGTGTCCCTGTAGTCCTCCCGGGATACCTGTCCTTGCTTCTGCCTGTGCATTTACCTCTTGCCCTTTAGTTTGACCAGCAGTCCCTTCTCATCCTTGCTGGACTCTTGCCTTCCTTGCCCGGTTTCTTGTGCCTGGGGCTCGTTAGCGCTCGTGCTCTGTGGAGGACATCCGTACAGATCTGCCAGCTCTGTTGCTCTCCCTTGTCCCTGAAGGCGGTTTTCCTGCGGTTCATATTGGCTAGCTCCAGAGGCCTAACTTCACTGCTCCCCTGGCTCACAGCCCTCAGGACTGCAAACTCCACCGATGTGTAATCACTAGCCCAGGTAAAGGTCTGAGGCTTGTTAGAGCTTTCTTGCATGCATCTTCACTGCAGTCTGGACCAAGATTAGAGAGCTGCACTGTATCGGGGAGGGGGCTATGGGGCCACCTCTGTGTTGAGTAAGGGGAAGGAGGTAAATACTGCAGAGAAGGGTAGAAGAGTGGCAGCAGAACAGCCCAAATGATCTGGAGCAGTGGAGTGGTGGGCAGGGGTGTTTTATTTATCTGTGAGTTAGAGAGATGGAACGCAAACTGTGGTCAGTCCCAAGTCGTAGAGAAATCTCTCTCCTGATGGTGGGACAGTCTAACGTATGAAGCATGCAGGAGAGAATTGCTTTTTCCTGTAATCCTCATAATTCATGTTTCTATGAAGATATTATTTGCAATGACTTTTGACCAGACTTGTTTGAGCAGCTTGCCTTAGGTCGATTACCTTGTCAGGGAGTAGACCAGGACACATCTGTGTGACAAACCATTTCTAAGAACTTAACCTTTCTTCACCTCTGTTGTTATGTTTTCTGCTACCCAAGGTGATCTGTGGCCTCTTCTAGCTGCTGTGGACTGTGAACAATGGTGTGCAAATAGCATGCACTCTTTCAAATCTCATTATAACTCAACTAAATCTGTGATATCACTGACTGCTACCATAACAGGCCTCCTAACAGGCGTTTCATCTCTCCTGTAGACTGCTTGGACTTACCCTCTTCCCAAAAGTCCTTCAGGAGCAGACATGAGACTGCCATTCAGGTAATGGCAACTCACACCACCAGCCTTCTGTTCTACTGCCCTTTCTCCATTATATGTCCTTTAGTTCTCCCTGAAAAGATGATGGAGCTAAGGAAGCTGCTCATCCACAGCAGACTACTTATGGCCACTCACAAATTTTCCTATTAAAAGCCATCTAGGATCCATCCATGCTAGAAGCAGCCCTCTCCTCAGTTGTCCTGTGAAGCACTTGAAGATGAACACCTGCTGCTATAGTGTGTTTTATCTCAGAAAATGACATTTCTAGGATGTGTCATCTCTTCTCCACAAATACAGACCAAAAACTGATTTGTTGATGTGGTAGAGGAGAGGTTGCAATATGTGACTATTCCCAGCTGCTGGAATAACCTGTTCAGCTGCAAAGTTTGAACAACGTTCCTTCAAGTTCCTTTTAGCCCTATCTTTTGATATTTTTTTTTCTTCATTTACTTTTTTTTTTTTTTGAGGTAAAAAAGGAGACAGCTTTTGCATAGCAAGAAAAGATTAATCAGTCATTACCCTAATTTGCTTTCTGTTGGTGTATATACCATTGCAAGCAAAGGACCAATTACCTTGAAACCTTCTTGCTTGTTCTATAGTTCTACCAAACTATATGTGATGAGAGAGCAGGTGGTTATGGTTTATCTGTCTAAAAATCTCTTGCTCTCTACGAAAGTCTATGGTTCCTGGAGAGAAACTAAGCCAGAGCAAATTCTTCCTCTTCTCCTCCCCTCTACCCCACCTCCAAAAAAGAGAAAGGTAAAGAGAAAAATGGCTGGGCTGGAAGTAAACCAATGAAGCAAAGAGCAAAATGGAAAATATGAGTGATAGTGATGTGCTATTCTGGGCAGGAGATAATGGCTGGATCGCTGCTTGCCCTAATTATGGTATAATGTCCTAGTAGAGTAAAACCCCAGAAGTTCATAATCCAAATGATCAGAAGCTCATGGAAAGGAGTATCAGGAAGGTTTATAATTATCCTCAGAATCTCTACGATGAACAGGGCTTCCGTTACTGTGCTTACGTTGGGAGTCAGGTTCTGCTCAGCTGTTGGCTCAGTGTGATGTTTAGGCTCTTGGTCTTTTGGGCCCTGGTGGGTGACTAGTGTTGGAGCTCTGCAGGGCATTGGGTGCTGTGACTTTGATTCTTTAAACAAGATCTTCTCTGCAGCTAATCCTCAATGATTATAATAACTAGTTTGCTCCCCTGGCAAAATTGGATTATAGCACAGAGATCAGGTTGTATTAAAGAAGGTAGTCTATTTCTGTTTGAAGAAACTGTAGTGTTGGAAAACTATATTGCTTCATATGTTTTTCCTGTGATTTCCTGCGTGAAATTATTTGTCTTAATAGTACAAGCCACCTCACATTATTTCTGAGGGTTGTAATCTGCAAAATCATGTAAGTATTACTTATATGCCTTGACATAAGTTTTACGTAAATCAAGGTTTTTCTATAAAAATATATTTTGCAGTATAAGGACAATACTTATTCTTCCTCAAAAATATTTATCAGTGTTACCATTACGGTGAAGTGCTGGAGACATAGGGATTTCAGTTACTGGCTCTATACAAAATGAAGTACAGGCAGTGCATTCACCATTGTCCCATTCATTTTTCAGTCCAGTCCTGACAGAACATCTGCCATGAGCAAGACTGTACTCTAATTTCATACTTTGTTCAATCTTTGAATTTGTTTCCAGTATTTAATATTACCAACGTACATGCCAATATTGATAATAAAATTGGACTGAAGGTACTGAAATTCTTTCAGTCTAAAAAAATGGAAGTTTTTATCAGATGGTGTGAATTTTATTACTTTAGTTTGGATTATGACTTTTTACCCCGTAACTTATTCAGAACCTTTTTTATTTGGCTGAGCAATGACTTGGGACCCAATAACTTATTGCCTCTCCATGAGTGATAAGTCAGCATAGTGCAGAAGTTGCAGTATTGCTAGTTTTTGTAATTTTTCTACAGATTGAGCAATTTGGTGTAGTAATGGTTTGTACATCCATGGCAGCAGCTAAGATTTTTGATTGAGGACCTCAGCTTCCTTTAAGATAGTAAGTTTCTAGCTGCCTTGGTTACAGAGAAGTTGGAAAACATGCCTGAATGTGTTCAAAACACATAGTATCAAGCGACAGACGCGTTATTTATTTTTTTAAAAAAACTAATGAGTTGTGAAGACAGAACAATGACCTTTGAACACTTGTGGCTGCCAGTGCTGGCGTGTAGGCGTTTTAACCTTTCTGCTGGCTTTCACATGCATGCCATTTCTACTGAGTTACAGATCTATGTGGTTTTGGCAACAAAAGCTTTTCCACTGTGATTAGCTTCTCTTTTGGTCTGATTTAAGCTTGCTTGTGTTCATTTATGATATAAACATATTCCTTTCCTGCTCTTCTTACAATCCCTTTTTGAAATATGTGTAAAAGCTCCGTTTTTGACATTATAGAAGATGGTTCTGTGATGAAGACCTGCAGTGTTTATCTTAAGTGTGTAACTGTGATTTAAAAGAAATGCACCTCTACATACTGCAGAGAGGTCTAAAATTTTCATCATTAGAACCCTGTTAGGCACTGGGTGAGAGTTGGCAGAGTTGTTCCACTCCAGGCAGTTAAAAAACACTGGTTTCATGTTGCAGACTTCCATGGGACTCTTTGTCACTATTAATGTTTGCACTTGTCAAATGGAACAAAACAGAATAGGAGAGGAGGCTGTAAGCACCTAAAAAAGTAGGTCAATGGGCCAGCAGGTTATTTGGCCAGACAAGAACGAGTGGCTTCATTGAATCATGCTGTAATTGTTTTTCTCCTGTTGGCAGATTGTTCTGCTATGCTTTAACTTCCTATGTTAATGTTTGCATCTGTATTTTAACCACTTGAGAACCTCTCTTAGGTGCAGGAGAAGGCATTTAACTTTTCTAATCAAATAAGTGATAATTCTGGTGTTTTCCATAAAAATGGTCAATGAATTTAAGAGTAGCATAACCTTAGTTTATAGTTCCCAGCTTCCTTTTTAGAATTTAATATACTTTAAAATAAATTTTTTCAGAAATGGAAGAAGTACATGTTATAGTGAATTTGTTTTATTTTGGGACCAGTAAGCAGATAAAGGTGAGGGGAAAAAACCTGATTTCGTGTATCTTAAAAATGTAGAAAGTGGCGTGGTTCAAGAGGAGAAATGAAATGTAATGGTATAAAGAGACTGGAAGTAGGCAATCACTTATGTCAGTGCAGAGTTTTTGTATGGAAGAAGTGAGGTTGTGAAGCAAGTTTGGGACACATTCCAGGAATTGACTTTGAAGTAAGTTTTGAAAGAAAGAGTTAATGGCTGTGTTTGAGGGAGAGGCAGTAATGCAACTGGGCAACTTTGTTAGTTGTCAGCAGCAGCGTTCTACACATTCTGGAGTCCTGAGAGTAACAATTTTGGAGACACAGAGAAGAGAGAAGATGTAGCAGAGGAAGCCAGAAGAGACCCTAATAAGAACTTCAGTGAAAAGGTGTTTAAATAATGGTGTATAAATATACTTTGAAGGTAGCAAGTGGAAGTGAAGATGTAGATGGTATGAGTGATACCAAATTCGAAAGTGAAAAGGACTTCAAGACTAAAGATAGGCATAAAGTGATAGCTTAAAGCCAAGACGAAACGGTGTCAGAATCTCCTGCTTATCAAGAAGAACTTTAAAGCAAGGTCAATTCAGATAGTGAAATACTTGAGATACTTTTGATAAGCAGAATATTGCATTTAGAGATTGCTCTTGTTGAAACAATTGCTTGTCTATTTTAAAAAAATTAGGAAGTAGATAATTTTTAAACTCACTGATTTTAAAGCTTTCCTTTGTTATTTTTTGACAGTTTGGAATTTATTTTCTGCAGAAGAGGATACATCTAACTCCACATTGTTCTTCACAGGAACCAAGTGTCATCCCTAAACCTCATACTTTAACAAGCCCCAAAGTGTAAAAGGTAAAACTGTGTTCTTGTAATTAATAAGGTTCCCATAGCTTTCAGTTATCAACACTGATGAGCTGAGTAGCAGTGTTAAGTAGTGTCTTTTGTTCTCCAGAACATGACCGAATCTGAATCGTAGAAATAAACATAGTCCTTTATTTATCTAGTGTTTCCTTTCAGCTGGACTGTAATTATCTCTGCAGTCTTATCCTTGGCATCTGTAAGTACTGAGAGTGTTCAGCGTCTTGCAAATTTGGGTGCAAAGACAGAAGGGTCAGACCTTGAAAGATGAGGAACAAGTGTGCTACGGGCGCATTTCCTGTACTTTTCGGTACTCTAAACTATTTGTCTTGGATACCAGATCTAGGTTGCCAGTTCTGACAATAGGATCTGTATATTGTAATGAATGATTTTTTTGAATTCTGGGAATTGAGTGCTCTGTTAAAGTGAAAATACTGACTTTTAAATTCTGATTCTGCATAACGAAGATGTCAGTTATGTCACAAGTGAAAGTTTTCTGTATTTAGCTGTACAACAGGTATTTTTCTTTTGCAGAATAAGGAGAGTGAATAATTTGTCCTACAGAATTTCATATTGCTCTTGATCCCTATAACTTTAGGTACCATTTTCGTATAAAAATTAACACAGGGCTAGAAGTGTAATTAGTGCATAGCTGTGTTAGTGCTTACCATGTAAGCTAAATGAAAACAAGTTTATAGCTTTTGTCTTGATTTTAAACCTAGTTCCATACTAGTCATGATAGTTAGCTTTTACTGCTGAGCAACCTGTCTGTTGTGCACTTTTGACAAAAATTCAAAGAGACACTTCTTCATAATTTACTTTTCTCATGCCATTTATGACTGGTTTTCAAATGTTACAACTCTGTTACTTGGCCAGCTAATTTGGGAAATTTAATTTGTCAGTATGGCTGACAAATGCAGTTGTTATTTTGAAGAACTGGAGGGAAGAAGTGGTTTGCTGCCGGTGTCTCTTCATAGCACTAGATTTTGGAGAGTGAAGGCAAGACAAAAGTGGTCTCTACTGGTTGCAGAAGTGGGGCATTTGGACAAAAACACTAGCATGCCTTGTGATGTGCCTTGAAAGAGATTGTGCTGCAACACAGCTCTCCCATATACTTTCCTGCTGCGCTCAAGTTATGAAACTTTGTGGTGAAAAATGCTGTTCTTGTGAAGGAAATCCACACAGTATGTGGCTGTTGTAGATGCAGAGACAATTTGGTTGAATCACAAGCTTTCTTCCTCAGTTCCCTCATTGTGCATTTGCTGCCATATTTCTTGTGGTATTGACACTGCAAGTTCCATTGGTTTTAGTACTCTTAGAAACAAATAAATCCTTCTCAGAAAATACTGAGCCACTAAATGGACTAAGATCATCTTCTTTGAAATAAGTGTAGTGCCTTTTTACTATTACATTTGTAGCCTACTAAAAATTCCTGAAGATCTGCAAGTTCAGCTCATATAAAACTTGCTGCATGCACTTGTTCCCTAATCACTGCCAGTGTTAAAATCTTGCTGCTCTATTTTAGCAGCCTCTGACAACTGACTATTCCATATGAAAGAAAAAGGTTAATTCTATTGTTTTATGTTTGACCTTAGCCATTTCATAACCTGTGTTATATTCCTTCTCTCGCTATTAATATTTCGTTCGCATTCTTAATTCAAAGTCAAATGCACGTCTGGAAAATCAAAAACCTCTTGTCATGAGTAAGTGACTCCTTTAAGAAAGGGTCAGATTAACTTTCTCACAGTACAGAGATCACATTCTAATTGGTATCTTACTGTTATCTTTTCATGTGTCTATGATAACAATGTGCTCAAGAAAAAATACAGCAAGAATAAATTATAGTTGTAAAGAACTATATCCCAAATGCTCTTTGTTTGCACTGTTTCTAAACAGAATGTACTCCTAAGTGTATTTCACATCTGTGCAGCCTTCAAACTTAGGAGGGCTCTTTAGGAAAAAGTTAAAATAAAAATGAAAAGCTATATCTGAATTAGAGTCATAAAAAGGTTTGTATTTGTTTAGTACAGGCTTATTTACTATAGCCTTTAATAATGTTCTCTTGAACTCTGTCATGTAAAATGAGCTATTAAGGCCCCGGTTATGATGGTAATGGAGACTACTTTAGAGAAGGTAGGAGGGCAGAGCAGAAGGTTGGAAGAGAGGGGAAGATTAGGAACAGCTTATAGAGCGAATGAAAACATCAGTATGCTCTAGTGAAGAACACATTTTTTTCCCTCAGTCACAGTTTGATATTTTTTCTTCTCTTACAGGCAAGCGTACAAATGTCTACCACAAGACTAAAGTGTGATATGTTATGTTTTTTACCATAAGCACCCATAAAATGAGCTCCATTGCAGACAGGTATGTTAATGGATACGGAGAGTTTTGGGAGAATTACTGTTCAGTTCTTTCTTTAATAGTCTTTTTTTGTATGGTTATTACATTTAGATGTTAATTTATGCAAAAATTAGAGAGTAAGGTTTTGGCTATTTTTGACAAAGTTAATTTGGTAGTTGTTAGATGTGTCATTTTGTAGTCACTGGAAATAGTGATTTCAATTGCTTGAAGTTAATATTAAAATGCATTACTTGTTTTCAGCCATGGAACTACATCTGTGCAAGTTGAGCTGATTTTTAACGTTGACTTGAACTTTCAATTTTCTTAGTACTTCGGTTTTTGATTAAGAAAAGCAAATACATTTAAATGATTAGTGTTGCTGTAGATGATAGTAAAGTGACCTGCTAACCTATTTCAAGGGAAAAGTAATAGCTGAGGCATGTGTTCTACTTGATTCCTTGAGCTGCACTCTCTTAGCAGCTTAGGGGAACATCTGTACTTAATGTCCTGTGTATTACCATTTTTGAGACTTTTGGAAATGAAACTTGCATCTAATTTACGTCAAGTTAAACACGATGGGAAAAAATAGCAATAAAAGCAAAGGCTAAAACTTCTGTAATGCTTGTCTAACTTGTCACTTCTTCTAGTGAAGTTTTTTGGCATCTCACTGAAACTTCAGCCTTTTGAATGTATTAATTGCTTCCAAAAGCTTGATGTTTGTCTGGTAGCATACAAAATAGTAACTTCCTAACACCACTGCTTATCATAATGTACAGTACAATTGCCTGATGGTTTATAAATCAGAGAGATGAGGTAAACTTTTTAGAAAGGCTACTTGGCTTAAGGGAAGGAAACATTAGGATAAGAAATTCCAGGATAGACACGCAGAGGTCGATGTGGACAGCACTAAATAGATTGAAAGCAGGGAGAAGAAGTTAGAAAAATAACATGTGAAAGTCCATTATACAGCAGTTTTGGAAAACCTGTCTTTCAAAGCAAAAGCAAGTGGAACAAAGGAATTGTATGAAGGGTATTGAGGCACCTACAAAGGAAAACACATTCTTATTTTGGTATTTTAACACCTCTTTAGCAGTAGATGGGCAGTTGTCAAGCTAAGAAATTTATGTGATACTTATTGAGGAAGCAAATATAAGGAATAGTTACTGTATAACATTGATATTAATTGTATATTTATGAAATTACATATGTAGATGAAGTCTAGCATATTCCTTAGCTCGCTTCCACTAATAATACCTCAGAATTTAAGAAAAATAAGTTTTCAGTAATTGGAATAGACATTGCCAATAAGTAAAAATAAAGTACATATATCCTCTCCCATGTTTTCAAAAGGGTAAGGTAATGCAAATAATCAAGAAGATAGAAAACCAAAATGAAGCATTGTTCAATTAAGTGTTTGTATAGCGCTGTAAGTTCTCATGAGAAACAGTCCGAGAATCCTCTGAGTTGTGTCAGAAATGTAAGGTTTTTTTCTTTTTCTTTAGTAAATGCAAGCAGAACATAGAAGACTTAGCTTCAGGTTACTGATGATGGTCCTTGTGAGGTGTCACAGTAAAACAGTTCCCTCCTTTCGTGATATAATGGAGATGATGATGAATAGACAGCTCTTTCCCCTTCCCCTTTCTTTGTGATTGGACTTCAAAGGAGAGGAATTTTCACTCAAACATTTATTTCTTTTTGTTCCTTTCAGAAATGACGGAAGCATTTTTGATGGGCTGGTGGAAGAAGATGACAAAGATAAAGCAAAAAGGTAAGTTTCAAAGTTATTTAAAGCTAAGAAATGTCCTATGCTTGTACTCTTTAACTTACCAGTGTGATTTCTAAACAATAAAAATGTCACTCTTATGTAAATAAACATATTACTCAACAGCATTTCTTCTACTATTATTTTTCGTATATGTTGAATATTTATAATTGTGGTTCAGTTATTTGTGTTTTGTAAAAGGGTGCTTTATTCCAAAGGCTTTGCTGCACTGTTCCTTGAGGAGGAAGCCATTCTTCAAAAATGCTGTCTGAGATACGGAGTAGGTGGTTTTGTGACAGTTATCACAGCAGAAATTCTTAAGGGGCTGTTTGCATCAGGAACCTGGCAGTAGTGTGCAGCCAAGAAAGTCTCATAGTTGTTATAAAACATTTTCTGGTTTCCTTTTCAGAGTGTCTAGAAACAAGTCCGAAAAGAAACGTCGAGATCAGTTTAATGTACTTATCAAAGAGTTGGGTTCCATGCTTCCAGGTAATGCTCGGAAGATGGATAAGTCCACTGTGCTGCAGAAGAGCATTGACTTTTTACGGAAGCACAAAGGTAATTATTTGTAACAATAAACATTATTTATAAATTCTTTATTTTTTAAGTGATACTCAGTTATTACATAGAATATTAAAAATGTTGCAGCGCCTTTAAGGAGTTTGTCAAAAAAAGTGGAGTGCTCCTGGAGAAAGATACTCTTAAGATCATCTAGGTAGCAGAGATGTAACTGTGTTTCTGCTAATAGTTAGCAAAAGCCAGTACTATTTTTTTTGTCCCATAGTTCTCTTTGTGAAACATGAAATCTGTTTCACAAAAGAGAAGATGTATTTTTGAAATAACATCAAAGTTTTTTGTTCTGGACAGATGTTGGTGCAAGTTGCTAAAGTTTTGCTTCACAGGAAAACTGCTGATCTATTTTAGTGGAAGTACTTGCTGGAAATACTTATTTGGATATTTAGATAAGTGAATAGTTTTTCGTGATGCTTGGCGCTTAACCAGCGTCAAACTGCCACAGCCTGGTTTGAACAGTTGATTTGTCTCTCCAGGTTCTTCATGAAGCAAGATAAATCACTGAAAAGCTAGTCCAAGAGAAGTTAATGCTCCTTCTCTTCATGTCAGGTGCCTACACAACTGGCTGCTTAAACAAAGATGATAGGGCATTGTGGTTTCCAGCAGTGTTACTGGGTTGGTTGCTTGACAGGAGAAAGTGAAATACAGAGGGCATAGAGACCAGGAGTTATGGGCAGTTTGGCTTTTTTTTTTTTCTTCCCCCTTTCAGCTGGGAAAAAAATGCCAGAAAATCTATAAATACTTTTAGCTAAAACTTTTAAAGTTTTAAGATGTACCCTTGGGTGTATAAGCCACTGTGTGTGTTGTTCTTTAAAGGTCATGTGAAATGTCAAAACGATCAATATCCTTGAACACCTTTGCTATGCTTTGTTCCTCTGGCTGTTTGCATCAGCTGATGGTGGGATATGCCCATATATGTGGTACTGAAGTTTGTTACGGGTTGTTATTTCTGTCATGAAAAAAATTCTTCCACCAAGTGTACACTTATTTATGGCTGTTAGATATTTTATATATAAAAAATCTCTGTTCCTGCTCCTACACTTGTTCTTAATATGGCACCTTGTGGTTCACACTGCCAAAAACAAGATTAGAAACTGAAGAAAATGGACTCTTTTGCTAATTAACCCATTTCCTTGGGTAATTTCTGAGAATGCATACTAACTGGAAAGCAGTAGGGTCAAAAAAAGTAACACTTAAAGTTATAAAGTAAGTAAAGCTGTTACGTGGATGAATAGTTATGTATTTATCAACAATATGTGTGTCAGTTTAAGGTATGAGAAATACCCTGGCACGTCTCTTCCATTAGTGCTGTTTCCAGTAACACCAAATGTGTACTGAACACTGCCATTAAAATTGTAAACATAATTTAAATGAAAAAGGAGGGTGGTATAATTTGTATGAGAATTCATAGGTTTGGGGGGTGTTTTTCCAATTAAATATTGATTATGCTGTTTTAATTTTCTGAGGTACATTTGTCTCCTAACAAAAAAAGAAGCAGTATGAAGGCTTCTCTTCTGTAAAAGTCAGTTCTTTAGGTTGTAAGGCCTTTGTGAAAATTGGTTCTGTTTCAAAATTACTTCATCTTGTATTAATGATTCCTGACATAAAATGTAAAATGCAGAACAAACGTGTGTCAGCCAGCCAGCAGTACCAGTCATTTTTTTCTTCAAAGTGCTGAGGTTTTGTGTTTTTTTTTTTTAGAATAAAGGTGCAAAAAGAGGATTTGGAGAAGGATGCCTTTTAGGGCATGGCACTTTTGTCCTTAGCTTGGTGTGACTGCACATACCATATTAAGGTCCCTAAAGCTCTGGGTTGCCAGTGCTTACTAGCATTGCTGTGCAGTGTTTTACATTAAAATGTTTTTGGACAAAATGTTGGTAAAGTTCAGAAGAATATTTTATCTCCTGAAGTGCTTGGATATGTTGCAATAAACCCGGATGACCTAGAATAAGTGGATTGTTCAGCACTGAGTAGCTGCTTTATGGTTGAAATACTACTGTGTTCAGCCACCAGAATTTAACTGCATTGCTTCTGATTCTTCCTGGCCTATTTCCATGTTATCCAAGCTTGGTACTCTGGCAGCAGCTCCAGATGAGCTATCTTGAGTTGATTATTGGCCAATGTGGATTCTGTTTCTCACTGGGAAAATACAGGAGGCTAAACACACTGAAATTGTATCACTGGGAGCTTCCCTTTGACTAGTACTGCCTGTCATCTTTCTTTGAATTTGTAAACAAATTTTTTAAATTAGTAAATACTGAAGAATTTAGCTGCCTGTAATTGCAGGTAGTAGACTGAAACTCCTACGACTCACAGATAAATAGTACAGATCTTGGCCTGGCTGGCAATTTGTTTTGAGAGTTCTCAGTGCTGGTGTAGAATTACTTCAGATACAGAACTTGAAGACTGAAGTTTAATGTGCAAGTTTGGTTACGCTCCTCTTTCTGTTATCTAGCTCAGGAATGTGACCTTGCTGCCATTTATCTTTGAGTGCAACCTTCTGCCAGAACTTCTAGGCATTTCTCTGAGTTACCAAGTGAAACAGGTTCTTTCTGTTGCTTCGGCTCTGTTTGCCAGTATCATACTTGCTCTAATTATGGAAAATGTAAAAGAACACCTGTACTTGTGATAAGGTATTTCAGAATGGTTTGTTCAAGGCATGAACTTCAGCTTTTATTTAGCGTAAATCCAGTCTAATGCAAAAGACAGTCTTTTAAATTCTGAAGTAGGATGGTTATAAGGGCCAGAATGAGCCAATGAATCAGACTTCTCCACTTTAAAGTGAAGATTATCTGTGTTCTGTGGAATGAATGCGCTAAGTTCCTGGAATTTTGCCTCCACTTTGGTGGCAGAGCTTTTCATTTTCATGTCCTTTGACTTGCTCCTCACTGTTCAGTATTTTTTTTCTGACTGAAAAGCTACATTTGGGGTTATACTTAGGTTTTCTTTATTCTCCAGCCCACTCCTTCTGCTTTGTGATACCATTTCAAAACAGATTGCAAAAGCCTGATGAATTGATATGTTTTGTGAGATCTGATAATTGGAAAGTCTTATTTGTTGATTTTTTTTTTTTCACCTCTTCTTGCAACTTTCCACTTTTGGCCAGTTTCTTCCATGACGTTGCTGTTGTTTGCTGTTCTTTTAGTTGAGTCTAGAGCTCTTTTGTAAAGTTTTCCCCCTTCGGTGTGGTAAACAAAACTACAAACTGCTCCAGCCCTTTGCATATTTAATTCAATTCCAGGTTTTCTGGCTCTTTGAGCCATCTGACCTAAAACTCTGGCTTACGATCTTTGTACAGACTTGTCCTTTAAAAATCATAAACCTTAAAGAATTGGTTTGGTTCTTTTGATCTGTCTAAATACTTGATTACTTGTCCAAGGTTGTTCTTACAACCAGTACTTCTGTGATGCCCTTGTTATTCATCAAAACTGAAGTGCTACGAGGTCCTGCTTCTTGTTGTTTCAGTTATCAGTTGATAAGGAAGCATCACTTTCAGAACCCGGAGTCAGGCTTTGCTTGGCAGCTGTTGATTCTCTCACCTGTATGGAAGTTAATCTAGGTATTTCTCAACTCCTGCAGGAATCTCTACTCAAAATTCATCCATGTGTCTGTAACAGACAGGAATTCTAGAGTGGAGTCTGTCATACAGCTGTTAACAATCTTTGTTGAAAAACTACTCTCTTTAAATGTAACCAGAAAAGAGCAGGAAGAAGAGAAAGGACAATGGCAATTTTTAGTGCAAGGGTTAGAATGACAAGGATTGGCCGAGATACTTGAGGATTAGCCATTTTAATGACATAAACTGATCAGGAATTTTGGCTTTCTAAATCTTTGTAAACAACACTCTTAATAAAACATTTTATTATAGTGTCAAGGGAAAGAGTATTTTTTTTATCACCAAAATCTATTACTGATGTCATTAACATCAAGTGTTACCTTGAAGTCTGGCAGGACTGTAGCACAAACTGGTTGAAGGAAAGAGAAGACAAATTTAATTATGACATGGGAGAAGACATTTATTTTCTTTTTATGGAACAACATCTATATGTAATGGATGAACAACAGAGGAGACTGGAGAACTTTCTGCTGTTTCTTAACCGTGAATGTATAGCTTAGGGGAAAAATAATGGCTTTTGGAAGTATGAATCCTTATACTGTGTATGTGTTTGATTGTAGAAATTACTGCACAATCAGATGCCAGTGAAATTCGACAGGACTGGAAACCGACATTCCTTAGTAATGAAGAGTTCACACAGTTAATGTTAGAGGTATATTATTTCTGTTTTTCTGGGAGTAGAATAATTCCTTGCTGGAAGTCATTCCATTATGAAATTTTTCAGTTTGATGACATACATTTTTATTCTCATATTTGAGTTGTAACTATATGTTTTCATGAAGATAAACTGTCAAAATTCCTATGTATGCAGTTTCAGAATTTGGTTTCAGAAAAGCAGGTTTGCTTTGAACTACATTTTCAATTAAATAAACATAATAACAAAGCAAGTCTGTAAATGAACATGTTTACTGTCCAAGTGGATATTTTAAATCATCAACGTGGTGATGAGGTGCTAGAGAAAGAATTATTATGCATAATTTAAAATTCTAGTTATGATAAAGGCTCAACGTGTCCATGGAACATGGAACTTGGGTGCAGTAAGTGAGTGTTTAATTTCTTTACCTGCTACACTTTCCAAAACTGGTTGAGAGCATTATTTTGCTGAAGATTACATGAATAGTTGCAAAACTACTAGAAAGAAACTTTAAGTATAAGCTATTATTTCATTGAAAATGAGCATAAGTCATTTATATCTTGTTAGTGAAACAATTTTTAATAATAGTTAAATGAAAAAAATTAACGAACACTTTTTTATTTTCATTCTATAGTTAAACCTTTGCTTTGATGCACAGATGTAAAGAGTTAAAAGTTGTGGGGTTTGGTATTGAAAAAATTTTCAAAAAAGTCCTCCGATATAAGAGTTTTTTTTAAAGATGTGGGCTTTAAAATTTCCTATTTAGAAATATAGTTCTGTTGTGCTTTTGTTGGCAGCTTTCAATTGAAACGCTGTGTTGTATTCAAAGGAAAGAAGTTTGAGTTCAGTAGAAGATAAGGCAGTCAGAATTGTATCTCACAGATTTCAGATCTCAATAAAATATCGCTACAAGCTTCTTTCATTGAGATTGGGAACGTTGAGATTTTTAAATACTAAAATTCATTGATTTTGGTGGCACTTTTACTTGTTCTTCTCGTAGTTTTCCCACATCTTCTTGCTTTTGTCTCTAGCTCATTTTTATGAGTTTTCTGAGGTCTAAAATGGTGACGGAATTAAAAATAACAGGCGGGCAGAGTGGGAGTTGGGGGAAACAGTGGCTGTCTATATATGTACTTGCTTCTGAAACCACAGATTATTTAACGACAGAACAGTATGGGAATTGTAATGGTTTTAGTGTAAAAACAAGACAATGGATTTTTAGTAGGGAAAGACGTTCCCATTTCTGTAATAAATGAAACTAAAATTGGTCTACATTATTTTCTGTATTGAATATAGCTTAATGTTTTTAGTATGCTGTTTCTTTTTTATTTAACTGCCCGTTATGTTTAATTTCAGGCTCTTGATGGTTTTTTTTTAGCAATTATGACAGATGGAAATATAATATATGTGTCTGAAAGTATAACTCCCTTACTTGAACATTTGCCAGTAAGTAACAAATTGCTTTCAGTAACATATCGGTTTGTCTGTGGTTGGTTGGTGTTCTCATATGAGTACTAATTAATTGTTGGCATTTTCAGCGTTATAGGACAGATGTATACTTTGTTTTAATGTTTCTGTTTTTTCTTCAGCACAACTCCTTCCTACTGGTCTGTCTTCTATATTAAACATTTCCTTTGGAAATGCAGAATGCAGTTGTCACTCTGTTAGGAAGGATTATGAAGTGCCTAGCATCAGTTCCGATGTAGCTGAAGTAACACAGTTGATTGCAGGAGATCCTTTAGAGTTCACAGCCTCTACACGAGTCAGAAGAGTATTACTAAAGATCTAAATAATGGAAATTTTTTTAACTACTTTTTTACGTCTTTCATGACAACACACTCTGATAAATACATTGCTGCTGCTTCTGCTTTTTAAGTTCAGTGTATACTTTTGTGTTTATCACATTCACTCATCTTTAATCTGGGTATGTGTAACATTCATTTAAGTTTTTAAAGTTGCCTTTGAATAATGTTATTCTGAAGTGAGGCAAGTTAATAAGTGCAAACAGTTGATGAGTTAAATTGAGTGCTTTTCTAGAAGAGAAGGACAAGTTCTTGTTAAAGGTTAGTTATCTTACTGTGGTAAGAGACAAATTCTCTTAAGGTATGCATGATAACAGTCTGAGAATTTTTTTAAATGGGCAGGTAATTGTGATTTTTACTTTTTCTTTTAGTAGAATTTGACAGGTTCTCAGACGCACATTTGTTCTTGTCTTTTAGGTGTGATTTATGAATTCTAAATGTACATTTTGTGATTCCTCTTTTTTGAATACTTAGCCAAATGCATTTATGCATTTTATATCATATATATATATATGCATATTATATCAGTCGTTTAGTTTTGCTGCATTTGTCTCTGTTGGTCGCAGTTTTGTGTACATAGCTGTGGAACTGATTATAAAATGTGGTAACTGGTAACTCATGCTCACCCAGCAGCTCACTCATCACCCCTCAGTGGGATGGGGGAGGCAACTGGAAGGGTAAAAGTGAGAAAACTCGTGGGTTGAGATAAAGACAGTTTAATAGGTAAAGCAAAAGCCATGCATGCAAGCGAATCAAAGCAAGGAATTCATTTACCACTCCCCCTGGGCTGGGCATATCAGAGTGAGATTTTTTTCTTGCAGAATATTAATATGTGTTCCAGCAGGTGGCTTTGTTGAGTCAGTAACGAACTGTGGAATTGTTTTGTATTAAAATAGGAGGCTTTGTGACGTTGTACATCTTGAATTAATGCTTATTAAATCTTTTTCTTTCAGTCTGATCTTGTGGATCAGAGTGTATTTAATTTTATCCCAGAGGGGGAACATTCAGAAATTTATAAAATATTGTCTTCTCATCTGCTGGAAAGTGATTCCTTGACACCGGAATACTTAAAATGTAAGTAGTTATTTTGGGCTAACCTCTGTAGGCAGCTCAGCCCCACACAGCTGCTCGATCACTCCTCCCAGCTGAACGGGCAAAGAATCAGAAGAGTAAAAGCGAGCAAACTTGTGGGTTGTGATAAAGGCAGATGAACAGGTGAAGTCAAAAGCTGTATGCACAAGCAAAGCAAAATAAGGAATTATTTTGCTCCTTGTGGTCGGTAGGCAAGTTGTTCAGCCATCTCTAGGCAAGCGGGGCTGTGTCATGTGTGATGGTTACTTGGGAAGACAAATGCCATAAACCCAGATGTCTCCCCCTTCTTCCTTTCCCCAGCTTGTATTGCTGAGCACAGTGCCATACAGGGGATATCCCTTAGTTCAGCTCTGCCCGCTGTGTCCCCTCCCAGCTGCTGTGCACCCCCAGCCTCCTCACCAGTGGAGCAGAGTGAGAGAAATAGAAGGCCTGTGCACTGTGCTGAGCAGTAACGGGCACATCCCTGTGTTAGCAACACTGTTCTAGTCAAAATCCAAAACAGCACCATGTGAGCTGCTATGGAGAAAATTAACCCTATCCCCAATAAAACCAGTACAGTAGTTGTGTTAAAAATTATTTACTTGGAATCATATGTGATCAGTTTTTCCTGTGTTATTTGAGCAGAGACATATACTTCAGAGCCCTGAAGAACCAGAAGTGTTAGTGTCCCTCCTGCTCTAGAGAGGAATTTTCAAAGTTGCATTACCTTTCAATCTAAAACTTTCCAGTGTATTAGAAATGTTCGTATTGTTTATAGAGCTTCTATTCAGACAGTTTTAGCAGTTGGCAAGAATAGATACACAGCAGCCTAACGGAGTTTGGGAGCATGTGCTTTAATGAACTTAAGTTCAGGGCATCTTCTTTAATACAGCTCTAATTCTCAGAGATTTTCATGTCACTAGTATTCAAGCCCTTCGTGCACAAAATCTAAAGGAGTTCTTTAGGTTAGTTACGGTCATGCTGGTTAAAAGCAGAGGCTGTAGCCGGTTGTAATCACTACGCTTACAGTATCTCAATATGTATTTAGCTCAATTATTCCTGCTTTCCATTTCGTGTTGCATGTGTGCTTCATCAAGGATCTAGCCTATTACTTTGTTTATTTTTTTTTCTAGCAAAAAATCAGCTAGAATTCTGTTGCCATATGCTGCGAGGAACAATAGATCCAAAAGAGCAACCTACATATGAATACGTAAAATTTATAGGAAATTTCAAGTGTTTGAATCATGGTAAGTAATTTCAGCAGTGTTACAGTGGAATGCAAATGCAAATACAGTTGTGTAATAATATAGGAAGGACAAGAAACAGTCCTGAAAAGGCCAAATAATAGTGCTAGTCTTGGAATGAGGAGTTGGGAAACTGCAGACCTATTGGTTGCAATTCGATATTTGGAAATACTCTGGAACAAATAATTAAACTATATATGAGTTTCAGGAAGCTGCAGGGAATTGAATGGCAACCATTGTGGATTTTTCAGGTAGAAATAGCATCAAATCAGTTCAGCTTCCTCTACCAAAGAGGTAACACACTGTGTGGATAAGAGGATAAAGCACAAATAAATGATGGACTTTTAAAATATGTTTTTGTTATCATATTCTCTTCTCACAAACTTGTAAGGGAAGCCCATGTTAATTGAAATTGCTGGAGAGTAGCTGCAGAAACTGATTGGAAAGGTTACCAGTGTTCACCATCAAAGTGCAGCTTTGATGGACAACTTCTGGATTTGATCGGTATTTTCATTAATGTTATGAACAGTGGACCATAGTTTGCAGTCCTGAAATAGTCCACTAAAAACAAGAGGAGAATCCATCCTCACATTTAGAAAAGAAATTATTTTGGGCTAAGAACCCAGAAAAATTGATTAGGAAAAAATGCAAGTTACTACACTTAGGAATATCAAACTATATGTACAGGGACAGTTACAGCCAGCTGCATAGCAGTCCTTTTAGGAAAAGGAGTTACTGTGGAGTATAAACTGGATGTGACCAAATCACCTTGACCAGCCACCAAGCTGTGAAAATGCAAAAGCCTTTCTGAAATACAGTCTAAACCACCTGAAATAATCCCGCTGCACTTCTTAGCACTTGCACGTCCTCATACAGTTTTTGATACTTGTTTGTCAGAAGTAAAGAAGTTGGAGAGAGTTCAGAGTAGAGCAACAAAAGCAAGAAGCAGTTTATAAATCTAACTTACAAAGCAAGACAAACTCTGAAGAACAAAGGACAAGGGCTAAGATAAAGAGGAAAGAAATTGCCTGTTTTCTTTCGGGTGGAAAGAGCAAGGAGCTGTAAGCTGAAATCACATGAACTTCAGTAGGAGTTCTAATCTGGAGCTGAATTAAAACCAGTCAGGCTTCAAAAAGCCTCACAGTGTTTTGAAGTCACCATGTCTAGACCTTAGTAAAGATAAACTAAATTGATAACTGCTGGAAATGAAAGATAGAGTTAATCTGTTTTGAGGTCTAGTCCATCCTTTGCCTCCTTTTGATTCCATCTCTATGATTCAATAAGTGGAATTTGTTCTCAGCTCAATATCCTGATTCTTTCATATCCATAATTGTGCCTTTGTTCTGTTACTCAGTATGTCTTCAGCATGTGTTGCTTAAATGTGATGGAAGTCTACAAAGTAAATGCTTACCTCAGAGTTCAAAAGAAAGTTAGCAAAACCTGATACAAAAGATAAATTTTAAAGATATTTTTGAAGAAAGTGTAACCCAGTCATTTTTACCAGATAGCAAGGATTAGAGCTGTTATTAGTTTCTTAAAAATGCTTTGTCAGTAATAATATATTAACTGTAATTTTAGTTCTTTGCGAAAGCTACTCGATGGTCGTGTTCCCATTACTACTCTGTAACTACTCCTACTACTGTCTTACTATTCCTGTGCATATGAGTGTAGATATGTAGCATTTTTCTTAAAGCACGTTAAGTTACAAGCAAACCACAGATAAATATTGGGCCACTTGTCTTGTGATATTACTGCCATTTTCCTCCATACTTACATTGCCATCTATGTTGTCATCTCCTCTGTCTGCCCTCAGTTCCCAACTCAGCGCACAATGGTTTTGAAGGAACTATTCAGAGATCACACCGGCCTTCATATGAAGAGAAAGTTTGCTTTGTAGCAACAGTTAGATTAGCTACACCTCAGTTTATCAAGGTAGGTACGAATGAAGTCACTTTCATATCATTCTTAAATGGACTCTGAATGGGAAAACTTCAGAGAGAATGCACACAACATTTAAAAATGTTAATGGAAAACCATAAGGAATTTTATTGTATGAAACAGAAAGTTTCTTACTTCAGTAGACTAAGTTTAATGCAAAGTATCAAACGAGTTATGGTGAACATTAATTCTAAATAGTAATATAAAAGAGAAATATGCAAGAAATAAATTTCGAAGTCCACAGGAATATAATTTAGCAAGATGAACTTAAACAATACGAAAGATTACATCAAGGTTCAACTTCCACTGGAGAAATGATTGATTTAGTTGAAACTTGGATGTGAATTTTTTGTTGCTGGTGGTCTTTCTGCAGTTTGACACAGAAGTAAATCTTGGGGGGCTTAAAGAAAGCTTACGTTACTTGTCAGTAATGAAGAGTTGGGTTTGAGGTAATAGAAATCTTTTGTTCCAATGCAGTTATTCAGTAACTCAGTGGTTTAAACCTAACATTTTGCTTAACTGCTAATGTACAATGCGAAGGTGCCTTTCCAAGTTTAGAATTGGATGCATATGATACTTGTAGTTCAGTAAGTATGATCTTCTATCTCTCTAAAACCAGTCAAGATAAATACTCAGGATACAGTACAGTATGGCCTGTGATTGTGATTCTGATTATATATTTCATACAGATATATGAATCAAGGTTCAGGATAGTCTGCTATCTAACCTTTGTATTTGCAATTCAGTTGTAAAGGAATGCCATGAAATGTATGTGGCCCAATGTTAAGCTGTTGTCTGTAGTACAAGAACTCTGAACATTTAAACATTCTGCCTCTTAAATTTAAAGCACTGATGTCTTAAGCTGAAGACTGTTGGTGGTAGCTTCTGAAGACATGGTTTACCTACTTTGCACTTCAAAAGCATAGTAGGGAGCATGTGGAGAAATCATATAAACTTCTTCAGTTCTGTCAGGCTGAATAGAAATTTTGTCTCTCCAGACTCCATGCTAGAGAAAGTTTGTTTATTTTTTTCTAAAACGATGGAGATCTTTCATCTGATGCTTTTCTTCCCATGCAGGTCTAAAAAATATTCTTCCTGTTATGCCTACAGTCGGTAGAGATGTTACATGTGGGATTTTTGCTTCATGAAATAATTATGTAAAAAAGACCAACCTGACATTTGCAAATGCTTTTTGCCTTTTGAAGTCTGACAGTTCATAGTAAAACTTGCATGTTTCCTACTTCTGGAAGCTGAGGAGCATCCATTTATGATCTTCCAGTGTCTCAGTCTCCTGCAGGCTAAAGCCTTACAGATTATACTCTGGCCAAAGTTTCATTCCTGCACCTGAACTCCTGAGCCCTTAGTGCCCAAGGAAGCTTCCATGTTACAAAAGTTTTAAGATCTTTCGAGACTTTCAGCTGGTGCTGTTCGTTTGGGAAATCTTTTGAAGAAGACTAACATAAGAGTGAAGACTTAATCTGGCAATACCTTTTTATACTCGTGATACCTTCTGTTATTATTGAGGCTAGCATTGACTAGTCTTTAGCAAACGAGTGTATGTCAGGAATTTTACCATCCCAGTAACTTCACTAACAAATGCGTGATGCAGCCAGCAATGAGATGTGTGTTTTAGTATTGCCTTATTTAAGGTAGAACCTTCCTGCTCATCTCTCACTTATTCTCTTTCAGTTGGTATACGGTTCTGGATTCTTTATTTTTTATCCTTGAATGTAATTTCTCAGGATATGCAATTCTTTTTGCACCTTTATAGTTCACATTTTTATGCATATGACACTACCCCTTTTCATAACAAAACATGTCACAAATTTTGCTCCCTAGTGAAGCCATTTGGTTCTACACGTTCTTTAAAACATTCGTCTTGCATTCTGGCTAGTTGTTGTTTGCATCCTATCGAGAAGGCAGGATTAATCCAGCCAAAAGGATTCTACTGAAATACTTTTTGTTACAAATGAAAGTCCTTTCTTTTCTAGATGCCTTGTTGACAACTTCAACAAGACGCCTTGTTGAACAAGCTGGCTTCTGCCCAGGGGTATTTTACAGTGGAATATCTGCAAATCATTAATATAAATGCATTGAGTAATTGGATACTAACCTGCTGCCATTTCTTCTCTAACCATGATGTTTTTACTGTGGTTTTACTGCCTGCACTTCAGTGATTTTTACTTTTGTTTTGACTTGTGCCAAAATTAGATCAAATGAAACAACAAATCAAAAGTATATCTCAAGGATATACTCTTGCTCTGTCATTTCTCTTACTTTACTTTGAGTGGTGCTTTATTAAATGCTGTAATTTTAGAAAAGTAGATGAGCTTTGGGTTCTATGGGTAGTTTCAGGTTTGAAGCTTAAGTCTTGCTAACTGGAGTTCACATCAAGAATCGTAAATTTGTGCCCAGAGTTGCTTAGTTCATTGCCTCCATCTAATTCATCCATTATTCCATCATTTTCTCAGTCATTGTCTTTAGATTTTACAGTGATGAAGGTGAGGAAAAAACATTGCCTAGGTATGGTCACTTTTTCCTTTCATAGAAAGAAAACTTAGAAAGATCTATTTAAAAAACTGTGCAAAGTATCCAGTTAAACTCTTTGGATCATAACCTGAAAGAATGAAAAGAAAGGTGGTCCCTCTGCTAGTCTCCTACTGTATTTCTCTGCATGACTGCTTTAGTTACAGATGTTTGCAGGGCAGCAGTGTGCTCGTCTGTCCGCACTTGTTGTGAATATTCTGGCAGTGTAGCAGCAGCTTCCACATTGCAGTCTTTATGAAACTCTTGTACCTGATCATCAATAGATCCCAGTGTGTTCCTGGCACTGGGAATACCATTGCAAGCTCCTGCAAATGACAAATGTGTGCAGGTGTCCAAAAAAAAGAAAGATTTACTTATCTCTAATTTTAATGTAATTCTTTGAGGGGTATATTTGTATGCATGTATTCCATCATCCATCTTCCTTCTCGCAAGGCAGTACTAGAGGAGTTTGCAAAAGAATTGACTGGCCTGGGGTGCGTGGCGGTGTGACTGTCTCTGCGTGAGGCACAGTGCTCGGTGGGGTATCTTTGCCTTTCTCAAAGGGGACCGTAGAAGTTGACTGACATGCTCTGAATGTGTTTGAGTGGAATACGTTTAGAATGATGTGCAGAATACCTTGGGGTTTTGTTGTAATGGAAATACAGTCACTTCCTTACTTTTCATGAGTTCTAAACACAAGAATAGTGTGTTATTTGTAGTACACATCTGTGCACTCAAAGAGATTTAGAATGCTTGGTGTTCACTAAAGGGGAGAATCATATTCCTAGACTCAGAGTAATGTGACCATCTTACTAATGCTGGGTTTTACCCATTATAAACATGGACTATAATCAGACTGTCTGGTGGGAATGTTTCATCTCTTCTTTTGCGTGTTTCAATTTAAAATCATAACTGCAGGATCTATTGATTTCTGCTTGTCCTACTGTGTTTGTAAATACTGAGTTTGAGTTTAATCTCATGACACAGTCAGTCCATTTAAATCAACTGAGCGTCAGCTTGGCACAGTTGAGATTAGAGTCTACCTCAGTATTATGCGTCTAAACAAGCAAAACCAATGAAGCTGTCTAAAAATAACATTATAACTATTGTGGAGTTATCTACTAACTTTAGGTAAGTCTGAATTTTGAAAGAGTTTATCTACTAGAATAGAGCAGTTTTAAGAGATTTTTATTTTTTTTCCTTTTTAGGAAATGTGCACTGTTGAAGAACCCAACGAAGAGTTCACATCTAGACACAGCTTAGAATGGAAGTTCCTATTCTTGGATCACAGGTTCAGTTCCTTCTGTGTAGTAGCAATAGCAGCTGAATCACAGTGGTGGCTGTAGTATTTGGAGTTCACTAATCTGCATTAACTGCTCATAGCTTGTGTTGGGTTTTTTGGTTTGTTTTTTTTTTGAGTGCATACTGTAAACAAGACAGCTTATGCAATTAATTCTGGTTTCTTTGAGATTCTTTCGTGTGTGTGAAAATAAAATGACATTGATTTTTCTATTCATTAGGGCACCTCCGATAATAGGTTATCTTCCATTTGAAGTTTTGGGAACGTCAGGCTATGATTATTATCATGTGGATGATCTAGATAATCTGGCAAAATGTCATGAGCATTGTGAGTACAACTAAGTCACTAAAATGAGCAAGTTTGTTAAATTGTGCAACTGTTCTGGTGACATTTTGTGATATTTTGAGTGCAGTGTCTTTACTCCCATTTGTTTGACATTATTATACTGCTGTTCCTTATCTGTTTTTCTTTTGAAACAGGACTACAAAACAGATTTAATTTTATCTTATAATTCCAGGGTTTCATTGTAGCAAATTGGAGTGCACAGCTCTATGACTAATACTTTCCCAGTTCTTCCAATAGCATTTAAAAGGCTTTATAATGTTTAATAAGTGCAAAAAGTGGTGGAAAATTTTCAAACCTGTTCTTGATCATTGTCATAATACTGGATTTAGGCATGGGTTTGGGCTATATGAACCTGGGAAATAATGTTCTTTTTATGTACCTGGAGGATTTACAGCCTGGCAAGACAGTAAACTTTATTCTTCATCTTTATAGTAATGCAATATGGGAAAGGGAAGTCATGTTACTACAGATTCCTTACAAAGGGACAACAATGGATTTGGCTGCAAACACATTACTATATCACGTATCACCAGTGGAATTCCAGGCCAGAGTTTATTGTCTGTACGCACACTGTTGTAAGGTAGGTTACTTGTTAAAGTAATCCTACTGGCATGGGAGCTGTCTTGGTGGTATATTTGGAGGTAGAGAAGTTATAGCAGTGTAAAGAATCACTGGAAAACTTCCTGGGATACTTTATAAGCAAGGGGGCTTTGAGGAGTTTGGTCTTTGAGGTATATTTTTTAAATCCTCCCACAATATATTAGTCATACTTGGTTTGTTCTTCTAGTTATGCAGAAGTTAGAGCAGAAAGACGACGAGAACTTGGCATTGAGGAATCTCTCCCAGAGATAACAGCAGATAAAGTGAGTGTTTTATGCAATTTGATTTTACATCTTCATATACTAAAAATAATACGCAAGCAAGTATACAGCAGCAAAAAGTGGTTTGTCCTATTTGTCCCCAAATAAAGTAATTATTTGGTCTCTAAGTAGTGTGACTATTTAAAATGATCAAAGAAGTCTTAGAGTGTTTAACTGTACTCTGCCTATAACACTCTTCTCTTTTCAGGAATAAACGTCCATGCAGTTATACTGTAACATGGTAGCACCCATAAGTTTTTATTAAGATCTGATTTCTGCAGCGTTAGATTCCTAAATAAATGTTCACCTTACTGGAAGTACCCATAATCTGAAAAACCAAGGTCAGCACACAAAGATGACTGAAAGGAATTCATAATAGGAAAGTAGGCGCTGTTTAATTCTATGACGCTGTCCCACTTCTTAGAAGTATACAAAATTATTTTTGAATTAATGTCCTTGGAAGCTCAATCAGTGTTATAAGCTTGTGGAGATGATCTGTCATGTTGTACTCTGACAGTAGAGAAATGTTTTCCTTTGGCAGTTTCACAAGTTTCATCTGTCGGTGCTCTTTCTAGTGGAACGAACTCATCCTTTCCAAAAGATTAAGTAGTTCACTCATTACACTGTTGTTCAGAGTGGATTGAGTGGCTAGAGAAAGAGGTCAGCTCAGTAGTCAGTTTGTGGCCTGAGTCTGCATGCATTTTGGTTTCTAGGCTTATATAGCTTTGATTTCCAAGGATAAAAGCCTCAAATGGAAACAGAGCTTACAGCCATCAAACAGGCCAGTACTTCTGCATGGTCACCTGTGTAAGGGAGTCGATTAGAAACAGCAAGGTCTGAGATATTTTCTAGCAGAAATATACATTGCGTGCTGAATTAGATAAATAACTGTTATTTGTGTATGTCTCTTCAGAGTCAGGACTCTGGGTCTGACAATCACATAAACACAGTGAGTCTCAAAGAAGCACTGGAAAGGTTTGATACCAGCCCCACACCTTCTGCTTCCTCCAGGAGTTCAAGAAAATCTTCACATACTGCAGTATCGGATCATTCATGTAAGCACCAACCCTTGAAAATAGAATTGCCTTCCTAGTGACAGCTTTCTCTACTTAATTTAATTAAATGCATTACTGGCAGTTAATCACTTTATGAGAAGTGTGCAAGTGAAAATATCTTTTTGATGGTTCAGAGATCTGCAGACTACTCTGAAAAAGACTTTTACTTCTAAGAGTACAATATCAGAACACTCTATTTCAATCCATCAGGTTGCACTATTGGTGGATAGTCAGGGGGAAAAAAAGTCCAAGCCTTAAGAGTGTTTTTATTCATTAAAAGCTTCCTGTGATTTGATTATTGCATTACAGAATTGAGATAACTATTAACATGTTTCTTTCTGTTCTAACTCTCAACATTGTCAGCAACACCAACTAAAATGACAGTGGACACTAGCACTCCTCCAAGGCAAAGCTTATCTGGTCATGAAAAGACTGCGCAAAGAAGATCATCTCTGAGCAGTCAGGTAACTTCAGAGAAAAATGTTGTACTTAAACAATGTAGTTCACCTTTAAAAGCTATTATTCAATCCATATAGGCTTTGTTTTATTTCTTTTAAAAACACAATTTAAACTGTAAGAGTTTTGCTTGG
The DNA here is from genome assembly GCA_013398855.1 of Mohoua ochrocephala. NCBI lineage: Eukaryota > Metazoa > Chordata > Aves > Passeriformes > Acanthizidae > Mohoua > Mohoua ochrocephala. The sequence continues at coordinate 132,809 of VZTA01013367.1, forward strand.
AATACATCTCTTAGTATTGCATCATGAATATGCAACTTCGGTACACTAGATTTTAAAGGAATATAGTAATTAAGCACATATGTATTTAGGTTTTGTCATTAGGATTTGCAAGAATGTGAATGAATCTCTGCTTTCACTCACATGGAGCTTCTTTCTGTGATTCTGGATTTTTTAATACACACACACACACATATATATATGTAAAATTGCCAGTGTAATACTGTGTGTGTCCCTACAGAGAATTCATACAAATTGATGACTAAGAATATTAGTGAATCTTTTATATCCTTTCTGAAATCTTGGTAGTATGAGAAATTGTCATGCTTCATGTACTTGGTGCTCATTTTCCCGTTGAACTAATACATTCACTTCAAAACCGGAATGCTTATTAAAATATGTATTTCTAAAAATTGTTAGTTTAAGAATAAATCAAAGGTGTCAACTTCCAAGCTTGTTGAAAAAGTCTTTCCCTTAATACAATTAAGACTTCTAAAATATTTGTAGTTGTAATTTCTGTTTTATACCTACTGCTTATATATATTTTTAGCAGTGGAAAAATAATGGATATATTATGTTGATAATCAGTTGCTTTTGTTTTATTAATTCTCTAATAATTAAGGTTAGATATTTCAGGAAACAATTTACTAGTTTATCATATTTTCATATGATACTGTTTTGGATTTGACACTGTAAAGAAATACTTCAGGTCAAGTATGAAGTTCATTCTCTTATGATTACGGAACAATTTTTTTAATCCTAGTCTTTAAGCTCCCAGTCTCTTGGACAACCAGTAACACAGCCAGCAATATCTCAGCCTGCAACTTTACAGCTTCAGTCTGGAATGACTCAGGTATGGATTAACTCGATTTATTACTATTTTTCAAACAGTCTTGTTCTCTTAGAGAACAATGTTCTCCTGGAGTAACGGGCTGCCTGTGGCTTGGGTGGAGGCACTGTTCACTGAGTGAAAAACAGTTTGGGTTGCCAGGCCCAGAGAGTGGGGATGAATGGAGTTAAGTCCGGCTGGCAGCTGGTCACAAGTGGGGTTCCACAGGGCTCAGTACTGGGCCCAGTCCTGTTTAATATATTTATTGATGATCTGGACAAAGGGATTGAGGTCACCATCAGTGAGTTTGCAGATGACACCGAGTTGGGTGGGGGTGTTGATCTGCTGGAGGGCAGGAAGGCTCTGCAGAGGGATCTGGACAGGCTGGATCGATGGACTGAGGCCAATTGTATGAGGTTCAACAAGGCCAAGTGCCGGGTCCAGTGCTTGGGTCGCAGAAAACCCCTGCAGCACTACAGGCTGGGGAAGAGTGGCTGGAAAACTGCTCAGCTGGAAAGGACTTGGGGGTGCTGGTCAACAGCGGCTGAACATGAGCCAGGGTGTGCCCAGGTGGCCAAGAAGGCCAATGGCATCCTGGCCTGTGTCAGCAATGACATGGCCAGCAGGACCAGGACAGTGATTGTCCCTCTGTACTTGGCACTGGTGAGGCCACATCTCGAGTGCGGTGTTGACTTTCAAGCCCCTCACTGCAAGAAGGACATTGAGGTGCTGGATTGAGTCCAGAGAAGGGCAGTGGAGCTGGTGAAGGGGCTGGAACATGAATCATACAAGGAGTGGCTGAGGGAGCTGGGGTTGTTCAGCCTGGAGAAAAGAAGGCTGAGGGGCGACCTCATAACTCCCTCTCTACAACTACCTGAAGGGAGGTTGTAGTAAAGCAAGTGTTGGTCTCTTCTCTCAGGCAGCAAGGGACAGGATAAGAGGAAATGGTTTTGAGTTGTACCAGGGAAGGTTTAGATTGTATATTAGGAAAAATTTCTTTACAGAAAGAGAGGCCAGTCATTGGGACAGGCTGCAAGTCATGGGCACCGGCTGCCCAGGGAATTGATGGCATCACCATCCTTGACAGTATTTAAAAGCCACATAGATGTGGCACTTAGAGACATTGTTTAGTATTGGACTTGGCAGTGCTGGGTTAGTGATTATCCTTGATGATGTTAAAGGTCTTTTCCATCTTGAAGAATTCTCTGCTTCTATATTCTGAATGTAATGTTAATTTCTTTCAGAAATTGAGTCCTTTGGTGCCAAATTCACCTTTAAAATTATTCTCTTGAAATGAGAAAATTCCCTAATTTGACACTTTTACTTTATTTTTTTCTTCCTGTTATTTGTGGGGATATAATTTTCGGCCTCGTGCATTAGCAACATAGACATAAACACAGTTAAAGCTAAAATATTTTAGGGCATTAATTTAAAATGCATCAGCTCTGCTGGTAACTTTCAGGCATATGCTTATAAAACGAGGCTGCTTGGTCTGTGAAATGCTTCTGTGTAATAAGAACAGGATACAGGTATCGAAAGGTTATACTGACTTGGGGCCTGTAGCAGGTGTCTGAGGAGGAATAGGAGTGGCAGATAGTTTCTCTCTGGGCTCAGCCGTCAGCATTTTGTGACTGAGGGTATTCCCAAGTTATTTGTATGTTTTAGCTCTGGGTGAATTTTTTTTTCTGAACTGGCACAGTTCTAATTTTGAACATGAGAGAGCTTTAACATCCACAGTACCATGTAAATTACTAAGGCTACAGATATATATGTGTGTGTGATTTGGATACACAGTTAATTTCTTGTGCTATGGATTTTTTTAGGTCACGAGTTCTGATGCATCAATTAAATGTTAATTCTGTAACATTTTCATACTAATGAATTGGTCCTCAGATTATGGTTTATAAGTAGTTTAAAGAGCAGTGCTTGATTTCTTTGCTGCTGTGGAGGACTGTATTTACCTCTTGTAAATAAAATGTCATTTTTGCTCAGCTTTTAATTTATTCATTGCACTACAGCCTGTGTTTCAGTTTTCAGCTCAGTTAGGAGCTATGCAACATCTGAAGGACCAGCTAGAGCAAAGAACACGCATGATAGAGGCAAATATTCATCGGCAGCAGGAAGAGTTGCGCAAGATTCAAGAGCAGCTTCAGATTGTTCATGGTCAAGGACTCCAGGTGAGTTAGTGTATCACAGGTTTCATCTGTAGAGAATTTAGGCATCTGAAATGTGTCTTGGGCACCTATATGATCCTCCATATTCTCTGTCAGTTGCCATCTGGGCCTAATATGTCTAAAATCCATAGTATCTAAAGCTGCTGTTCCAGAGGTGCCTGATGTTTTGCTTCTGAATGTATCTGGAAGTGCCTCAGTGTTGAGCAAGTCAAGCCTAGCTTATGACTTCACCTAAATAAATGCAAAAGGATGGAGTGGTTGTTAATTCTTGCAAGGTTTTTCAGCCATTAGAATATTAATCCAAAATCTGCAAGATGAGCATCTGTTTTTCTCTTTTAGCTCTCAGGGTATCAAATCAATGCTTCTTTGTTTTTTAAACAGTTCTGTCAGGCTGAATGGCTCTACTGTGCATTGTAAACTTGAAGGAGCCAGAAAGACAAGAAGTCTAGAGGATGCATTACTCAGTCTAGCAGCTGACTACCTGATTTCTGATTTTTTTTTTAAACCAGTATATTTTTTTCTATTTTTGTCATTGTCTTTTCAGGTATATTTGGAAGAAAAGAATTACCCTATTGAATTTTTCTAGTTAAAAGACCCAAACAAAAAAAACCTGATTACCTCAAACTAAGATACATTTTAAGGAAATAATTTAATATTTTCAGTCTGGATTGTGACTAAAGAGTAGAAAAAACACTTCCTGGAAGTATTGAGTATGTTGCTTAAATTTTGTTGAAAGAGTAGGAGTTTCTGGCATGTGCCATTTTCAGTGTTGTGTTGTGTCTAGTGTAAACATGCCAGCAGTAGACCGTGTTATCCATGTCTCAAAGGGAGAGATTCACAGCTCTCTGCCCGTGCAGTGAGGAGGGACCTTGTTCAGGAATGTGAAAACTAGAGAAAATACTTCAGTGCTGCACATTCTGCCTTGTTATAGGCTTGGGCATCACTTTTTGTAAAGAACTAAATATTTTTGTGCTGAATTCTGTTTATTACAACACTGTTGGAAAGTTCAGTATAATCATTGATTTCCTTATTGTCAAGGAAGATTATGTTCTTGGTGCTATGCCTAGATCTACTGATTCAGAGCTTTCCTTCATCTGATTTAGTGTTACTGCTGAAGGTCCTACAAATAGAAGTGTGATCTCAACTATGTTTTGTCTTGAGATAGTTGTGGACTACATTACTAGTTAGTCTCTAAATGGTACTTTTTCTGAAGGAACAAATACTGAATGCTAATGCTTAGAACTCTAGAAATGAGGATTCTCATTCTTACCAGTTAGTGTTGAGTCTCTGAATACTGACCCTATAACTTGTGGAATTTTTTAAGATGTTCTTGCAGCAGTCAGCTTCTGGACTCAACTTTGGTTCTGTGCAGCTTCCTTCTGGAAATTCTTCAGCCGTTCAGCAGCTTACACCAATAAACATGCAAGGTCAAGTTGTTCAGACTAATCAGACTCAAAGTGGGATGAACGCAGGCCATATAAGTACTCCACACATGATACAGCAGCAGCCTTTGCAGAGTACTGCAACACAGGTAAAATTCTATTACTGATTTTGCTGGATAGAATATATGCTCAAAACCATAGCTGAAACACAACAGCTTCCCTGACATTCCCCTGTTATGAACGAGTGTTTGAGATTGCTTAAAAAATCATCGGCGAGGGTATCAGCAAAAGCCAGATTCAATATTAAGTGACAGCACGACAGAGTTCCTTGGCAAGATTCTCTCTACTACTTACAGGACAGTACAGGCACAAGGAAAAAACAAACAGCAACAAAACCAAACAAAATCCAGGCAATCAAAATGGAAATGAACCGAGAACTCTCTAGGGGAGTGTGTGTTTGTGTGTTGGTGCATGTGACAAAAGGACAGCGAAGGCAAAGATAAAAAGGAACACGGCCTAAAAGCTTAACAGCACTCAAACTTAACAGTACTTTAACTTAACTTAAACCTAGTAATTTAACAAAGGAGCAAACACGTAAGTCCTACCTAACTTAACTTATACCTTAAACTTAATTTGTAACTTAACCTTAGTAATTTAACAGAGGAATAACACTCAACAGCATTTAACCTAACTTAGAACTTTGAAGTTATACTTAGCAACTTAGCGAAAGAGCAACACTTAGCAAGACTGAGGTTATAACTTATGTTGAACTTAACAGCTTAGCAAAAGAACAACACTTAGCGGCATTTAAGTAAGCTTATGGCATAAGTCACAGGCTTATTTACAGGCCTGACTTACTTCAATATCCAAGGTACTTAAACATCTAAGAAAGCAGCATTTCTCTCAGATTTGCTATAGCATATGTGCATGCACACAGACACAGAGAGTCAGTGCAAGCAAGGTACCTGTGAAAAATTCCCCTCAGAGGTCCGTGACATACTCATTTTGATGCCTTTGCATCTACCAACAGATGAAGGGTCAGGTCTTGAGCAGTCAGGGCATCAGCCCAGGATTGTCATTGTTCCGTGATTCTCCAAGTATAGCAAACCTGAGGGTTTGCCAGCTCTGAGAGGCATCCCACTCAGAGGGACATTGCTGGTTGCAGCCCACTGCAGCCCAGGAGAGCTCCAAGGGTCTCATTCTGGACTGCTGTTTATAGGGTGGCAAGAGAGTGGGCTTTATTCATAACAATGTTTCGTCCTGGCCGCATTTTGGGTCGACACTCTCTTTGGAAGTGTGAAGAACAGGAATGTTATGCCATTGAGGCAAGAAAAACAGTGTCTAGGACTGTTCATAAGGAAGATGATGCTTGTTGGACAGCACAAGTTCCTGGAAGCAAACCGTGTTTCTGATAAGCTCGGGAAGAGCTAAGCCCAGGTTCTTCAAGGCCGAGGCCTAACAAGCATTTCTCAGATCACAGTGTGGCCTGGAAAGGAGGAGAGGGGAATGCACCACCACATCCCCTCCCAAATGTCTTTTGAGCAATATCTGTTGAGTCATTAATTTCTTTATGTTTGAAGCTTTACAATTGAAATGCATTTATGTTCTTGATAATGCAATTTCAGATCTTGTTTTCATTTTAAGACTTAGGCATGTAAATAATTATTAACAAGTAGCTTTTTTGAAAGACCAGTCTCAAGAAAACTTTTAGCTTGCCTTTTTTTGAATGTCTGTGATTTTTTTTTTTGACAGAACACTTTCCATCAGGTGCAATAGGTATAGGACATCTATACTGTAATAGCCCTTTTCTTCTATAAGTTGATTCAATTTCTTTCAATTCTGTGTATACTTCTGAAATTGCAATATCTTGTAGTGAATTCTGCAGCTTTACTTTCTATGAAATGTGATTATGTTTGCTTTTTTAAACATGTCATCCATCTCATATACTGGGAAATGCATTGAGCAGCTCTTCATTTTTTATCTTCTGACTCATGATTTTCAAGTCTTCTGCCAGATGTATCCCCATAGAAGCTGGTTCTTCATGCTGACCACTTCTAATGGGTTTGGCCATTATGTGTATGGAGACTCCTTACACATCTGATCTCTGTGGTCACCCTCCTCTGTACCCTCTTCCACATTCCATACTTTCTTTTTGAGATTTGTGAAGAGGCAGACTAGTGGTGCATGTTACCATCTCAGCAGTAGGCTAGTTCCAAACTTTCAAATAAGAAATTCTTGACGTTATGTGCACATTTTAGTCCAAGTTGGGCACAGAGACGCTGAAGGAGTACAAAGATAATTTTGAACAAACAGTATGCAAGTAGCTGAAAAATTCAGGGTAAAAAATAACCTGAACAGGAGATGTTACTGTAGAAATACTTGTGTACTTTAAGTTAAGAATTAATTTGAATAGAAAAAAACCACTGGTAGCTTTGAAGTGTGGGCAGTGACAATGAGGAGGACAGCTGTAGTACCTGGCTATTTTCAGCTTACTATCTCAAAATTTCTTTTCAGCATAATCAACAAAATGTACTTAGTGGACACAATCAACAGTCTTCTCTTGCCAGTCAGTCACAGAACACAGTGTCAGCACCTTTGTACAACACTATGGTGATTTCTCAGCCAACAGCAGGAAATGTGGTGCAGGTTCCCTCTAGCTTACCACAGAACAACAACCAGAATGCTGCTGCCGTAACCACTTTTACACAGGACAGACAAATCAGGTAAAGACCAATATTCAAGATGACTTTCTAGAATGGTATGCTTATGCAGCTGCATAAGCATATACAAAAGGAACTAAAGTAGCATTAAAAAGATTGTGTGATGTGTGTTTCAGCTGTATGGATACAACCCCTGAAATTAAACTTTGCCCAAAGTAACGTTTGCAGGCTTATCAAAACCCATGTCGTTATAGCAAAGTATGGCTTTGAGAAACCTGCCTTTCTCAAATGTATGTGATGCTTCATGTATTTTTTTTTTTCCTGAAGGGACTCCAAATCTCTTTTTCTATTAACAGATTTCCTCAAGGTCAGCAACTTGTAACAAAACTTGTCACGGCCCCAGTAGCATGTGGAGCAGTAATGGTACCAAGTACTATGTTTATGGGACAGGTGGTGACAGCTTACCCCACTTTTGCTGCCCAACAGCAGCAGACACAGACTTTGTCAGTAACACAGCAGCAGCAGCAGCAAAGTCAGCAGGACCATCAGCAGCAGCTCACCACAGTTCAACAACCAGCTCAGTCGCAGCTGACCCAGCACCCCCAGCAGTTCCTACAGGTAATGAATGTAGAGTTGTCTACAAATTTTTCCAAGTCCTGGCACTTAGGGCATGTTTAGGTTATCCAGGGGTGCTTTACTTGAAAACAAAGCACTTAAAATAGTAACCTGTGAATAAGCCTGATGCATGAGGTAAGTTTATTCTGTAGCTGTTCTCTAAAGTCCTGTTACTTAAAGGAGAGGTGGTCTTTCCTGCAGTTGCACTCCATGCATTGTCCTCTCTTATATCTTTTACCCTTTGAATTGCTGCTCTTAATTGACTATGGGATGAAAAACCAGGTATTTCCTTTAAAACAGTTTACATTTTCTTTGCATTGACGTATTAATGCAATAAGGTATGAGAGATGATGGTTGGTCTGGAAAGCAGCACACACCCCAAAGCAAGACATGTCCCAATAACATGAGGCATGAAATTCTGTCTAGGCTACAGGGGAGGCTGAGCAGCAAGTAACTTTGTAAGCAGAGAGTAGGGAAGAACCTTGTTTTAGTGGAGAAGGAAGAGAGATTGGGTCAAAAGAGAAGGAAGACAAAACCCAGGAAGTTTGGAAATAAGAAATCTCAAAAAGAAATAGAAGGTAGAAGGAATGGATGGGGAAATCTGTTGCCGTTTGTTGATTCCAATTAATTACTGGCACGTGGGTCACCCAGCAGCTGGAGTCAGTGAAGGAGATGTAGTGGCTAGAGCACTAGAGAGGCAGTGCCTCCAAGAAGACATGGGTTCAAAAAATCTTAATTTGGCCTCTGATGTTGCCTTCTCCAAAAAAAGATAAAGTCTGTGCAAATGTAGTTTGTGCACATTCTTGACGTTGTTTTGACTACTCTGGGAAAGTCAATTTATTTTTTCTTTTTTATGCTTTAAGAGTATTCATAAATAAATACTTTGCAAGTATTCCTTATGGTGTATGCCATTTCCACTAGATCTGGGATCCTCTGCATAGGTGGAGTATATAAAAATGCAGTAAGTAATTGGAGGCTTAACCTACATTTATAGACACAGGGAATGGATGCAGTTCTGATTAGGACTGAGTAAAATTTTCTTTCACTAGCACTTCAGCACTCATTTATGTACTGGGAGACTTCAGCTGAATCAAACTAGAGTGCAGATTTGAATGTGTTCTCTGACAAGTCAGATAAATACTGTAACAACAGTGCTGTTTAGCAGGTTGGTCGTGTCTCTATCTCTGTTTCTAAATTTAAAAGTTTGTAACACTTTGACTTAATTCTGGTGAAACAGATATGTGAAATATGAAGATCTCAAAAGGTCTGTGCCTACTCGAGAATTTCTTTCTAGGCAAAAGTCTAGTATTTTTAATACAAACTATTAAAGTGCTAGAATTTGAAGTGAAGCCAATACTCTTTAAAAAGGATAAAAGTGCCTTTTCTGCTTCTGTTCACTGGGGCATCTTACAGTCTGATTCTGTAGGTGGAGCAGTTGATGTAGTTTGCTTTCTGCTGCAGAACATTTCAGGATTGAGATGTCCTAGTGCATTTGTACCCATCCTTCATTGCTTTTCTTCAGTAATCTTTTTTTTTTTTTGTTCTATGAAGAATAGTATTAAAACTAAGTACCACTTCCAGTAGTAATAAATCTCCTTCAAAGGAGATACTTGGGTCTGCAAATGCAACATTTTCTTTGACTGTGCATTTTGTCTGTGGGGAATAAATGTGATCTGTGCCAAATCATGCACTGTTTTTTTCATGTGACCGTAATGACAGCTACCTGCACTTACTCAAATAGATTCCTTATGTCCTGCTGTGCTTTTGTGGTTTGAAATGAAGACAAATTGCCATGTGTTCCTACCTATCACCACAGAAATTACAAAGACCAATTACAGCTGCTTTATTAATTGGTCAGATGCACTGCTTAAATGTATTAGTATGAACAAATCGTTGCATTGTTTGCTCAGCTTAACTGGCCAAATCCGAAGTTTATTTTGATTGAACCCTTATGAAAAGTTAAAAAGCAGCTAGGCCTGTGTTTCTCAGGGCAGCAGGAAAATTAATTTGTCTCTGTTTTCGTGTTTTAGACGTCCAGGTTACTTCATGGAAATCAGTCGGCTCAGCTTATTCTCTCTGCTGCTTTCCCACTACAACAAAGCACTTTCACTCAGTCCCACCACCAGCAGCATCAGTCTCAGCAGCAGCAGCAGCTGTCACGACACAGAACTGACAAGATGACTGATCCTTCCAAAGTTCAGCCACAGTAGTGTGGGCGCTGCCTCTTTTTGAAGCAAACTGCCAGGAGGGGCTGCCCCACAAATAGTTGCACTGAAGCTACAGAGGTAACAGTACGAAGGCTTTCTAACACCGTGGTGTTGAGATCTAACTTCTGGAATCTGCTAAGAAAAGCCACAAGATGATGACGGGGTCATGGCCAACTTTGAGAGTTGCCCCAGTTTCTGTGTTCTAAAGGATTTGCTGCCATGTTGTAATTTGTCCAGGTGAAATCTCCAAATGTGACTGAAATGAGAGTGATGCTGAAAATATTGGTATTTTTATCAATCCTGTACATTTTTAAAGTATTAAAACGGACATGGAGCAATTGTTTTGAATTAGCAGGAAAAAATGCCAGAAATATAGTCCAAAAACCATCTAATTTTTTTTCAGATGATTACAGGACAGTAAATATTTTGAAAATGTTGTGTGAAATCCAGTTCTCTGTTGTACAGATGCTGTAAAATATTGTGTATATGTCTGCATAAAAGGAGAAAGAGCAAAATATTTTATATGATGCATGAAAATGTAATCTGTTATTTGTAGGTTTGAATATGTTTCCCTAAATTCTCACGCCATACTCAGACTAATGTTTTCCTCTGTTCTACCCTTTTGTTTACAACATGATGCATCATTATTTTCACCCTTAATGTGGGCACAAGTCTCTTGTTTGTGCTTTGTCCGTGATGTCAGGGTTTGTTCGGTGAGGTATAGTGTGTTGGTTAGTTGACTGCTTGAAGTTAAATTATTGATGAAGCTGTTTGAACTGGTGATCATGCATCAGGGTTCAGGACATTCAGATTCATGAATATCATCCATCATTTCATAATGAATTCATCGTTTTATTTGAAAAATAGGAATTTGCACTGCTTTCTTGCGGATGGTTTGGAATTTTATTCCCCAAAGCTATCTTTTGATATAGTTCATAGTTGGAAATATTTATGTAAAAGGTTTAAAAAAAATGACAGTAATTTTCAAGAATGTTTCAGTTATAGGAGTAATTTGCACAAAAATATATTTACATTTAATAACCTTTTGGGCACTTTTTAACCACTTTCTCTGTGGTGAGAATTGTAACTTGTTAAACCATGTTGGAATCTTTTTATTCTCCTTCAAAAAATTAGTCAGAACTAATTCAGGGTCATTTTAACAACAACAACAAAACCCATAGTGCCTTGATTTTAATTCAGGTGATAATGTTGAACATCTTGAATTACAATGTCTTGAATCTGTAACCATTTTCAATTTTGAAGTCTTAGCACATTGTCAACCAAACTTGTGTATCTACTTCATAGATATTTCTGTATTGTGTTAATTTTAACAGTGGTCTGAGTTGAGACCATGAATATTTTTGACTGGTACTCCCCCTCATACAGTAGCCAGAAATAGAGGAGTCTTAAAAATCTCAGATCTTTTAGGTAATACTCTTTAAAAAAAAAAAAAAAAAAAAAGGCAAACCTTAAAAGACAGGACTCCTTTTGCAGAAGGAAGAATAATAAGCTGTTTTGGTTTTTTTTAAATCATTTTTGGAAGCATTTAAAGTGTGTTTTGGGGGGAGATCATGATTGCATTTAACACTACCAGGTATTGATTTAAGAGATATCACTGAACTAAGACTTCAGGAGGCAACTTCACTTTATAAAGAAAATAAAAAGTTCCAACAGATATGTGCTATTTAAGTAAATGTTGGTAGGTTTTTATGGTACTAGTTTGTGGAAACCAGAACTTCAGAGGAAAATGAATAAATACTGATAGATCTGATAATTAATTAAAAACAAAAACCAGTAAAAGCAGTTAAAACTAGTGCTAGGGAGAGAAAGCTGGATTAATCTTGAATACTGAGGAGGAGTTGAATGAATGTAACCAAATGGTGATGGTCTATTTTGTACTATGGAGCAGTTTGATTGTATTACTGGATGAACCAAACCCGCAGGAGGTAACACCAGTTTAGCCAAGCCTTTGATGCCGTTGGTTATGTCTTGAGGCAAGCCTTTGTCTCTGCACACGTCCCAGCATTAGACCTTTGTTATTCCCCAGTCATAAAGCAGATGTTTGGCACCGAAAAGCCAAGCAGTGAACAAGGAAGGAGAGTGTGAGGAACACAGTACCAAAGAGAATCAGATTGCTCTCTGCTCCAAGAAGCCTATTGCAACCCGGAGCAAGGAACAGATGCCAATACCAAACATAGCAAGGAACACTTTCCCTTCTGTAAAGGGATTTCTGGCATTCTTCAGACTGGGATAATTGTCAGAGACCTGTTTCTGTAAAGTTCTATGTAAAGAAATCCTGCCTTGCTCTGCTATCCCTACCACTCCATTCCACCTGTTTCTGTATGAAGCTGCATTGACTAGAGGTCTGTGCTATCACTTCTTTGCCTAATGGAAAATAGGTTAGATACAAATTTCTTTAACCAATTACAATAAAAATATAGCACTAAAAAAGAAAACTGGGAGAGCTTTAATAGTGCTGTTAAAACTACTGAATAGTGGTAAAATAGGTGTATTAAGCTGTTATACTGAGAATTACAGAAATTAGAGATACCAGCCAGAGAGTTAATGATGCAGCTTTTAATATAAAGCTTCATTTCACCTTCTCTTCCTGTTCCCCCCTTCCCAAATACTCTGGTGTGCTGCTATAGGTCTGTCAGTAAAAAGGCTAAACTAGGAGAGAGAAATTAGATGATGGGATAGCGTGGCTGCTGAAAGAGAACTATAGAAATGTATGCTTTGATCAAGAAGCTTTTTGTAGCCTCAGAGAGAGGTCATTCAATTACAGAACTACCAGCTAGTAGAGAAAGGATAGAAGATGGGGAAATTCTAAGGAACTGGAAAAATACAGCACACATTTGAAGAATTCCTGACGTGAATCAGGCAAACTTTACAAAAGCAAGCGTGTAGAACTTGGTCCAGATTGTGTGCAAGTATGCAGATGCTTTGTTCACAAGTAGTGACTAAAAAATACATGTTTAACGGGTCTGCAGCTTCCCCTGTTGCTGAATCAATTGCTCGACTGTCCTTGAGGTTTAGTGAGGAGAGGATCAGGCCGTTGCCTCTTTCTTAATCAGCCTTTTGCTTCTGCCCAGCTCATTTACTACAGACTTGTTTGCAACATCCTGATAAAATAGCACGGCAGTGAATGCTGTGATGCTGCAGGTTCTGGAGCAGAAATATTACAGAAGGACTCTGACAGAAGGAAGGGAATCCGTTAAGGGGAGGATTGTATTTGTGAAGAAATGGGCTGGTGATACATAACGGAGTGAAAAGGACGGCATTTGCACGGAGTTTTTAGGAGACAGACGTTGTCTGCAAGGGGTGAGGCTTTGAAGTAAAGTGTCTGGGATAACTTCAGAGAGAAAAAAGAATATAGCTATTTTTATATTATATTTAATATATATTATATTTGTATATAAATATGAAAGGATTCTAGTAGGAGCTCTCCATATGCCTTCCACTTCATCTAGAAGGTTTACCTTCTGCACTACGGTTCCAGTGTGTCACCACCTTCTGTGGGCATCTCGCCCACTGCCAAACACCAAAATTAGTAACCCAGTATCCTTACAAGAAATAGGTTTCATTTCAGCTTTATGTAAAAATGAATAAAGTAAAGATATATCAGGCAGTTTTTCACAGGAAAAAGAAATTATCTTAAGACTTAAATAGCACTTTCTCTTTTTTTTTTTTTTGTTGTTTTGTTTTTTTGAGTAATAACAAGCACTTTACTGAAAAGACTATTTGAAAAACAGTTTATTTCTTTAGTCAGTGAAACTGTTAAAAAGGGGGGGCATCAAGGAATAACACATAAAACTGTCAAGAGAGACATTTCTGGAAAATGTTTCTTTAATACGGTGATCCTTTGAGGCTCAAAGTGCAGGATTAAAAAGGCTTCTAAAACCGGTTGCCTTTGTGTTTTATATGGCCAGGGGAAGGGATTAGTGATGGTAGCTTCCTTGGAAGGAGGCTTTTTAAGTTGCACAGTTGCCTATGCGAGAGAATCATCTGGAGGCTCATTTGCCTGCTCAATAATTCTAAGTGTCCCTTAGGATTATAAATTGTGTGAAAATGTTCTGAAGGTTTAAAGATGTGGCCTTTTTCAAATGTTGAAGTCGATTCAAGAATCATTTATATTTTCAGAGATTTAACCCAGGTATTGTTATGAGTGTTTTAAATGTCACGGCATCAAGAGATGTCAAACGTGTCAGATTCATAAGCTTCTCTATTTGAAATAATTATTAAAATTAGATGTACAGTCAGAGGGCTGGAAAATGGTTATTTTAATTAAAAGGGAAAAGAGACTAGTTTTAATAATTAACCTTTTATTTTTTTACTTATCCCTGGTGGAAAAAAAAATTGAAAAGAATGAAATGAATTTGGATTAAAAAAAACATATTTAAACAAATCATAGTAGATGAGACAACTGTGAGAGAACATTTGAAATTGTCTTGGTTGTCCATGAGACTGGATAGTTGCTTTTTCACTATCATGATTTTTAACACTACATTCCTTGTCTTTTTCTTTTTTTTTTTCTTTTTTAAACAGGTGATTTTAAGCTCTGCGATACTTCATGCTATGCCATCTGCATGAATTTTGCCAGCATGATATGCTATATTCAAAGATATAAATAAAAAGGAAGGGGGGGGGAACAAAACACTGTGTCTGAAAAAAATACTTTATGGCCTAATACAGAGACCCCAGCTATGACTGAGAGATGCTGCATTAATAGACAATCAATCAATGGGTAATTATTTATGAAACACTTTTGGGAATGGTCTTAAAGATGTAACTGCTTTGAAAGCAGTTGGTGAGTTGTCTTTTTCTAACAAGAAAGGTAAAAAATATTTATTTTCAGATATATCAGATTGAATTTTGAGTTTCTAAGCAGTGTTGATTTCACAGTGTCTTGGGTTTCAGTTTTGTTTTGTATTTTTTTAACTGGCATTAGATTTATATACGTAAAAGAAAACAAACAGAAAAACCCTAGTGCCGTTCATATTGACGTCAGGAAATGTAGATACAGTTCCCTGGTGTTCATGTGACCATTACTAACTGTCAATTTTTTAACTGAATAAATGTAACTCATTTAAAATTTTGCTTTCTGTAGCTTCTAAGGTTCTAGAAGTTTTTTTTCTGAGTTGCTTGATGTCAGTTTTATCCAAGTTTCACAGTGAAGCGCTCTTACCCTTCCCACGACTGTACCAAAGGCACTCTCTCTCCCCCACCCACAGAACTGACTTGTGAGAAGTTGCTTGATGTCACTTTTATCTTCTCTCCCCTACCCAGACAAATGACTTGTGAGATTTCAGTAAAAATGCATACTGTATTTTTTCCTTGTCTTCTCTCTGTATCTCTTTATAAACTGATGCCCCACTCTAAAGGCTAGAGACCTCTGATTTGTGTATTTACATTACTGCCTTGGAATTTACTCACACAGCACTTGACTGAGTGTGCACAACTTAAAACCGCTTTCCTGCTTTCACGCTTTCACATCTACAGTCCCTGTTCTTGCCAAAGGATGGGGCAGCACTGCAGAGTGTTTGGATGGGCATGGCCCTTCCCTCACTTGCTGTCATGGGCAAAACACCCCTCTCTTTGAATTGGTGCCACTCCCCTCCCTGGATATTTCTTCTGCTGGTGAAATGGCAAAAAATACTATTTTTAAAGGAGTAGAGGTGGTCTGAGATATTGGCTATGCTACTGAGCAAGGAGGCAGAGACTTGCATTTAGCAGCAAGCACAACTTGTTGAGAGCATGTGGCTCCCGCCTGGAAGAGCTGTGTGATAACATGTAACCTGTCAGGGTGGTCTGACCCTTTTGTCACTGATCAAAGTGTAAACATTAATAATTCCAAATGAATTAAATGTTGAAGGAAAGGAGGGTGGGAGGAAAATTCTGTAATTGAAACTGAATGCCTGGAGAAAATGATAAATACACTTAGCCATTTTTACAGCCTGCAGTACTTTTTTTTTTTCCCCTGTAATATCACACTGGATGCCCAGAGGAAGATACTGATCTTTTGCCTTTGAGAATTAAAGAATAGTTGTGCAAGTTATATATTACTTCTATATGCCATGGGGCCCCTGTGCCCCTGGAGTGAAACAAAATCAGCTGTGGAAATGCTGTAGCTGTAGTTAAGAACTGTCACCACCCATCAGTGATAAGACTGAGATCATGTAGCAAGCAAGATTGTCAGTTTTCTTAAAACTGGACTTTGGAAATAGCAGTATATTTTTCCATAAACTTATCAGGAAGAAGAGTGGTCATTGCAACTGCTGCCACACCTGAAGCAATGCTGTTCAGTGGCATTTTGCTGTCGTGCAAGCTTGAAAACAAAACCCATGCTCATACGAGAACGAAGCTGTTAAGTACTTGTAAAGATTAGCAATCCAAAGGTTAGTTGCACTTCTCTCGGGCATTAGTGATATCAATTCCAGAAGATTTCAGCTGTTTGAGGGTAACAAGTAATAGCAAGAGCCTTCCTAGCATTCTTTGTAGCACACAGTCTCTGTCACTGTCAGACCCTTTGGCAAACACCTTTCTCACTTGGGACGTAAATGGAAGTAATCCCAAAGGAACCACAGCTACAGTACGTGCCCACGTCAATGGGAAACGCTGCGGAAATGCAGCCTGCGTCTCCATTAGCAGGAGCCTGTAGCTGTAACTTGCCAAGGGTGCTGACTTCAGGGGCCATACAAGGTCATCGCTGGAAAAATGCCATGTCTGTACAGCAAGTGCCATTACAGCATTATTTCCATGGCTCTGGAAATTAAGGATAACTCAGATTATATCAGGATGAAACAGTCTGATCCTCTTGATTCAGTATCTGATTTTTTTTTTTAAATATACAGTATCTGGGACATACATGGAAGTACACTGAACTACCAACCTCTTTCTAGAAATATGTTGTAAAACCGCTCACGTGAATCTGGTGGCAGCGTTCCAGAGCCAGCCTGAGCTGGAGGGGCAGCTGAGGTGAGGGAGAGCCTGTATGGCAGCAGGCTGCCTCTTACAGTGCTCAGGGAACACAGCCCCTCTCCTCACTTCCAGGTTTTCTGACTTGGTGTCTGACTCATAGATCTCAGAACAGCAAGCCCAGGCACCGGCCCAGCAGACACACACACCTGCTGGCATTACCCTAGGAAGAGCAGCCTTGCTGGTGACCTCGTCCTGTACTTTGGTTCAACAGGTTTCCTTTGAAAAACTTTGTCCTGGCAGGATGGAAGATTAGACATTTACCTTAGTCTTTGCTAATTGCACTTTACCACATGCAGAGTAATGAGACAGGCTTTAATCTAAGGATTGGGAATAGGCACCTTTGAAAATAACGATCACAAGCTTTTCTCACTGTAAACACTTCAGTTGAACCGACCATGATTGCCATTTTATTTCTATTGCCTGGAAATGGGCAGTTGCTGGCAGTGTGCACTTGCAAACCTCTGCTGCGTGCAACGTGCAGTCAGAGATGTGAATTCCTGCTTTAGATGCTGCTTTCGGGGTTCCTTTGGTAGCAGCTGAAATCAGCTGCATCTCACCCTAGCAGGGAGAGCTGCAGGATGGATGGGAAGCCTGTGGTGGACAGTTGCCCATTTCCCATGTTGCAGATGCAACAGTTTGCAGAGCCTTCCCTTCAGCACTTGAGCTCTCACTCGCCGCGTTTCACATTCTCCAGCTACAAAAGAACAAGAAAGCGCACAGGATTGTGGCAATCAAAACTTCAGCTCGTTACCTAATATACAAATGCCCATACACACTCTCTATTGCCTATATCCTGAGTGTCCAGGTATTTTTGAGATAGAACAGCAGCGCACCCCTCTCCGCTGGTAATGTGCTAGAATGACAAGAAGTCCGATGAAATCTGCTGAAATCCCAGCCCGGGAACCAGCCAACAGGTGAGAGCTGGCCAGGGCGCAGTTCCTTTGAGACACTGCGGAGGGACAGGGCCAAGTCTGGGCTGGAAACTGCACAGCAGACACAGCACTACTAAGAACACGTCACTGGATCCCTCCATCACCTTCAACAGTCTTTCCTTACGCCCCAAATCAAGTCTTTAAACCGGGAAAAATTCCAACAGGCACTCGACAACATTAAATCACTGTAACTAGTAGCAACTACCGAGGCACCTTTCAAAGCTTTTACTAAAATTTCATGAGCTATCTAATTTCATGCCAGACTTCCAATAAGTCAATGTTTGTGCTTTAAAAAAAAAAAA